>JYCQ01000133.1:0-73801 GCA_000931505.1 Hypoxylon sp. E7406B | reverse complement strand
TTTTAATAAATTAAGTTATTTTATTTACTTTTTATTAATTATTTTATAAATTTAAATATTATATAACTTTTTTAAATTAATAAAAGAAATTTTTTTAATAAAAATTTTAATAATAAATATATATAATTTTATTAATAAAAACCGTTATAAAACACTATATATTACCGTTATAATAGTTATAAATATTTACTTATTACTCACTTAACCTTTATAGTGTGTGTTAAAGTGGCTATGGTGGCTAAAAAGGTTAAAAGGTAAAGTAATTAAGAGATATACGCATTGATCTTAAAACAGCTCTAAAGTCCCACATAAGGGAAAGAACTTAAACGAATACAACATCGATTAACACATAGCTCACGCGATCAGAGCCTAAACCGATCACTTAAGCATCACTGCTTAGAATGACTGTTCAACAGTGTGCTGTGCGAGACACGCCACAAACTCGACCATAGCCTCATAAGAAGCGACAGGCTCCTTCAGTCACTAGAAACTGGTTGCCACTAAATTGCCTGTAGTGTAATCTCTGTTGTGTGCCAGTGACGGTACCTAGAGGGCATGCTGAGAACTCTGGTAGCCTTTGACCAAGTAATTGTGGTAGTCCAGGTCAACCGATCGAAGTTCGGAGTAGGGCGCCATTTCGACATCTATAGACTGAGTTACGGTTATGCTATCCTAAGACCTCTCTAGTGAGCTCTATGGCCCCTGGATGAACGACAGTGGAGTTCTGAGGTTTCCCTTGGCCACCTTCGGTAACGTTTGGTGTGGTCTGGGGACGCTTTCGTTGCGTCGCGGGTGCTTGAGAGAATGCCATGCAGAATCCAAGTTCTCAGCAAGGCGCTTGAATAGGGGGAAAGCGGCCGGCACACATGCATAAAAGATGCCGAGATTGATTTCAGAAACTCTGTCAAAGAGGTCAGCGAAACAGCAACCATGATATCCGATACGTACCTACGTTAACGCATATGGCAACATTATAGCCCAAAACACTTCGCCAGTGGAATCAAGTTGTATGAAGGTGTTAATTCGTGTAATCAATCCAGCCATGGAAAATGCCGTGGCTCTAATGACTAAGGGGTCAATAAGGTACACCATAGGAAACTTAGGAGTCTTCGTTGCCTACAACAGACCAGTTGCGAAGAGTGCTAACACGCCAATCTTCCTACCTGTCGAAAAATTGAGTCTTAATCTTGTAGGGATGGGTATTGCGATGACATATAAGTCTAAGAAAGAGCTTATAATACTCATAGCAACACCAACTTTCGGAGCCTGCAGGGTCATTCTCAAGAGGAACGCTGCCCCAGTCCAACCCCCGTCGCCCCTATGTGGGGCACTGTATACGGTCCAAAGCGCAAAACAGATACCATAGCACAGAATGGTAAGGACAAGGACAATCCTTATGATGATATTGGCACTGGGTGAAGGGGAGAATAGGCGGCGGTACAATGTGAGAAGGGATATTTTAATCAAGGCAGCGGCAAAACAGTATGCGGATGATATGGCACAGGTTTCCTAATAGAGATTAGCTATAGACAATTAGAACCCATCTATGTCGGGGTTAGAGAAACAAAAATACCTGCATAAACCGCTCTGTTATCGCACTAAGTGGAACGTCCTCATAGCGGCGTCCATACATGTCATCATGGACTGGTGAAAAGTAAGCGGCTGTAGAGGCCGGAAAAGGCATTACTAGAGATGGCTACCTTATGCTAAAAGTGTATAACAGAATCTAACACTCGCAAACTAATGAAAATTTTCGTCAGCGTGAATGAACAGAACTTAAATGCAGCATAGGCACGATAAGTCTATGATATAATAAATCGTATTACAGAAATACAGCTTAGTTTAGAGGCTAAACATGTATCTAATAATGATTAATATACCGAACAGTAATGTTAAAAGATTTAACGCGTTGCATACAATCGTCCCACCCTAAGCCCCGTTTAAACCACAGGCGGGKGTAAATCCGTAAAACGATAAACACAATTACTAGAGGGAAGGTAGTGTAAATGGCAACTCGAGGCATCCAAGCTCGAAACGGAGGCTCGACGAGACCACTGTCATTCCTGACAAGCATGAAACTATCTATTGTTACTTAGCTTGTCGTATGAATGACTAAGGGCTTATGAAGCGAAGGAAGACAAGAACGATAAAGCAGCTGAAGCTAGACAATTCTTACCTACCTAGGTAGGTACCTAATTCTTATACATAGGTAGATACGAGAATAAGAAACAAGGCTATTGATCAGACGAGCGTGTAGTAGGAGTGTTCGGTGTGGTACACGATTGCAACATTAACGGAGTAAATACAGCTACCTTCCCATATCATCACAGTTGGGGTCGGTGTTAGCTACATACCTAACGACCAAACTCAAACGTAATTGGTGTCTCTGTAGCTCAGCCTTTAGCCCTACTATACCACCATGTGGTGTGTTAGTGGCGTAGTTTCTGGTATACATTGATATGTCATTACATGACAGGACAAACAGGGGCCATATATCAGGCAGGCTGTGACTTTACCTCGTAGGACTTACCCCCACCGGTACGCCGCGCGTAACGTAGGTATATTTATATGATCCAATTAGAACGTAATGGAACGGTAGCCCTTGAAGAAATGACGAAGTCCGATCCTGTGTCCCGTGAACGATAGCATGATGTAAACACTTAAATTTTGGTGCTTGATGCATGGAGTAAATGCAGGGTGGGCAACCGTTTAGCTTTGCTGACTTGAATATGGCCGCCGTAGGAGCAACCAGCCCCACTCGCTAATAATGTATAGTCTAGTAGGGTCACACTATTCTTAAGTTGTAGCCGAGTTTTACGAGGGCTATTGTGTCGAATCTGGGACTCTTATCAATTTTTTCCTATTGGGGAGATTTTTGACGTCGATTTTGATACATGAAGCTGCCGTCTCACCTATTACATGAGGCCGCCGCCTTACTTATTAAATGAAGCTACCTGCTCTGCCCGCTATCCGGTCCATAACCTTAAACCACACCTTCCTATATAAAAATATAAATATCATTTAAGTGCATCTAATATAGCAAAAGTTATTTGGATAGAAAGCTGGAAACAATGCTTAAGTGATCATATGTGGGCACTTCATTTGTGACACTACGCTGAGCCGGGATCTTGGCCGGTACGCGACTCGCATTAGGCTCCTGCGGTCGGGCATTAACCAATATAAGAAAAAAGAACGAGGAGAAGCCTGCCTATGCCTTTTTACTCTATACATAATGTCTTTTACCCCTTTTCTACGATATACCCGCTAACGGCCTAACAACTAGCAACAATAGTTAAATTAGCACTAAACAATACCACAATACCACATTGACAATTAAGAGAATCAATTGCTTAATGGGTTCACTTTAAGCCCAAATTGCATCCCAGTATAACTTGAGTCTTTATGGCTTCCGTGCATTAGCGAGCGCGCCAAGGTGTGGCGTAAATACGGTCCTAAGGATTATTACAAGGTTCACACAAAACTGCTAGACAGCTGTTGCACTTAGGAGAAATAACATCATTAGCAATGAATCCATTTACACTTGTTCCAGTACTTTTAGATTATATAGAGACATTAGAGACGTTAACGATTTACCATTAATGCTTGTGTTGTGTTGGATTTGTTGTTCCACTGTTAGCCACCTTAGCCACTTCAACAGGCTCTCCAGATCGATCACCTACACAGTTAGCGCACCACGATGGGAGGTCGCCCAATAATGTCCTTTCTCGAAATAATTTCCAATATCATCTCAAAATTTTGGACATGATTGCCTAATGAGCTTGAACTTTGAAGGGGATCTCCCGGGTCTACCTTGGCGCGTTAATTGACGCTCCCGGCACGAGAGGCGGCGAGCTGGGTCAACGCCAGTATGACGTCTAATGCCGGAAGCAGCAAGGTCATCAATGAGCTCCTCTATTTTTGAATTCACTTCTTCAAGCTGTCTACACATCCCATCATGGCTCAGGATGGCGTTTGCATGCTTGTCACCTTGAGCTTGGATAACTATGAACTTGTCCGTCATTGATGTATCCAGATTGGCACAAGAGTAGAGCAGAATTGCCTGGGCAAGTACGCAATAGAGAAAAGTATTGCTTAGTACAGCAGAGAGTATGGCAGAATAACAGAGCAGAATCACCTGGATAATCACACAATAGAGGCTAGTTTTGCCTAGACCAGTAAAGAGGTACGGGGTAACAATGCTTAAATGTTCTGGGTATCCGCCGTCTGCCTTGTTGACCTTCTTGATCCCTATCTCATCTGTGTGCCTAAAATCATCAAAAAACAGGTCTATGCCTTTACCGTGGCGTCGTCTCGCTATGACGCCCCCATTATTAGTGGCTCGGGKGAGTTCTTGTAATGGATGGAAGGGCTGCCGCCTATCCAAAGGACCACCAATTCTTTGAGAATACGGGACTGCCGTGGCCTTGGAAGCCATCTGTAGATGATAATGGTTGATTGAGGCGATTTGAATACCTGTATTGTATTGAGTAGCGCCGCTAGTAGCAGAATTATGGTGAGACATTTTGACACAATCAATGAATTGTATCTTGGTAACCGAGTTACAATGATGTGAAGAAACATGTCTCAGGTTGACTCCCAGGCATTATCAGGTGAAATCTAAAGTCAATAGGGTAATAGTAGGTACCTGCTCGGTAGGTGCCTAACGTTCGTTTAGGGCCGTCAGAGGCTTACCGGTATCTCCTAACTGGCCCTAAACATACATAGGGGGGCGTACTATGTACCACAAGGCTATTCGATCGAATGTACCCGTTAGGCATCTATGAAGTGCAAATTCTTTTCGAGGCTGGATCGTACAGACCGGCAAGTGGCTATCCTGAGCGAGCTATAGCCTGCTCGCCCCTCTAATGAGGCTATCCGCTGCGTAATCATCGATGTGCATACCGGATCTGCCCCCCTCTCAAACATGTACCGTTGCTTAAACCTTTCTTTCAATCCACTCCAAGCTTAGGGCTAATGCCTAGGGTTCTACAAGAAATCTCAGCACAAATACGCTTCAGAACATCCCGGTTTATTAATGGCGTCCTCTCATTCTGCTGCTCGGCACCCGTTAGCCACAGAGCGCGAAACTGGCAGGCAACGAGGCATGGATCCTGTTTACTTCCTCTTCAACTAGAATCCACACAATAAGGTTATCTTAATTTCATCAGCTGACATATGTAGGCCCGACAGAACGTTGTTCGAGCAAATACCACGCCGGCGTCAAGATTGACGATATCGAGGAAGATATTTATCGCGACGCCGTAAATATTACAATCCCAAATAGCTCTGGGAATTCGATTMCCCTAGCCGAGCCTCGTCAACCTCTCTATGGCAACCCTGAAAATGAGTTCCCTCACAAAAACAAGATAGAAGGAGGAGGCATTACAAACAACACTGCTACTATGGGTGCTGAACAGGGGAACACATTGGTTGGGCCTTCAGCCATTAGCGGGAATAATGCTAGTGACGAAAGAACACGTCAATTCAATACCGCAATTTGCGTCATCTTGTAGATATTCTATTCTGCGGTACTATCCAAAGCCTACCTCGAAGACCCGAGGTATGGGTGATGGAGCCAGTACGATACTACCCACAATTTGATCTCTTCCCGTCTCGGGACTCTCCTTATCGAGAAAGCCTCTGTTATACTCCAATCGAGTTCCATTGCTTGCTTCCATTCGAAGAGCTGTTGTCGGATATCGTAACTATTCCGTAGATCCTTAGTGGGATAATAGTATTGCGTTGCTCGGCGTTGTTTGATGATGTGTTTTGATGTATTGATATCTGGCCCTCGGTGATATTCTTCCTCCCCGCCTCACCGACAGCCTTGGGCATATCAAGTTTGGCTTCATCGACGACACGATTTGTTACGTCAACTGTGAGAAAAAGATTTTTGGCGCATGATAGAATATAGCTCTCGCTGCCTTGGAGATAATTATGGGTATGTGCTGAGATACTACTGTAAGCCTTCCAATCGGCGAGTGTTACATCTTCCAGGCCGCGATCAACATTAAAGCGATAGTAGCAATGTGTATCCCTATATATCGTAGCAAGCCTATCGGATACCTTCTTTGACGTAGTTGCAATGGTCTTGAGAGCTCTAAGGATCGAAGTTCTCGAGTCTCTGATCGTCACAACGTCGCCTAGACCAGAGCCAATGCTGACAACACACAGTTTACTCGCTGAGGATCCAGGGAACTCCTTTTTCGCCTCCTCAATAAGGACTTCGCAGGGGTTGTTATAGCCTAAAGCAGCATCGATGAATTCAATACGGTCGCGACCACATTTGATTGACTTGAAGAAAGTCGTAGCTGCCGAAGTAGCTCGGGCTACCTCCCAGATCGAACAATCTTGGAAATTAGTCGCCTTATCGTAGGTTCTGAAGAGTGTGGGCTTCGAGTTAATATTCTCCTTGGTTGTTGCCAATACAACTCTATGATACATCAGTAACTTGGTAGCTAGGCGGATGTTGATGAACGGTCCATACGTTTTCGTACAGGCATCCTCTCGAAATAATAAGTCGCCATGCGAACATGTTTGCTTGGTTATGCAGCGACTGTCTTTGCATAGGGACTTGACCACGTCTTTTATAGCCATCTCCAGGGCTATTGCAGAAAAAGACCCCTTTGGAGGAGCAGGAAAAGGAAGGCGGTACTTGGCAATGAAGGCTTTCTGAGCTATCGTTCTGTATGTTTTTATACAGTCGTCGACCGTCATCCCCAATCGTCCAAGCATGATCGCGATGATTCTATCGTACAACGCCAGATTAGAACAGGAGCAGGGAAGAAAAGTACGTTGCGTTGTCTTACCCTCCTGTACTAGTACCACCAATGAGGTCAAATATTTCGCATGGTCGTGGTACTTCATTGAGGTTTTGAGTTTCTTTGATCTTCTCCATAAGTTCTTGGAGTATTTGAAGGCTCGATATGCCACGAACACCACCTCCATCTACTTCTCGTAAGTATGGCAAGAAAAATAATAGAGACGGAAACGTACCAAGTGATAGTATTTTCAATGGGAAGGCCATTTTCTACCAATGGATAATTTACAATATGTAGAAGGAAACGAAATGAACGAAAAGGCGACAAGAATGCATATGTGATTTTCTCAGGCTGAGCTTATATATAAAAAATTCTATCCAGTGTACAGCATGGAGCACAGCCCAACAACATGTGAGCTTCCGAAAGGTTTCCTATTGTGTACCTCTTGCAGTACGACCTGGCAGATGCAGTAATATCGCATTCTCGATCAGATGGGTCCTAGTGGGACAATAGCATCAGCGTAGCTGAGGCTACGTCTTCTAACACATCAATTTCCCAGGATCTTGGGATTAAACTTAGACTCGGTATGCTCGTTGATAGTCTTACACATTCAAAGACATGGTTTAGGGATGCCACAATGCATTATAGGAAGTAACTTTGTCCGATTCTTCTTCTTCCGGCATCTAGAGACAATCTCAACGCTCACAACATACAGAGCGAATGGCGGACGTACGTACATAGTCCTCGTACCAGCTATCCGCATCGCACAAGAAGTTGTATTGTTTAATAAAGTCTACGACAGGAATGTACATCCAGCGCTTATCACATGCATTTTGGGAACTAGTAGGAATAGGAACGTCGACTCATGCCCCGTACTATTCTCGTTCCCGCTGTTCCACCACATTTTTAAGATCTCCAAGCCTCCCTTTATCGTGGACTGCTCAACCGAATTTCGTTCCACCCCCCTGGCCCACGCCCTGAACAGCTCGGGATGTCTTCTAATGCTCGTTTCAATGCACATTATTATCCACTACAAAGCCGTGTCTTAATGGTTGAGGCAAAGCATGAATTTTGTGGGATGGAGAGTACGGAATTGAGCTGGCGGAATGTACCTAAGGTACGGCGCTACTGCTGTGACACTGTGGGAGATGACCCGTGCACAGTGTTTGCTATATGAAATCTTCTCATTAGTCGAATATTTCTTGCACTTAAAAGGAACAACATTCTTGGCCCTTGATAATTACATGAGGTAATTTCAAAGAATCAACATCATTAGGTATATTTCCCAATGGTTCAAAGTACCTACCTCCCTAAGGTAGTATCGAAGTGACTGTGGGAGGCTATTATGAAATGACCACCTGGTGAGCCGATAATGCCAAAAGCAGCCGACGTGGAGAAAGGTTGTAAGTAGGGGGTTTGGAGGAGGGGAAGGGGTATGCGGAGGGCTTAGAGAGAGAGAGAGAGAGAGAGATCACTTAACACTCAAACCATCGACCAAAAACATCTCTTTTTTCATTGAAAGCGTTTATCATACCTGTCATGTTGTAATCATACCCTCTTCTAGTGCTTTTCCACGCTCCTTAAATGCTACTTGCGACAGCAATGGATAATAATGCAACCAGTCCTTGAAAAGCCTTTCACACCCTAGCGGGGTACCTAAATATGCAGGTACCTAAATATACTACATGTATAAGCTAGCAACAGCAGTAATGTCCCTCTTGATCATCTCCTGCGCCGTCTGCATCTTCTGGTACAGCTCGGGGTCGCCAATAATGCGAGCTGCGTTCTTGACTTCGCGGCACGTCTCATCGAGTCTCGTGATGGTGCGCACAATCGTGCCTTCGAGCACATCTGTCAGGTCCGTGATATTCTTGAAGCTCATGCCTCGCGCCCATTCGTAGACGACTTCCATGAGCCCGAAGCGGGGCCGCGACACGAAGTCGTTGCTATCGTCCGCGCTCTGGATAACTTGACGTTCGGTCTGCACCGTGTTGACCTTCTCGCTGATCTCGATGATGGTCTTCATGCCACGCTCCAGATTACCTGTCAAGTTAGGCACCGATTCGGTTTTTTCTTGGAATACGAAGGCCGAGAGAAGCGCCGCGATTTCGGCTGGTTCATATTCCGCAAGAACATTGTCGAGAATAAGCTCAGTCAGGACGAGTTCATCGGCCGAGTGGATTTCGCAAGCAACTTTACCCTTAAGTTGGATGCGAGTGTCGTCGTCAATGAAAGAAAGATCTTTCAAAACTTGGATACGCTGCTCATAGTCAGGTAGTAGTTGGAGGTTCTGATCTGCAAGGGCTGATCGTAGAGATGAAATGTGCTCCTTGATTAGCCATTGATCGTGGCACATGGCAAACTGGAATAATGTTTAGCATCATCATCCCATGAGAGGAAATAACGAAGGACTTAGAGACTTACGTGTTTCAAGAAGTTCCGACAGTACATGGTAGCGGTGGCTTTTATCACCGCTTCCTCTTGTCGGCGCTTCTCAATGATCTCCTGGAGCGGCAGGKTCTTGATCTTGGCAAAGCTAACTTCATTCCATATGTCTGATTCCCAAGTCTTGCAGATAGATAACATTCGGTCTTTCGCTTTCTGACGAGATTCACCGGGTTCGAACCAATCTGGTACGATGCCTGTGGTAAGCTTTCCTGTGAGACACTCAATGTCGCTTAGCGGTACATGAACTGTCTTGGAAGCCATGGACTTCTGGCGACGTGGAAGAGGTGTGAATAGCGATCTGAATAAATCGATAAAAGGTAATAGGTCAGTAGAATCACGAGTCTGGCGCTCAGTTTTAATCTCAAAAACGTGAACAGTCGGTTCGCCTCCTGATGTCTTCGTACTGACGCCGTTCGATAATAGAATACCCGGGGTTCGGACCCCATCCTTGTTAAAGACGATGAGTCGTGATTGCGTGAATAGTTTCTTGCCAATGGGTATAGTTAGAAGGCCCTTGTAAAGATCATGGGTCAACTGCTTGTAGTTCATCGATGCTTGGTGGCACTGATCCAGTGACTCATCGCATATTTTACACGCTTCCCTCTTTACTTTGGCCAAGTCAGCTTCCGAAACCTTGACAGCCTTCTCATGCTCTGGAAGCAGCTGTTGAGTGGCGTGCTCAGAGAAGCTGCGCTTAATCATCTCCTCGATCTTCAACGCCTCCACTCTCAGAAGGTTCAGGATCATATTGTATGTCAACCTGAACTGAGACCGCAGCTTGCTAGGCGGGTCTAGTATCATCTTCTGGAGTTCGGATACCGGCGGTGCTTCGTCAGCACTGCCAGGAGGCACAATGATGACAGATCCAACGGGATCAAGTCCGCGACGACCAGCTCTGCCAGCCATCTGGGTATATTCTCCGGGGAGGAGGTTTCGGAAAGAGTGACCGTCGTGCTTTCGGTAACCGGAAAACACGACGGTCCTAGTTGGTAGATTGAGACCCATCGCAAAAGTCTCGGTTGCAAAGAGAACCTTTACCAAGGTCTGAGCGAAGAGTATCTCGACAATTTCCTTGACAATTGGTAGGAGACCACCATGATGAACGGCAATACCTCGGCTCAAGAGCTCACGTAGGCGAATAATCTGTGGCAGAACTCGATCCTCAGGACGCAGGCGAGCAATCGACTTCTGGATGATCATATGAATGTGACTCTTCTCTTGCGCAGTGCAGAAGTCTTGATTACTTAATGCGTCTGCATTTTCCTCGCATCGTCTTTTGGAGAAGACAAAGATACAAGCAGGCAGAAGATTCGACTTTCTTAGGAATTGCACAAGGTGAACCCATAAGTTCTTGTCTTGGTTGACCGAAGAAAAGCCCCCTGGTCGTCCACCACGACCCATATGACCGGGAGCATGACTGGCCCTTGGTGGTCCTCCTCTGCCCCTTTGCTGGCCGCCGCCTCGCTGACCACCACGTTGTTGACCGCCGCGCTGAGGACCTCCTCTTTGGTTACCTCGCTGATTACTGCCACCACGGTTGGCAGGTGCCGGGAGAACCTTGTCTTTCCCACGCATGGCTTGATCTGCTTCTTTCCATCCCCTCTCAAGGAACTTCTTCTCGTGATCGACGATCTTGTAGATATTTTTGCCAGCCCATAGATAGTGTTCCAAAGGTACAGGTCGCTTCGGCGTTGAGATGACGTATATATCCTTCTTCTTGGTCCTACCAACCCAGGAGGCGAATTCGTACGTATTGGGGACTGTCGCGGATAGTAAAATGAGGGAAACATGCTCAGGAAGCATAATGATGACTTCCTCCCAGACTACACCACGCTCGAAGTCGTTGACATAGTGGACCTCGTCAAAGATGACGAACTCCACATCGCGAATCAAGTCGGCGCCTCTATATAACATACTGCGCAGAATCTCCGTAGTCATGATCAAACAACTTGCTTCTGGGTTGATCTGGACATCTCCTGTCAAGATACCAACTTCGTCAAATGTCTGTCGGAAATCTCGGAACTTCTGGTTACTAAGAGCTTTAATAGGTGAAGTGTAGATAGCCTTCGTCATATGTCTCGCGGCTAAGGCGATCGCGTATTCTGCAACGACCGTTTTACCAGCTGACGTATGTGCAGCCACAAAAACGGAGTCTCCGTTTTCAAGATGATAAATGGCTTCCTTCTGGAAGGTATCGAGCTCGAATGGCCATTCTCGAGCCATGTCGGGAACGAGCTCGCGGAAATTAGTAACGTCGCGGTTGATATCCACCATGTGAGCCCATTCGCGACCGGCCTTTCTCGCACTAGATGCTGCAAGATTACCATGCGGCTCCAAGGCTGGGAATTCGACAGGTAATAGTGAATCAATGTCTTCAGATTCTCCCTCCTCATCTTCCTCCTCACCACCATTGGTTTCTGCTTGCCCCTGAGCATCTTCAGTTTCTGGCCCCTGCTCAGGCTCTTGGTCAAGCTCTGCTTCGATTGCCTTGGCTTCTTTCTCATTGACTTTGGACTTCTTCTTGCTAAAGTCAATGCCTCTTGTCATACCGGGGGCCACTTCGAGAAGTCCACCTTCGGCACCAAGCTTGATGACGCGCTCCAATTTGTTCTGGGTGCCAGAACCACCGGAACGTATCATCTGATCTTCTATTGCAGCAGTTGCCTCAACACCTTCCAGCCCCCCGGGTGCGAAAGGGAAGAAACCGGCTGCTCCTCGTACGAAGTCAGCGCGGCTTCCGGGCTTGCGCATTAGGGACGTCGAGTTCTTGGCAGTCGCGCTATTTGCTGGTACAGTGACATTCTTGTACCCGGTGACTCTGCCCTCGAGGCCTTGTCGCTGAAAGCGCGTGACAGTTCGTGTTTGGGTTGGCGTAATGCGGAAAAGCTCCGTGAGGTCGGTTTGACAGTCCCATCGCTGCTGTAGGCGGTTGAGCCATTCGGTAGAGAAGGTGTTGGAGGGGGTTAGAAATTTATGTTCGAGCTCTGCTTTGAGTGCGGTGGGATCTTGTTTTACTCGCTTACGGGGAGCTTGTTGCGAGAGGATGTCGTCGATTGAGATGTCGTCTTTGATCTGAAGCTTTTCTATAGCTTCTAGTAGATCTGGAGACGCCATATCTCTTTGAAACGCCGAATTCGACGCAAAGAACGGCGCCAGACGGCAGTGAAGGAGGTTTACGATGCGATCGTTAAATGACGTTGGCCAGGTATGTGCGAAGTGGGATTGGTGGGGATGTGGGTAGCTGCCGAATGCTGATTCCGTCTTATCGATAAAGCTTATTTCTCCCCACCATACAGTACCAGGCTGCCAGGCATTTTGAATATGCAGGTAAGTGAGAGTGATGGAATAAACTATATCTGGGACGATTTGTGTTTATAATATGGATCGGGAAAGAGAAAGCGTCTGGGTGTTGGGTCTCTTCACTATGGGTCGTAGAAAGCGCGGTTGCTGAAATTGAATGCAGGGCGGCAGGTACAAGATAAAGGCAAGCGCGACGCACTGTAGGAGGGGCAATCAATGCCACAGGTTTCAAGGCATCAAAATCTTTCTCAGTACAGTATCTTTTACTTAATCCCTCTCCGGTATCTGGCTACCTTGAGAAATTTTCCTAATTAGCTCCTCTACCGAAACAGGACGATGAATTCATGCCACTGTCATTAGGAACACTCCTGGACGCCATCACACTAAGTCATACCAAGCTTGGCATTCACCATAAACCATCCATTTCAGCCATTGCTTCCTCCTCATCCGCGTCGGCCACGTCTTTAGGCATATCCGTTGCTTCTTTCGGCTTTGAAGGCTCCGATGGTTTTGGTTGTCCCTGAATATCAGTTTCTGCCATTAATGCGTCTAGATCATCCTCGTCATCATCTATAGACGCTTCAGTGGGCTTCGAGATAGGCTCGGGAACCTTAGTTGGGGGKCCTTTCTCCGCTTCAGTCTCAGCCATAAGCGCATCTAAATCGTCTTCTTCTGGTTCATGTTGTGGCTTKCTAGCTTTCCCAGAGCCATCGCCGAAGAGCGAAGTGGGTTTTGTGCGTTGCGCTTCCTCCTCGGCCATTAGCGCATCCAGGTCATCCTCATCTGGTTCACCCCCGTTTCCAAAAAGTGAAGTACTCGCAGGTGCTGTAGTCTTTTCTCCATTTCCAAATACCGATGTACTTGCAGGCTGCGCCGTTTTCTTTGCTATTGGAGTAGCGTTGTAGAAATCATCGTCGTCATCAGGCACGTCGTCTCGAGTGGGTGTCTGAGCTTTCTCGCTCGCTCGATTTTGAAATATCGGGGCAACTCTGGCGGGGAATACTGAAGGAGCACGCTCCTCTGTCTGATTATTGGACTCTCCGAAAAGGTCCTCCTCGTCTCCGCTCATTCCCGCAGGTTTGGGCTTTCCTTCGTCGATCCACTCCATCCGCTTCATTCTCATGTACTTCTTGTGGCCTGCCTTCTCTGCCATGGCCGCAGCATCTAGGAACTTCGCTTTGGGAAATAAGTCGTCGAACCATAGTTGGTAGAACGAAAGGAGTCTGGCGGTGTCGGAGAACTAGACAGTAGTTAGTTTCTATCCATGATCCGTAAGTACGAGGAACGGGCTAGTTATACCTCATGCCCCTTGCCTTTGAACTTTAGATCGCGCGCCTTTCTTCGCAGTCTCGGTATACCTTTCTCAGATAATAATCTACCATTGATCAGCTCCTATCTTATAGTGATACCCGAACTCCTGCTAGTAACACGAACCTCCCTTCATCCAGTTTGACAATTGGTGCTCTAGCCTTCTTCTTTACAGCTACAGCCTCGTCAATTCCCAGATCGGCTGCCTCCTTTCGCTTCTTGGATTGTGTCTCTTTGGTGGGAGCTTCGTTCCCGGACTCGGCGAAGGGGTCATCGTCGACATCGTAATTGTCTATGTCATTATTGACCGGCTTTGCCGATGCTGCAGCCTTTCGTGACGCCATTTTTACTGTATTTGCTCTGCGGTGAAGTATCGAGTTGCAAGATGATAGAAACAACTACCTAGGTATAGTAGAGACCAGCAAGACGCGTCGCATAATTGAAAGACGCGACTAAGCGTGGGGCACCCTGCACCCTGGCTCTTGATAAATTGAATTGATGACGGAGGCTGCGGAGCTATGAGTTGGTCATAGCGTCACTTACACTTGAAAATAGCCGAGGAAACCCCGCTTACCTCATCCCGTTCCCCGAACTTGGCGATTTCGTAGCTTCAAGATTGACCTCAATTGAATCCGAGAAGCACCTTAGACAGCACACCATAGCTACTGGGGAGCCAATTCGACTCCGCGAGCCATGGCGACCACTCCGCAGCAATCATATATCCCTAGCAAAGTCGTCAAGTCCGAGTACCCCGTATGTATTATGCCAATTGGATCGCAGACTAGTTACTAACTCGAGATATATGTAGCTCATCGACAATGACCCGTACGTAACGACTCGATTCTCGGCGATCCACGGATATTATAAAATCTTGCTAACATATAATAACAAATCAGACATTTCAAGAGGGTAATAAGGTATGCCCGGACATCAGACTACATCCATGGCACCGTAGCCGCGGCGGCAGGTCCGGGCTTGCTCTTAGCGATGGAGAAGTTCGCACCATCGCAAGTCGGCCGAGGCGGTTTCGCAAGGGCTTTGCGCCTTTCCGGTGTGATCGGGGCTATCGGTGGATTCCTATACTTCTACCAACGATCGTGCCGTACGTTTCCCGTCTCCCTGCTTTGGAATCCCTCGAATAGCTCTAAGAAGCAATCTCAACATCGAATCCAACCCGGCTATATATGTACCTAGGCATACTAACAATGGCATCTCAGTACGATTCTACGGCATGTCTGAAAACGCCCGCGAAGTCGAGATGGACATGCGGGAGATGGTCGACAAAGTGAAGGCCGGAGAGCCTCTATACGGCGAGAGCAAGCTGACGCCGCACATGCAAGGCGTGGCCGCCCGACAATCGCGATACTCGGCGCTCTTCACTGCCGTGCTGCCTTGGTTCAACTTCGTCAACCACAACCAGCACGGCGTTGACACCGCCAAGTACTACCAACGTGCCGAGCAGGAGCTGGAGGCTGAACGGTTGGGCAACAGCAGTTCGTGAATGGAGTTGGAGTAGGCATGTTGGTTGAGGAAAGGAAAGAGAAAATCATGATGGTGTGTACATATACCGATACTCATCGGCTGGTAGGTAGCCAGAGTCAGAGCCAAAGACAAAGACAAAGTCTAGAAAGGCCTCGGAGACAACAAGGAATGCAAGTTCTAATTTTTCATTTATGAGCGCGCTGATATGTTTGGAATATTCATGTACGGCACAAATTGGACCAGTTTCCTCAAAGTCAAATCTTATGAACGGTCATGAATATCATCAGATTTTGAGAGGGGAGCCAAGCTTCCTTTCGTCTTGAAAACATTATCTAACCTTTCATAACGCCTTCCCAACCAGAACTAACCTCTCATACATCAAGCTCAACCAACTCACGATGGCCAACCCGAAGGATTTATCCCCGACAGATCCTCCTCCAACAGTCCCATCATGTAGTTATTCCCCGAGAACCAATCGCCCAGCTGCGTCGTCTGCGCCATAGACCTCGACTGGCCGTCCATGCTATCGCCGCCCACGTCAAAATTCCCCATGCTCTCGTCCATGGGCATGAAGCCCAGCTGGCTGAGATACATGTTGAACTCATTGCCCACCGGCACCATGTCCTGATCCACGGGCTGCTGCGCCTTGGCCTCGATGTATAGCTGTGCGACGTTGTACAGCACTTGACATAGCTGGTGCAACTTGCAGATCGAGTGTGATAGGTCGACCGCTGCCTCCAGCGACTGCACGAAGTCGGCTAGACGCTGAAGGTCGTCTGCGCATGAGGTCTCGATTACGAGGCAGAAGATTACGATGAATGGTATGAAAGGGGCATATAGGATAGTCCTTTGCGTTCATGAGGTTAGTCGACGAGTCTCATGGGATCAGGGGAAGGACGGCAGTTCTCACCAGTGGATATACATAATCTTCAGCGACTGATCATCCATCATCTCCATGGCCTCCTGGTGACAAAACATCGCCGCCCTCGCCGCATCAATGCACTCATCCGAGAACGTGCGCGAGCGCGTGCCCGCCGGCGGCATGGCGCGGTACGTCAGGGCCAGGGACGAGAGATACGAGACCTCGTCGGACTTGAGCATGAGGGCGAACATGCGGCCCTCGGCGTCGTCCGAGTTCTCGAACTCGGCAAATAGCTCCATGCTCTGCGCCATGAGGTGCTTCTGCTCGGCGGCCAGCATCCCGACCTGCTCGACGCGGTACGAGTCCGATTGGCGCAGCGCGCCCGGGCTGTACAGACGCTCGTAGATGCGGCCTTGGATCTGCGCGTGCTTGATCCACAGCGTCATCACCTCGGTGCCGGGGTACGCCGCCTTGGCCTCCGGCGCGATGTGCGGTAGAGAGATGTCGTAGTCTTGCAGGATGGAGGCCCGGCCTAGTCGCAGCGATAGCCCCTTGTCGAGCATGTACGTGCACCAGAAGAGCAGTGACTTGTCGGCTTTCTTCTGCGGGCTGTCATCCTTCATGGTGTGGATTTGGTGCAGGCCTAGTGTCCGACACATGTGGCTGGCGTGTGAGTTCAGAAGCCATGCCAGTGAGGGTCTTGAGATGTCGATCGAGAAGCTAGCCTATAAATGCTCTACGTTAGTCGGAATCACCTGCCTCAGTAAGGGGCTAGGTCACACTCACCGCCATAAGCAAAGCTTCGATATTTTCCAATGTCGCAGGCATGAGTAGATTCAGCTGTGATAATACAGTCTCTAGATTCTTCTGGCACATCGCGTAGTAGGTGTCATACTTAGCCTTCTCTTCGGGGTCTTTTGCGCCTAGGCCCGCCTCGAGAAATACATATGCGAGCCCGGAGATTACCAGGATGAATGTCGCATCCGTAATGTCGTCCGTATTGAAGTATACACGTCGGCATTGATCTGTGAAACGCTCAACGTCTATAAAACAGTACAAAACGGCAAGCATCATAGGGGCAGGACCGTCTATAGCTCAGGGTCAGCAAGCCGTGAAAGATTGGATACTTCATGAGCACGAAATGAGAATTATGGGGGGGGGGGAAGTCGTACGCTTCATTTCTCGGAGCTTCTCTGCTACGAGTGCCATAGGCGGTAATGGGAGGTCTCGGAGGTTGGTTTTAGACGGCTGCTTGAAGCCGGGTAGCCGAAATTCGTGGAAAGATGACACGGCTCGCCGGGTCTCATGCAAATGTGCAATTCGCCGTAAGGACGACAGAGCCGCATCGATCTTCGGACTGCCGCCTTCGTGCTGGAGTGGAGTTCCTTGTACGGCATGTTCAAGGAATTCACTCGCAAAGACTGCATGTGCGGCCAATGAGGAGTTGCCCTCAAAGTCACCCGCGTCCTCTGGATCGAAGACGGTGCTTGATGTGTCATCCCGACTAGTTACAGACAACGGCGTTGGCTTGTCAGATGATTGTCGTGTGAATACCTCTGTATTGGAGGACGTGGATGGTGAGATGGGGCTCAGATTCCGTAAGAGGGTCTCGATACCACCGAGCCGCTCCTCGATCATGTCAATCTTCCGCTCACTAGTTTATAACATACCCTTGTTAGTAAGTACATCTCTCATTCCGTATCGACTGTGCCGCCGAAGTCATATTCTGCTTACTATTGGCTGGATATCAGAACCCGCTGCTTTGGTTCCTTCGGTTTCTGACCAGCTCCTGTGGAACTGCACGATCGCTTGGCACTCCGGCAGTTGGAGCATGGTGACTCCTTATCGCAGCGTATCTACCAAGACGTAATTCGATGTTAACAATCCTGATGATCTAACCACGTCCGCGACAAGGATAGATGGTAGCAGTCGGGACGGCACTTTACCTTCCTAAGTCTGCACTGGTCGCACTATTATGATGTCACTCAGCAAACAGGTTCCGATTTAATGATGGGTTCTAAATGGATACGATGGGCAATAAACATGATGGGGCCGATAGGTATCGGGTTTTCACTTACTGCTCGCCGGGGGCCAGGAGAGCCGGGACCGCCACCGGCTTCGGGCGCCTCGGGCTCCATCATGGCATAAATAGTTTATTAAGGCAATTTGACGGGTAACGTAGTACATGCAAAGTCTATAGCACCAAAGGGCGAGAACGTAGCCCTAAAGCACACCAAGCAGCCTGACTCTCGGGGTTTAAGTTGATCTCGTGCTCTCGTCGGCACGTTCTGCATGAGACTCGGCACCCGCGGACTCCGAAGAGTGGCTTAGTCTAGAAATCATCAGTTTATATCCGTAGACACATCTGTGCTCGATACAATAGATATATTGCCAATCGGAACATCCACTACATTCTCAAAATCCTTTGTTCCCCTATTATATATGTGACTAGTCTCCCGAGAACTCGTAGTCCGGGCTTAGACGTCGTTGATCAACGAGGTTTGAGGGCATATATATGAGTATATTTATAAATAGTCTACATATGTGCGTGTGCTTACCAATATCACTCACGAAGGAGATGTTATTGAAACTGTGCCGCCGTCAAGAGTTTCGAAGAAGAGATGGTTTGATAGGTGTACTCGTACATAAGGGGATATACAACGCGGACTTCGAGCGGTTAATCATCGGCCGAGTATTCAAATATTATGTAACCAATTGAGGTTAAGTGTCTTACGTAATTCAACCTTTATATCCGATACCGCCGAATCCCATGAACAGAATGCGATTCATCCCATTCATCCCACTAAAACCAGCACCCCGTTATCCTTATCGGCCCCATCCGCAGGCAACCAAGCACCTCGATCCCCCAACTGCATTGTCTACCTACCTCTTATATTCAAAGAGTGTTGAACTTCCAGTTTCACTCTAAGGGGGTCGCGAGATGACGTGTAAAAGGAAGCGCCCCGAAGCCGATGTCGCGTCTGGATCAACGGTATCAAAGCGAACCCGCCACACCGCGTCACCGGATCTCCTGTCGCCCTTATCAGACGAACTCCTCGTACGCATCCTCACGTATCTACCGCTTCCAGACCTCTTAAACACCGCGCCTGTATCGCGACGCTTTTACGACCTATTTGGCGATTCTCAAATATGGAAACGTTTATACTACTCACGATTCGTCCTTCCCCGTGCCCTGCGCATTCCGGGATTCCGCGATGGCTCCGCCAGAGAAGGCAAGCTACACTACTCATCGCGTAGAACGATATGGGCGGATGGACGAAGAGGTGGATGGGTAGACATGCATGTAGGCGACCTGAAAGACCGTTCAAGAGATTGGAAGAAACAGTACAAGCTCCGACATAACTGGTCCAAAGGCAAATGTGCCGTAGAAGAGTTGCCACTTGGTCAGGAGCTATCGCTGCTCGAGAAGAGTTTGTCGCATAAAGTCCTCGTGAAAGTCACAGAAGGCATCGCAGTAACCGCAGACGTGGCGACAGGATTACGGGCTTGGGACTTGAGAACGAAGCAACTCCTAGCACATATTAATCTGGGAGAAAGTGACTCAGAAGTAGCACCCAGCTGCCTCACGATAGATGATCAAAAGATCCAAGACCACTTTTTAGACGTCGCTATCGGATTCTCCGACGGCAGCTTTGGCGTATGGCGCTTGGACGTCCAAGAAAGAAAGTTATCAAGGAGGTACCGCCATGAGAAGTCTAGCAATGGAGAGTTGGTTGGTGTTGCCTTCTCATACCCATACCTTCTAACAGCGACCAAGTCCGTCCTTATATCTATGTATACATTTGATGGGCCACCCAAAAAGGATCAGTCAAACACCACTGAATCCGACGCCTCGGCTACCGACGATGAGACTATACGGAGTGAGACTCTACAGGAAGATTCGAAAGATCGGCACACTATGGAACACTCGAAATCAAGAACACAGGCAAACTCCAATAAAACAATATTCCAAGCACCGTATCTCCTCACATCACTCAAATCACATACTTCAAGAGCACCATTAGCTTTGTCTATTCGGAAGACAGCCGGAGGCATTGTGGCTTCCATCGCCTACACATTTTCGACACTACAAGGGTGGTCCTTAGGCATCCAAGATCTACACTTATGTTCTTCTACTTCCAAGACAAAATCCACACCGGACATTACGACCACCCGGTTAGCATATACTGTACCTATCAGGACAGCGCCTTCTCAAATACCATCACCGCCAACCACCCCATCTCGGCATACGAACTCATCGTCTCCTTCTCTCCGTGGCGGCGAGCTTGAAGGGCCTATCAATTTATGCTATACTCACCCCTATCTCCTCGCAACCCTGCCGGATAACACATTAATATTGTACCTCTGCACATCAAACGCGACCTCCCTTTCCATATCACCCGGTATCCGTCTCTGGGGACACACTTCCGGGATAAGCGATGCTGAAATTACGGCGCGTGGCAAGGCAGTTAGTGTCAGTTGCCGCGGGGAAGAGATCAGAGTCTGGGAACTGGAAGGTAGAGCACATGGCAAGAGCATTGAGGTCCGCCCCATAGTCAAACCCGTCGCCGATAACGAAGAAGAGATAGATGATACCGCCCCAAATGCAGCCTCGGCTGTCCAGTGGGATGATCGCCGTAATTGGGTCGGTTTTGACGATGAGATGGTTATTGTTCTTAAGGAGTCGAAAGGGAGGGAGAGCTTGATGGTTTACGACTTTACATAGAGATAGCATTGCTGAGTCATAGAAGCTAGAATTAGAATTGTAAAGTCCTCTGTAGCCTGTTTCCCGAGGATGTTTATTCAGAACCGGCGCCTTGATAATTAACGTCACCATTGTGAATTAGCTCCCGAATGACTCATTAATCATACAACACCGAAGTAGAATCAGTGCTCGGTTTACATACCTACCTACGGTTAACTTATTGTCGCCACGGAGCCCATGATACCCTTTTCTCCGGCTGTTACGTACTTGGTGCAGCCATCTCGCCTCTGATTGATATTCGGAATTCGAACCCAGCCAATCGCCGAGACAGATGTGAGAGACCCGGTCCTCGGGAAGCGGATTGCGGATGGCGCTGCCGAGAGTCAGTCCGGGACCCGTATCTAAGTCCGAAGCTTGCCAATTTAGGAAGCATGACGGCTAGTGGGGTGGAGATCAACGGGTATGAATTGGTACATGTATCCGATAAGCTTGGAGCTCGGTGTTCTTCTGGCTACAGCAGCGGCGGGKTCATAGATTCCTAGGAGGTAGAGATCTCCGATTGTATTTTAATATCTGTTGACCCAGTATTTGGAATACTCTTACAGCTGCAGTCTTCGAATATTATGCCGATAAATTCAACATCAGCTACCTTTCACAGAGAATAGCATATCTACCCTAGGTACATACCTAACCACATAGAAAAAGGAAGGGGTAGATATAGGTATTATGAGTTGATAAAGTCTGTCTATAGTAAATTCTCAGGTTCTATATACTCAGCTGTCTTCAAATTGTGCTATTCAATCTATCTCGACATGTTTATAAATAACAGGTAGGCTTCAGTTTGGTGCAACTCGTGTTACAAGCTACATGAGGGCGTGATTGAGTAATATCGTGACCATATAATTCTAGCAAATTCCCTGTTCTCTAAAAGTATCACACTCGTTCTAACGTTATCATATTGTCAAGAGTATTTCAAAGCATACCGTAAAAACTTTCTTAGCTCCTTGGCTACAGCAGGGGAGGCGCGGGATCGTGGATTTTATCCTATATAGCCTGAAGTACTTCTATTAATCCTATATGAGCTATGATCACACTGTGCACGAATAACGCCGGCCACATATAGACTGCAGGGGAACTTCCCAATTTGTCGCCGCAATGCAACGTTCCCCGGACCCAAGGCTGCCGTGTATTCATGCCTGTGGGGAAGTCAGGCGCCGTATAACAAAATTGTCATGCTGTTTTCCAATCGCTTGCCTCCAGCGCCACCACCTGATTCAAGTTTCATATACAGCGCCGGGGATACAGCTGGGTCCGGCCGAGGAAGCTTCGAAGGTATTTTCATGCTATGGGGCTCATAGCTTTGGGTTGATGGCCGAATGCTTTTCGCCGAGTTGAGGCACCGGTCCGCCAGTCCGTACTCTGGTTTGTTAGTCCAGTCTCGTCCAGCTGGGCGGAAATGGTCGGATACGCCCTTGACCTATATGCTTGGATATTATTTGCTCAAGCTAATATCGAATATCGAGTTGGCGCTCTAATGATAGTAGCAATCCTTGTAACCGAGCATGGGCAAATGCCGCTATCCACCGGGGATGGACATAGACCCTGACCACGAAGTCTAGATTAACATAGATCATGGAGATATAATACTGCGTTGCCCCTATCCTAGCCTAGCTCGAATCTGGCTGTTCTCCAGCGCGATCAGCATAAATACTACCGTGCCTCGCTGGTTGCCAAGGATTTTGATCTTCCATTCTCTGTCTCTAAGAGCAAGCACCATCCAGCTCTACCACTAAGCCAAGATGCTGTTCTCACTTCCCCTATTCCTCGCTCCCGCCCTGGTCGCAGCCCATGGTGCGGTCACTAGCTACGAGATCGGCGGCAAGACGTACGAGGGCTACCAGGGGTTCTCGCCTGTTGCCGGGGCCCAGATCATCCAGCGACAATGGCCCGACTACAACCCCATCATGACCGTGACGGACCCTAAGATGACCTGCAACGGCGGCACGTCGGCGCCCCTCGCGGCCGAGGTCCCCGCTGGCCAGAACGTAACGGCGTTCTGGAAGCAGTGGACTCACCAGCAGGGGCCGGTGATGGTGTGGCTCTACTCGTGCGACGGCGAATTCACCGCTTGCGACGGAAAGGGCAAGAAGTGGTTCAAGATCGATGAGATGGGTCTGTGGGGCGACGTCCTGAACTCCAACAACTGGGGAACCGCGCTCGTCTACAAGAACCTGAAGTGGTCGAGCCGCATCCCCGCGAACCTCAAGCCCGGCAACTMCCTCATCCGCCACGAGCTGCTCGCTCTCCACCAAGCCAACACTCCCCAGTTCTACCCTGAGTGCGCTCAGATCAAGGTTACTGGCTCAGGTACCGCGACTCCTAGCGGCAGCTACCTGACCTCCATTCCGGCTTACGCTGCTCAATCCGATGCTGGGATCATGGTAAGTACCGAATATTCTCCTTGTGAATATACCCGAAAGCTAACAGAAGCTAGGTCGACATCTACCAGGGCAAGGCTACCTCATACAAGACCCCCGGCCCCGCTGTCTGGACTGGTTAAATGACTCGGAAATAAGAGTTGGACGAGGAACGTGGGACGACGAGACAGAGCCTTCACTATTTCAAAGATTGATTAATGATCGAGACACTTTGAAATATACCTACGTAATTTGAATTGCCAAATGATTCTGTATTCATGTGTGATGTCGCGCATTGAAATGCCCACTCCAAAGAAATCAGTGAGAGCCGGAGGCGGGGTTGTGCTATGCTCGATAAGATCATAATACCTGTTTATCTCCATGTCTGCATGCCATAATCTGAGATATTTAACAAGTGGAATGGCTCGAACCTGGTATTTTCAGCCATCTATTGGATAATACACAGAATCAAGATATGGATGTTGTATTATTGAGCTCCTTACACACGCACTCTGTGGTGGTGTCACGTGAGTAAAACCAAGTTACCTGAAATCCACGTGACTATCTGATACCATCGCGTCAGCTCAGCTTTCTATCGATTTCTCTGAACAGCGCCATCAACAATCAGTGACTTGGGATGCTGTTGATTTCTTCTCAATCGACTAATGATTCAAGTGTCTTTTTTCCTTTCGCAAATGACCTTCCTAGGCCCATGCTTTGATACTCTCAATATTGCGCCGTATCAATGGTGTCATTCAAACGGGTTCTCAAACAAATATATCGCCCCAAGCCCCGGATTCCAGAAGGCCCCGCTCAAGATGCTTCAGGCAGCGGTGACAATAATGGGGATCCATCAGCTTCGCTTAATTCGGATCAACCAGTAGTTCCACCCCCCTCAATCCAAAGACTGTTCCCGGGAAACAATATCTACAACCTCATAGAACTCCATGTCCCAGATAATGCCATTGTCGACATTGTATTCCTCCACGGGCTAACAGGTCGTGCTGACACGACATTTCTTCACAAAGAAACGGGCACATTTTGGCCAGTCGATCTGCTCCCAAATGAAATTGACAACGCGCGCATTCTTACCTTTGGATATGACGTAGACGTCGCCAACCTATTCCAGCCAGTAGGGCAGAACAATCTGCAAAGCCATGCCAAGAATTTGATGAATGACTTAGCCCGGAAGAGAGAGAACACTGCCTCCGTGAGTTACCAGTGGACAGTTGCCCCTGAATCTGCTCATAATATCGAGTCCAGGTTTCTCGCAAGATTATCTTTGTCGCTCATAGTCTCGGAGGGCTCGTGGTTAAAAAAACATTGGCCCTCTCCGAAAATTCGGCTGATGAACACTTAACGCAAATAGCAAGACACACTGTTGGTATTGCTTTTCTGGGAACGCCTCATCGGGGTTCGGATCTAGCTCCGTTCGCCAAATCCATTGCCAACATTGTCAAAGCTTCCACGAAAAGAATCAATGCCAATATATTGGGTGTGTTGAACAGAAATTCCGAGACGCTTGCCGATGTGGAAGATTCCTTCATGACCTGGTTGAGGAAGTATCCTGGTCGATGCGAACTAACCTGCTTTTTCGAAGAGCTGGAGTTTCGAGGTATTGGGATGGTAGTCGAACAAGAATCTGCAACGATTGCTGCATATCCTAGCATGTCAATCCATGCCAACCACAGTGTAAGATTCCGAGCCGCCATGTTTATAGGCTTACTAATAGATTCTAGGACATGGTGAAATATCCCAATGCGGCAGATGGGGGATACCAGCGGGTCAGTGGAGAGCTCAGAAGATGGGTACGAAAATTGGGAGATACGCATGAAGGTTAGTGTGCTGACTAGGAACGAGCATGCATGGAACTGAGAAATCTGTTTATGTACCAGACATACCTGACAACTCTGAAAATGATGTTGCTCTTCTGTTGGACCACATGGCTGTGATGCAGCTGAACCCGAACAACGTCATTGATACCTCCAAGATTCCAAAGCCTTTCGAAGAGGTCTGTTGCATGCCTAAATTCGAGGAGTCCGTGGAATGGCTTATCAAGAGCCCAGAATTCCAAGTGTGGAAAGAAGAAGGGCGTCACACGTCCCTCTGGCTTAATGGTGGCCCAGGCGTAGGCAAGACTATCGCCATGTGCTATGTTTTGCAAAATCTACAACGTCACTTGGAATATGCCAGAAATTGCGACCTTGCAGCCGTATTCTTTTCCCCCGATCAGAGGGAGGATATCATACTGGCCTCTGTTATATTTCAACTGGTCAAGAATAAATCTCGCGCTCATTCTATTCGAGCCGCTATCGACTTTCCTATCGTCGAGTCTCAGAGACCTTTACCAAGTGGAATCGAGTTCTCCAATCACCTATGGAAGTTGTTGGAAGCCGTGGTCAAAGGTGCACCTAGCTATGAAACAATCTTTCTCTTAGACGGCCTCGACGAACTCAAGCCTGACGCCAGATCGACCTTCCTCAGGAATTTCCTAAGTCTTGAAAAACGAACTACTAGAGGTGGTGCAACCGTTCGAGTTCTCATCTCTTCTAGACCATACGAGGATATCCGAGAAGCTCTAGCTCATTACACGAGCATAGAACCGCACAAGGAGGAAAAAGGTAAGGCTTAGATTAATAATGTGTAGATTGACTAGGCACTGAATGTTTTAATAGATTGTCTCAAGACACTCTATTTCCAGGAATGGAACGCGCGTGAGACTCGCATAGACGCTGTTAAGGAGGGAGGAAATTGGCTTGCGTCTCACCAAGAATATTTGAAGTGGATCAAAAGTTCGAATTCGGATCTGCTTTGGATAGAAGGCAAGCCAGGAAGTGGGAAATCAACATTGTCGAAACGAATTGTCCAGAAATTGCAAGAGGAGCCCATCCCAAAACACGGTGCAGACCTTAATCAGGAAACGATCATAGCCGCCTTCTACTACAGCTTTCGTGGAGGTATCACGGAGACCAGCCATGAACTTATGCTTCGATCTATCGTCTATCAGATATGGAGCCAAAACGCGAGATTGTTTCCCCTTTTGCGAGACTTATACAGACGGTTGAAATTCAATAGCGACTATCATTCAGGGAAAGAGTCATTTTGGAGGTATGATGACCTGAAGACCGCCTTGATGTCCTTGCATCGAATTGATTTCCCATTGCGTATATACATTATAGCAGACGGGATGGATGAGTCTGATAATGCTAAACGAAGTGATTTGCTTGGATTCTTGGTTAACCTCTCATTAAAAAAAAGCAAATGCATTATGAAGATATTAATCGCTAGCAGACCAGAGATTGATATCAATTTACGCCTTAATAGAGCTTGTCACATCGTTCTGCAAAAGGAAAATGCGGAAGACATACAGAAGATGGTCGCAAGGTGGTTCAAGGAGGACGCTAGACGCTACGATACGCGGTATCAGGATGAAAATGAACCGCCACTAGAAGAAAAGGACCACTCGCCGTACAACTTCCTCGAAATCAAAAACTACATCGTCGAAAACTCACAAGGTGTGTTTCTCTGGGTTTCTCTCGTCCTGAGAGACTTAGGAAACTACATCTATAAAGGAACACATACGATGTCCTCTCTTGAAGGACGAATACGCAAGCTTCCCAAGGATCTCGGTGGACCAGATGGCTTCTATCGACAGATTGTGCAGTTTCTAATCAGAAATCAAGATGCAGATGAAAACTTGAACGAAGAAGACAAAAACGAAGAACGAACAAAGGGAAGAATAATCCTTAACTGGGTAACTTTCACCAAGCGACCTATATCGATGTTTGAGCTTGAGGATGTGTTAGCAACGCCACTCCAAGCACAGGCTGTGGACTTTTCACACTACAACCTTAGACAACACAGACCGTTAGAGTTGACGCGGGGACTGATTTCATATTGCGGGGGACTGTTAGAGGTGAGGCCTTCCACCATCACTTCATAAACAAATCTCACTAAAGCGGGTAGACATGCGATACACAATTTGGCCAGACTGTACAGCTGATACACCAGACCGTGAGGGAATTCCTCCTAGACAAGGAGAAACTAGCCAAGCCATACGATCTCGACGAGGTTAATGCAGACCAAATGATCTCTATGATGTGTTGTTCTAATATTCGTATTACCTTTGCCGCCGCTGCCTTTCAGCTAGAGGCTGATCACAACTTTTCACAAATCCACTTGATAGCAGCCTATCTTTGCGAGAATAATCTGCTTCAGTACTCCTTATCATTCTTTTCAGAGCACCTTACACCGCTGGGAGATAGTGGCCTTAGCATACGAGTAGAGTTCGATTCCTTCGTTGGAGATATTATGTCTAGGCCGACGTGTTACTCAGCTCTTCTCCTCTCAAAATGGATAATATCCTACCGGTCCCTGGAAGAAGTACCTGGTTCAAATCAGACCGATTCCGAGAGGTGTCTCCAGTCGGCACTCATCTACGCTGCTCTGCATGGAAGAAATCAAGCACTGGGAATTTTGCTTATTCTCAAAGCAGCCATTGACGACCCAGGGGATGAAGGTAGCAATGCTCTACAAACTGCATCATATCAAGGTCACAGTAAGACTGTTCATTTCCTACTTGGCCATGGGGCAGCTGTCAACACCCACGGGGGACCGAATGGTGATGCCCTTCAAGCCGCGTCATACCAAGGACACTTTGGAATCGTTCAAATTCTCCTAGATCATGGGGCAGACGTTAATTCCTCAAGGGGGCCAAACGGCACAGCTCTTCAAGCCGCAACACACAGAGGGTATATTGATGTCGTTCAAAGCCTCCTAGACTATGGAGCGAATGTTAATGCCCGGAGTGGTCCGAACGGCACAGCCCTTCAAGCCGCAATACATCGGGGGTATTCCGAAATTGTTCAACTCCTCCTAGAACATGGAGCAGACGTAAATGCCCCAAGGGGTCCGAACGGCAATGCTCTTCAAGTAGCGTCATACCAGGGCCATTTTGAAATTGTTCGATCCCTACTGACTCATTCAGCAGAGGTTAACGCCCAAATGGGTCCAAATGGTGATGCCCTTCAAGCCGCGTCATATCAAGGGCATTACGACATTGTTGAGCTCTTACTAAAACGCGGAGCAAACATTCATCTGGTGGGACCAAACGGCACGGCTCTTCAAGCTGCAAAACGTCAGGGGCATCGTGAAATTGTTCACTTACTAGAGCGAGAGTCGGATGTTCGGGCTCGTCTAAAGTCACGGTGCAACTGAGTTCAACCGCGATATATCCGCACCACTATTGAATTAGACCTGTCGTCTTGAAGAAATTACACTCGACTGGACTAAATACAACTGACTAAACTCGTTGACCCTTTGACCGAATGGCTTCCTATCAATAACTGATCCGGTCCTAATCCAGTGTGCCAGTAGCTCGCTAAATCTATCGCGAGGCACATTTCAGGATATGACATTGTCATTACTCTCTCAGATGTTCGCGAAAGTCCGTGGCCGCCTGTTGCGCCCTCGTGAGACGCAGGTTCTCCTGGCCAAACCAATACGGTCTCAGATCCGAAATCGAACCCTCCAGCTCCGTGTACTGGTCTCCCAACGTCAATATGACGCGCCCGTTCCACCGCTCTTGATCGCCTTCTGGCCACAAATCGCGGTCGCTCTCCTTCCCGTACACTTCGACCTTCCGGTCTTGCTTCGCCGTGGCGGAGTACACCAACGCGCGCCCTACGAACTCTGCCGAGCTGATTGGTAAGCCCATCGCGATGATGGGCGCGGCGAGATGTGGTGGCAAGAGGTTGGTTATTGTTGCTGCTGGTGCGACGCCGTTGATTGTGATGCCCTCTTCCGAGAGCATTGTCGACCGCAACGAACGCACCAGGCCTACCAGCGCGAACTTGCTCGCCGCGAATACCGGCAGCGACTGCTCCGGCGCATACGCCACCGCGCTGATGGTAATGATGACGCTGCCGTCCTTCACTCCGTGCGCGCGCATGCTCCTCCTCGCAAGCGTCAGGGTGTGGAGGACGCCGACGAGATTGACATCCAGCATATTCGCGTAGATGGGCTCCTGGCCTTCTGAGACGGACTCTTGCGTGAAGTAGTCGTGTGGCTCGCTCACACCGGCGTTGGGAAACACCATGTCCACTCGCCCGACGGCGTCAAAGACGGCAAGCTGCTCCGCCCATGAGGCCACGTTGCAGCGGTGGAAGTGGAAAGCTTTCCAGCTCTGCCAGGGCTCTGCGTCCCCGGGATTGGCGCCACTGGGCTCGTTAACGTCGAGGACGTGAACGGTGGCGTTCTTGGAGAGCAGGATCTTGGCCGCTGCGAACCCAATACCAGATGAACCCCCTAGGAGGTATGCAGTTAGCAAGCGGTTGGTATTTATGGCTGAAGGGCCTGTGAGCCGTACCTGTGATCAGAGCGACCCTGCCTGTGAGATCGGGGATTGAATTCTCATCAATCTTGAGCGATGCCATGTTCGTGTGTTGGGGACGTCGTACGCTGGTAAATGAGTTACATACTAAGAAGTGATTACGGTCTTGGGTCTATCAGTGTGATATAAGAAGCTAGGGGATTCATGGTTGGATTACAGCTTTTCATATGCTCTCGGCGATTTCCTAATCTGGCTAAGATTGAAACGATCTTGCAGCTCGTGAGGTGTGCATTACGCTTGGCCCAATTTCTTATGGTACTCCATGGTGCTATGTTGCCTTGAGCAGAAGCTTTAATGAAGCCATTCGCAACTTCTTCTGCTTAAACCTTACTCCTTGGTTCCACCACTCCCACGCAAGGGTTACCGCTCTACCAACTTCGCTTTCACGTGGAGATGCGGCTTCGACCACAGCGTGTACATGCGCGAGTCCCTGTGCCAATCCAAATCCGGATCCGGGAGCTCCAGATCGAAATTCCATATCAATTTGGCCAGAATTTGACGCATTTCCATCCAACCCAAGCTGCAGTGAAGAGTTACCTTGTTAGCTCTTGCATGACGAATCGTTGGAATTCCATATTCATAACTTACCTCTTTCCAAGGCATCCTCTCGCTCCCAGGCTAAACGGTTGGCTGGCTTCGAAGTCATCCTCTCCCTTATAACCATCAAGCCAACGCTCTGGTTTGAATAGAAGAGGATCGGAGAAGTTCTTTGGGTCGAGGCTTGCTGCAACCGGATTGGTCGCGACCACGGTCTTTCCTGTTGTGTCAGCTTGCTCTCATGCGGTTGAAAGCCTTATTATTAGGATGTCTTTGAAGGATATCTACATACCCCAGCCGGGAGGAAATGTCCATCGACGGTTTCTCCACCCTCCGGCACCTCTCTTGGAAGACCTAGAGGCAATGGAGCATAAATGCGCATTGCCTCCTTGCAGACGGCATTTAAATACTCCAAGTCGCGCGTGGTCGCCTCATTGATTTCGTCTGATGACTTAAAAGTTCTTCGAATTTCGGAAGCTAACTTTCTGTAGGCAGTCGAGGTCTTCAGGAGATAGTAGGTCGCTGTGGAAACGACCGTGGATGTCGTCTCGCTGCCGGCTAGGACGAAGTCCGAGACGTGTGCGGCGAGTTCTACGTCTGAGACTTTATGCTGGTGCTTGTAGTCCGGGTCTACATCAACCTGGGCCCTTTGCGCAAGAATGCGCGTAAGGAAGTCTTTACGAGTTGTTGGACGAGAGACACGTCTATCAGACGACGGAAAACGCTTCTTTTAGCCCATATTCGAGATGGAGTGGCTCGTTGTACTTTCTGCGGCAAGGGATCTCAGAAACTCACCTTTCGACCAGTTTGATAGCCAATTCCTCATTCTTATTCGTGTCGTCAATGAGCGCTGATATCTGCTTGTGCATGATCAACTTGACAATGCCAGCCAGCATTGGGAAGCGCTTGAACGAGTCCACGAGAGCACCTTTGGTTAGTGCTCCCATCGTGATGGCAATCCAAGGATGGGGTTTCTCTTTATCGACATCACGATTCATTAGTTAAACAGGAAATAGGGGGAGGGGCCCAAAATTCGCAACTTACCCTTCTCCAATGCCCCAAAGGTCTCACCAAATGCCAGGTTTCCGATGATATCAAACGCCATTCGTTCAAACAAGTCCGCGATGTCCAAACACTGGCCTACCTTCGCCTTCATACAACGGACGAACTGATCAACACTCTCTGTGACCAGCGCTTCCTGTTCCAAGAGGCTCGAATTGCTGAATGCGTGTGACAGAAGCCTCCGCATCTGCCCGTGAACCACGGGATCACGTTCAGACACAATTGAGTGGACTCCCTTGGCCGCGAAGCTGCCCCCTTCATAGAAGGTGGACTTCACAAAGGGCTTATGTCCGGCACGGAAACCGTAGATATCCTGAAACGACTGTGCCGTGTTAAATGACAGCTCATTGGGCGCCACGCGGACGACAGGACCTAGGTTTACGCGTTGGTTCAATGTATTGACAAGCTCCGCGGTTGGGGCACTTTCTTACCATAACGGCGATGAAGCTCCAATATCTTATAGGGTTGTCTCCCGCCGAGAAAGTTTATGGAATATAGCACCTTGAAACCAAAACAGCATGTATGAGCTCATAAATCTCACATATTTCATCGCTATTTTCGTCATTGCGCAAACACTTACGTTGCTACAAGCTGCCAGTTTCGGTCCTGGGAACCGACTGAGCGGGTGAAAGTACACATTGTATATTCCATTCCCGACAATCTGTCAGAAATGTTTCATTATCTATCTTCGAGTCCAAAGAAGAGGACTGGTAATAGCGCACCTTTGTGATTATTACTATTGCAAGCAAAGTCCAGAGATTTTGATATGCCCACGCACCCACGTGGAGGGCAGTGGACCCGAAGGCGTCTGTGTTGAACATACTGCTACACCATACAGTCGAAGGTCGGCTATAATTCTAGTGTGCTAGGTAGCTTCTGAGTTGCAAGCTATACGTCGAGCCGACCAGATAGGTTTGTTCGCTGCATTTGCCGACTCGAGCAATATAGATTTGTCCAAAGTACAATGTCTTTTTGATGGAGAGTCTAGTCCGCTCATGCAATATGCCAAGCCTGGCGATATCACCGCCGTGACCATGGATCATGATCCTGCCGCGAAGAGGCACAGCAAGTAGCTAACCCTATGTGACACCGGCCCTTTAATCTATACCATTCGGAATGTATCGTCTAAGATATTTCCGGTTTAGGAAGTGGCCGAATTCCTACGTAGTGCCATTGGCCAAAGACCCGACCGATGCAAGTCATGGTTCGCATCGTCAGCTATTAGCCGTCGGCCGGCTGACGTCAACCTATATACCGACCTATCTGCCGTCCAAAAGGCCCCCAATGGTCCTCTTACATACGCCTAGGCGTCTGCTCATCGTTTCACTTCCTAGTCGCCTCCCAACCCCCTGTAGCGTGCTTACCAGCCCAAGCAAGTGGTCCAACCCTAGTCGTAGCAGCACACGTACGACTGCGACGTATTCCGCCTCGCTCTCTAGCCGATAGGCGCCTATCGTCGTATCTGGAGTCTTACTTGTACCTGGGGAGTCCGCTATTGGAGGTGGTTCTCCCGCAGTACCGTGGGATGAAAGTGCTGACATGGCGCGGCAGCATAGGTCAGTAAGCTTGCTCACTAGAAAGGTAAGAATCGTCATGTTTTCAACTCGAGTTACGCAGGATGTGCAGGTCAGCATGTCTTCTGCCTGGCGTAGCGCCTTGCGGTGCGCTACAAGAATCCTGTCTATGGGGGGATGGCCGTTCGTAAGCTCGCCGAGGAGTTCGAGCTCGTCCATCAGAATTACTACATGGCGCAGACACTGACAGTCAGATCCGCTTGACCGTGGCGCATCCCCTCCGTCCCGGGCCTGCGTTTGGCTAGGTAATAGCGAGTCGGCTTGTGGTAGCCTCGACCGCGCGCGCGGAGAGCTGTTCTCGGCCGGCTCACTTGCGCCTGAGTAGATTTCCGCATGTTGTGGGCTGCGGAAGAGCGAGTGCTCCTGCTCCTGTGTTGCTAGCATCTGTCCGGATGCGCTCTGAACCTCACAGTTCCCCATTACAGCGAAGGCCGAATATCGCGTGAACTCATGACCCAGTTGAAAATTAGATAAATCTATGCCGTGCGTGTAATGCCCATGCGATTCGTGCATCCACTCATGCGACGTGCTATCTGTGGACGCCGATGATACCGATCCTCTATGGCCCTCTGTCGGCGCCGGCGTAAGAAGCTCTAGTGGGCCGGGCCGTAGCCCGGTGTCTGTGAAACCCGAACCCTCTTCCGCTGGTATGCTGCCCGGACTGCTACGTCGAGGGGTGTAGGTGCATTTCCTGCGCAGCATTTGACATCGCTCGCAACCCTCCGCGGTGCGCTCGCCGGTGCAACGCACCTTTTGCGCCCTGCATTGAGAACACGCGACTGGCCTCTCTGTTTTGGCCGTAACCGGGTCGAAGGTGTGTGGGCGCTTGCATAGAAACACGTTGCTGCCGTCGCTGTTGGTGACAGGCTTCCAACTGGCGAACATGATTTCAGGCACAGGGTAGTAGTTCGAGGTACATTGGTAAAGTCACTTTCATGCATTCGGCGATATCCAGTTCTGCGCAAGCCGATTATATGGTCCTGTCCCCCTATTCCTTGTAGCGCCTATAACCCCTATAACCCCCACTGCGGTTGGTTGGGTTGCACAGCGTACACAATACGGGGTGTAGGGCAGGGGTGCTGCAGGAGGCGCCGCAGAACCCGTCAGCGCCGAGGCTAGTACCTGTACAAGGACACTTAGGTGGTATTAGTGAGGCCTGCAGGCTGCTGCTTTACCGAAATGGTAGCTGTATCGCTGCGGCGCAGTCCATTTTGCCTAACGGCCCCAACGTCACATCTCAAGAGCTCGCAATCAGTTCGGATTAACCGTCAATTCAACAAAAGGCGTCACATCGCTTCGCTGTCTTCGTAGCTCGGTATAGTCCACTCTACACGGCGGACTTTAAGATACCTAGCTCAAGTCCTTACTTCTTTCTGCAACTGAACCGTCCCTAGATCCAAATCCAAGTCCCAAGATGGTCAAGTTGGACTTCGACCTCAAGCGGGATGTGCCCGAGCTCACGGGCAAGGTCATCCTGATCACCGGTGGTAGGCATACACTTTTGCTCTTTGCGATATTCTTCCTATAGCTATATCCCACTCGTATCAGGCACCATGATCGTGTACTTACGATTCTCGTTAACTAGGCACAAATGGACTTGGTGCTGCTGCAGCTAAGATGCTAGCAAGCCGAAATGCTGCCAAGATCTACGTCACTGGACGAAACGAGTCTTCAGCGCAGCGCGTCATCACGGACATCAAGTCTACCGGCTCAAACACCGAAGTAGTCTGGATACGATGTGATCATACCCAACTTGCGACCGTCAAGGAAGCCGCGGACACCATCCTCGCCAAGGAATCCCGCCTCGATGTGCTCATGGCTAACGCTGGCATCATGGCGCTTCCGCCCGGCCTTACCAAGGATGGATATGAGCTACACTTTGGGATCAACCACGTCGCGCATGCGCTTCTGATCCGCAAGTTGCTCGGTCTGCTGCAGAAAACGGCTAAGGAGCACGGCGAGGCGCGCATCATCCCCATCTCCAGTCTGGCATTTGTCCTAGCGCCGCGAAAACACGGCATTGTGTTCGACGATCTCAAGACAACGCAGCCGTACTGGCTCCTTGGAAAGTGGCAGCGCTACGCCCAGAGCAAGCTGGCCAACTACATCTACGGCCACGAACTCGCTCGCCGGTACCCTGAGATTCTCACATTGATAATCGACCCAGGCCCAAGCAATACGGGACTGGTATCCAGCCTAGCACTATTGGACAAGATGATCGTGTACCTGGGGAACATAGGCAGATTCCTTGACGATGACCAAGGCCACTTAAACCAAGTATGGGCTGTTGGCGTGCCTAAGGACAAGGTGAAGTCGGGAGAGCTATATGAGCCAGTCGGCAAGCCAAGTGACGGGTTAACAAATTGGTGTCGAGATGAGAAACTGGCGGCGAAGCTGTGGGACTGGACGGAAGAGGAACTTAAGCCCTGGTTGTCGTAACTTAAGGCAGAGTAGAGCATCTATTGGATAATTTGGATTTCTGCATTAGTTCGGTAACCCAACAGCACTCGAGGGATTAGGTAATTGGCGGCATGCGTTTCATTCAAACTCACGGATAATTCACAGGAGACTAGAATGATACTATAACAGATTCTATTCAATAATACTTTGTTGTACATATATACATGGACTGTCTCATCTTAGTTATGATCTCAAGGCCTCCTTAGGCCAACTGGAACCCTCTGTGAAGATACTTCTCCAAGAAGCGATCGGGGTCATATTTGGTACGGAGCGCCTGCAACTTCGGCACGTTCTGCCCACCGGCATAGCTTTCAAAGGGCGACTGACCCTGCGCAGAGTCACCAAGGTAGATGAAATTGTTGAATAAACCGAGCGGCTCGGTATGCTCACGGATTTGCTGAGCCGAGGCCTGGGAAAACTTTAGGACGGTCGCGTCGTCCTCGGCCTTCGTCCACATGCTGAGGATGATGCCCGCTGTTCAAATGACGACCAATCAGCAGACCGTTCAACAGTAGAGATTTCGCGTTTTAAGCGATAGAGAAGAGAAACTCACCAATGAATGACCCATCGACGTCGGGATCTAAACCTAGGACATTGCCGCCTTTGGCTTTAGACGCCTGGAGGTATTCCTTCGACACCGGCTGGAAGACTGCGTAGGTAGCCAATCCCTCCACATCACTCAACATTGACACAGCGTTATCGATTATGGTTTTATTATAAAAGCTAATGCTTTCTTCTGTCGCCTTGAAGCTTATTGCGTAGAATAAGTTTCGATTTGCTCGTGTTGAGAACGAATCCAATTGTTGCGGGATCTCAGTCCAGCTCTGATGAACAGCGACACCATTGGAGAGCGTCATCTCTTCAGGGATAGCAGTGAAGTTCTCCAAGGCAGCTGGACCTCCTTGGCTCCCCGGATATAGCGCAATGTTATAGTAACTCAGTGTCGGCGTGCCATTGGTGAAGCTAAGACCGGAAAAGACATCAATGTGTACGTTCGGATCATCTACGCCTCCGCCAGGCGCCATATAGTTCGTCAGAGAGCCGAGGACGTCGGGTCCGGCCTCGCTTGACCACACCGTCAGTCCGCCGAAGGCGCTCGTTACCGGAAACGTGCGCACATCGAAGCGTGTGACGAGGCCGAACAGGTTTGACCCTCCTTTAAGACCCCACGCAAGGTCGGCGTGTGGATCTTGCGCATCGCTGGTGACTTCAAGGACGGTGCCGTTCCAGAGAACAACTTGCCAGCCAACGATGTCATCAGCCGCCCATCCCTGGCTGCCAGAGAAATAGCCCATGCCCCCTCCGACTAGCAACCCACCCACGCCAACCGAGGGAAAACGCCCTCCATTGACTGCCAGGCCGTGGGGTGCAAGCCATTGATAGACGTCCATCCAGGTTTGACCAGGTCCGATGCTCGCGATTGAGCCATCTGCAGAGAGATTGTTGGTGTTGAACAAGCTTGCAGAGATCATGACGCCATCATCAAGGGATTGCGCTCCCGGCACTGGCATGTGCCCGCCAGACCGAAACGCAAATTGGGACTCAGCGTCGCGGATCAGCTTGAGTCCCTGAGAGAGCGCCGACACAGTGGATGGCTCGAAGACACAAAGTGGCTCCATGACGCAAGTTTGGGACCAGACATCTGTAGGATTATTAGCTGGACCATGTCCTGATGCATGCACTTGGCGGCAGAAATCACATACCCTGGGACTGGTTCAGGTACTGCGAACTCTTTGGCAAGAATACATGCTCTGGCAATGCTGCAGAAAGCGCATCGCATGCACTCGTGGCGCGCTCACGCAAATGCCCAAGCGTAGCCTTCCTTTCAGTGAGCTCTGGCGGTGGTAGAGCGATAGCACGTAGGGCCAAGAGCCCGAGCTGCAGGAACAGCACTCGGGAGAGCAGATGGGCAAGCATGATGACGGACGATGGGATTAATCGTTATCCATCCGGAAGGTCCAGACCTGGACCAGCGTTCTAGATATCCTAGAGGCGGGACTGAGGATTATGTCTTGTTCTGGTTAGCTCGATTCCGTCTTGTCGCGGACCCTGGACAAGGCGCCGGTAACATCGCCTTGTAAGCCATAGTAATTGCGGGCGGCGTATACTTCGCCATTTCGTCGTGCCATTCCTGCTAAGTTTACCTGGTCCCCGAGTAGTTCAGCCATTGCAGCTGACTTCGCCGGAGGCAGTGCCTCGGGCTGATAGACAGAGTTGGACCCTCCTGGTATGATCAACAACCCATATCTCCTAGTCGGTGATTATGTCAGATGGCTCCAGGGTTAAACGGGTACCTGGACCTTGTCACGGCTAATGCGACCCTGAAAGAGGAAGTCCACGCTACGTAACAAATGGGTACGTTCACATGTGCGCGGGTCGTAGGCTAGGCTGGACGCTGATACCTGGGAACCATGTTATTCATACGGGTCCTTATCCCGACAGGCATCGGTAGGAATACTTTAAATACCTACCCTGTATACGATCGGTCCACTTGCGCACGACCCCTATTTGCTTACTGCAACGGTGCCTAGGACCCCATTATATAAGCCATGCCATGTAAATGTAACCCATTGGTAGGCGTATATCGGCCGCTCCTGTACCGCCTCGGTGTAACCTCTTCAGGAGGATTTAAGCGTCGTGTTGATATTGCTCACCTACGCCGCATTCGTGCGTGAAGACTAATGGGGATTCTCGAAAGACTGATGCACGATGATCCTACATGCATTCTGCATGGGGGTAGAGGTATTAAGGTACTGTAAGGTCCATCGACAGGGGTTTCGTCACGAATAGAAGACTCATTCCGGTCATTGTTAGCATTTCGACTCTCGAGACGTCTGCCCAGTTGCAAGTCGTTATGGAGGAAGGCTTGATTTCGATTTTGAAGGCCCATTGGGTCCAAGTTACGGGAGCTCTTGTGAGATAGCTGTTGCCCGTATGTGAATGAACCATGTAGCTAATGCAGTTGTTAAGGTCCTTGGCTATTGCCTGAGCAATATCATCTACAACCTCTACTTACATCCCCTTGCTAAGCTTCCGGGACCATTCTTGGCGCGCGCGACATTGGTGAGATGACTCTCGTTGAGTAGCGCTCATATTGAGGGAAAAAATATAGTGACATAACTAATCCCATCATCATCAGCTATGGCGGCTCAAGAACACGATGGGCGGTCGCCAGCACCGAGTATTCAGAGCTGAACATGACAAATATGGTACTTGATCCTGCAGAGTGCTTTAAAACCCCTGTACGCCTGCGGGATCACTGACAATCTAGTGTAGGCGACGTCTTCCGTGTCTCTCCTAACGAGTTGAGCTTCGCATCGGTTCAGTCTTATCGCGATATATATGGCTTTCCGCCAGCAGGGCAGCAACAATTTATCAAAAGCGATTTCTACGATGTGTTTGGGTCTGGTTTCAAGACGGGGTGCATCGGCAGCGAGCGAGATCCAAAGGTAGTCCACTATCCAATTTCCCCTATATTTACGTGTCGTCGAACTCTTATTGGAAATGCAATTAATCCAGAGGCGTAGGTACATGCCTCCAAGAAAAAGAATCTCCTAGCGGCGTTTTCTGCGCGCAGTCTCGCGGCCCAGGAGAGCATCATACAAAGATGCACAGACGCCTTCGTCGCTAAAATCGGCCCGCTGAGCCGGAAGGACAAGGAGGGCGTCGACCTAACTAAATGGCTTGAGATGAATACATTCGATCTCTTGGGAGAAATGGCGTTCGGAGAGAGTTTTGGTTGCGTTGCTGAGGGTGAGTTCCCCCTTTCGCCCTTTCGGTTTAGGTATCAGCGCGTAGTTGACTAGAGGCCTGGCGCGCAGAAAAACACCACTTCTGGATTGACCTCATTCTGAGGCACCTGCGTGAAATTGTCTTGGTAGACAACTTGCGGCGGTTCCGCTTGTTGGCTACGCTAGGAAAATGGCTACTTCCATCGCTTGCGATGAAAGTGAAAGCAACTCATCAGAAGTATAGCCGGGATAAAGTGCGACGGTTCGTCAAGTATCCCTGCCAAAACCCCCCTGCTGAGATATTGACGGGAATACAGTCGACTGGAGAGTGAATCATCGCGCCAGGACTTCTTTACCAACATTGTTGCGAAGGTCAAGAGCGGCGAGGTGGGACTAGAGGAAATGACGGCACATGCGAGCACACTGATGTGGGTTCATCTATCCCCCTATACCTTCCACCATGACTGACGCATTGGCGTAGTATCGCTGGCGGCGAAACCACAGCGACATCTTTGACTGCAGCGCTCTACTACGTGTTGCGCTCATCCGAAGTGCGCTCTAAATTGACAACCGAGATACGCAGCCGCTATAACTCTTATGATGAGATCGATTCTACCTCCGCGCTCCAATTGCCCTATCTCCAAGCCGTCATCAATGAAGCAATGCGCATTCACCCTTCCGGCGCGCACGGCTTTCCGCGCATCTCTCCCGGCGCAACGGTCGATGGGCATTGGGTTCCTGCTGGAGTAAGTTCTTACACAAGATCCCGCGAGCGTGTTAAATAGTTCTGCTCTAATAGTATTTGAACACAGACAGAGGTATACACAAGCACATGGTCCGTGTCGCATGACAAACGCTACTTTGCAGATCCGGACGTCTTTAGGCCGGAGCGATGGATTGACCCCGAGTGCAAGGACATAAAGGAGGCGAGCCAACCCTTCTCACTTGGCTACAGGGCTTGTATTGGGCGAAGGTATGGAGGGCTCCATAGACACTTTTGCAGAGCTTGCTAACAAATMCCCAGCTTCGCCTTCGTGCAGATGTCTCTCGTACTTGCGAAGCTGTTATTTTCGTATGATATGGAGCTCTTAGATCGCGATCTTGACTGGGAAAATCAATCAAGGCATTGGGTCATGTGGTGGAAGGCACCGGTTCGGATCCGCGCTCAGGACGCGCTCGCGCCATAATTGAAGTGTCGTAGGTATATAAACAGCCTCTTAAATACCTAATTGACAGCCCCATAGAATATTAGGCCTATAATGTACAAAGCTATGGATATTTACACCTCATTTAAATGTACAAGTTACAGAAATGACAGTCATACACCTTTCGTTACAATATACCCCGTTTTTGACATTGTTACATGGCTACTCCCGGGCCCCTTTTCATATCGTTCGCGCTTACCTGAGACCTAACCCCGTATGGGCTTTCAGGTTTCTCGGGCAATGGCTCCCAGCGGTGATTCGCCGGTGTCTGGGTGAGCAGCTCAACTTCGTCCGTATTGGTGATTCTGTTCCATGACATGACAGGTCTGCGCCGGGAGGAGTCGCCGCTTCGTCCAGACCCACCAGGAGTCTGCCCGCCTGTAGGGCCAGACTTCTTGGAGGCATTGGTCATGCCTGTGGCGCGGCGGAAGAGCACCGGATACGAAGGAATACACGCGACAAGGAAGCCTGCAAGAACCTCAATGGCGGATAAGTACGCCGCAGGGACGTTATCCCCTTTTTGAGCGTTAGTGGAGCTGGAAGTGCTTTCAACGGATAAGAACTCACATGTGGGATCAGTCGTGGCATTCAGATCACCAATGAAACCAGCTCTCGTTATTCCCACTACACAGGCTCCGCCACCCAACGCAAACAAGAAAATCAGACCTCGTCGCCTCTCGGGTGACACGTTGAGCTTCCACACCAACGGCAGGGGCAGGACCAGAATCGCAACATCTGTAATGACATTCAAGATGCTGGTCGCGAGCGCCAATTGGCCAATGTTGATGCAGTGGCCGCCCGGAATCGTCGTGTCCCAGTTATATTCGATGGGTATGCACTGAAAGCTGATGGCGAAGACGGTCGTGAACATCCAAGCACCCATGAAGAGAGTTACCCCTAAAAGTGCCCAGCGGAACCATTTCTGCGGGAAGATGCGTTGGTAGAATGCGGCGATGCTCCATTTAATCACGACAATTACGACGGAATAGATGACCTCGGAGGAGATGAAGTACTACCAGAGAGGTGTTAGTCCACGAAAGGGGCATGATAACAAAGAAAACCCACAATTTGCAAGAGCCGCGGGTCTGTCACGAACAGAGCATGCTTTCCTAAGCCGCTATTCGTACATAGTGCCAACGTGACACAGAATGGAATGTATAGACACTACGCCCAGTGATCTTGTCAGTGCCATCGCATTACCCACTGTCTTAACGGACAACATACCAAGGCGAAAATGATCAGGTAGTCCGCCAATAGCAACGTGTTGCCGTGGAGCCAACGCGCATAGAGCCTTGTTCCCACGAATAGGGTCGCGAGAAACGCGCAGACGGACACGCAGACAATGATGTTGGGCCGTAGATCGTCTGAGGCGTGCGCCATCATATAGGCGATCTGCTCAGGTGTCGGTGCCGACATCTTTGCGGTGATACTAGACGTTAGTCAGTTCTAGAAAGGGAGCGAATCTCAAGGACGAGCATAACAGAGCCCTCGAGGCATGTGCTGACGATAGTGTAAAGACGAATCCAAGCTCAGATAATCAAGACTACCTAGATGAATAGTGCAACTGCCGCATGACTGGTGAGCGGGACGGAACGGCGTCCGGAACCTCACGGGGGTGCGGTGGTAGGGTAGTACTTGGAACTGCGCCGCGTGGGCAGCTCGAAATCCTCCATGAGGTTTCGTTATAGGATCTGGCATGGTTCGCATACATGTGCTCCTCCACATGCATCGCGACGAGGGACCAATTAGGCTATCCCCGATCGCTGACTGCAGAATGCATGTAACCCTATGGTTCCCAAAATCTGCGAAAGACGGTTGACGTGCTCGTATACCCGGTTAAGCTAGGCCATTTTTCGCTTCTTCGTACTGGAAACAGGGGATCTGCGGCGTAGCTCTACCAAGATCGAATCCTCTACTACCTACCACTTGGGTTGGACCGAATTGCTACTTCGGTGGTGTGACATCCGAACGTTGCTGGCGCGATTGGCCGTTTTAAGAAGCAGTCGAGATACTAGCCACTATAGGGACTGAGCTCATCATGCTTACTACTCTGGTTATAGGCTAAAGTTTATAGCGCTGCCAGGGGAGTTTACAGGCCTGGCACAGATCAGCGGGATCGCCAATAAGCTTATAAGTTAGGTACCGTTCTAGCGTATCTTCCCCTTACCCTGCTAAGAGTTTGGAATCTTGTTTTACCCCTATATTTCACCTMCCTCCTTACAAGTATGCTTCCTCTATACCCGATTCAACGATACCTGACGATGTATTTAGACTTAGTAATGCCACCATAATATAAGGCATCAGGCTTCTATCAGGGCCTTTTTCAAACCCCTGCTAGCTATCAAACAGGCCTGGCACAGACCTATACACAACGCCCCGCGATCGCCCGGGGCGCCAAGCCAACTACCCTGCTACCTGCCTTAGTTGTTGCTGAGCCCTGGACGCTCACCTAAGCCTACCTAGCCAGATCAGAGATATTCTCGGACTGGGCGGGGCACAAGCACGGGTCCCGTCTCCGTCTCGGCCGATAGTATTACTAGGTGGTTTCGAATTGAAGAATTATTATCATTACGTGAGATATGAATATTATAGCTATTTCAAACTATCCTACGTTTCCTGCAGAGGATGGTGGCAGCATGATCTGGCAAGAACTGTGTCTCGACTTCCAAACTCTTCGGCCGTGTCTGCCCCTCCGCGAACTTGATGTCGTAGTTGTTCAACAGATACATTGTGATGGCCTTGATTTCATCACCAGCAAAGAAGCGACCGGGACATGCGTGTCTTCCGTATCCAAATGCCATGCTCTGTGGGTTCGCCTGTGAACAGTGTAAGTCAATCATATCCTTTTTTGATCGGCTCGTAAAGTAGAAATTTTTCAAGTGTGTCTGCGTGGGGKCGCACAAAGCTCACTTAAAGGGGGGAGTAAATGACACTGAATTGTACATACCGCAACAAACTGCGCCTTGCCTTTTACAGCCGGATCGTCTGTGGTTTGACGTAGCTTGGTGAATCGTAAACCATCAAAAGTCTCTGGGTCAGGATACAGCTTTGGGTCCATGGCGATGGCTTGCGCCGGCACGCCGATGGTGGTATGCGCCGGGATCACGAAGCCGTCTGAAAGGCGCCAGTCTTCAGTAATAATGCGCTCAAAAGTGACTGATGGCTCTGGTTAGTCTGGAATGATATCTAAGCTGAATAGAATATAAAAAGTGAGAAAATCGTACTCAACAGAAGTGGATTGAATCGTTGGCTCTCTTTCATGATGCTGTCCATAATATGCATCTGGAAGAAACCTTTCTTGGCAATCTTCCCGTCTTCGTCGGCAACCTTGCTATACTCTTCTCTAAGCAAGGGAATTAACTCAGGATGCGCACAGAGGTCGAAAATTAGCTGGCTATTTGCCGCTGCAGTGGTATGAATGGCGGCGAAGCTGATCTTGAGAAGAATCCCTGCTATGAATCGAGGGTCTGTCTCCTCGTCCACTGCGGCGTCCTGCATCCATGCGAGCAAGTCCTTCGGGCGCTCACCCGTGCGTGCCCGCTCCGCAAGCATGGGGAGCGCGGCCTTCTCAGCTTCCTGGTAATACTTGGCGAGGATGCGCACTTCGGGAATTAGACGCGCCATCAAGGGCTTGAGAAACTCGGGGTACGTCTTAAGCTTTTGTGCGCCGATATATCCGTCGATGGCGAACGAGATTGATGCAGCTACCCAAGACGAGTTGCGGCTAAGTTCTTGCCCGCCGAACATGCGGGACGAAACGCGAGCGACGATACGTGTGATGACATCCACAAGAGGCACCTCCGTCCACTCCTCTTCAGAGCACTTGGGGAAGATCTCATCAAAGCAATCGACAATCTCATCCTGCACACTCATCATGACATCTGGTAGATGCTGGTTCAGATCCGCTTTGACTGTCCTAGGGTGCAGCGTGCTGCGGCTGCCAAAAGTCGTATATTTGCCCTCGAACATCTCAATGAAAGTCCCCACGAAATCGACTTTGTCGATTGGCGCCGTCTTCAAATCCTCAAGATAGCGGACCGGGAGCATAAGACGCTCACCAAGTGGAGATGGCACATAAAAAAAGCCACCGTTAACGTTGTTGCGGAAGTAGCCCTCCGTGAGCATCGCCTTGGAGTCATGTCGAAAGCGCTCCCGGCTTCGGATCCGGTCCTTGGTGCTGGCACCGCCGATGATGGGTATTCCGGGCACAAGGCGCTGTTTTGGTGCTGAAAGATAGTTCCATATAATCAGCATGACAGTGATGATAAGCAAAAGACTGGTGATTTCATTCTTGTCGAGCGACGATGCCCATGCAACGACATCATTGAGTAAGCGTGGGGCTAGTAGAGCCGTGTCCAGCATCGAATTTGACGACATATTCTGAAGTCTTACTGCGATGTCTAGGCAAGAGAGGCATACAGCGATGAAGGATTTCGCATCCAGACCTCTGGTTTGTTGTTGTATGTAGGCAGTTGACCCTTGGTGATACCCCTGATATCTCTTCTCGAATACCGTCTTGGTATTCAACTATAGACGGTTGGGGGCCGTATTATCGTATCCATTAACAGGGAATAGCCACTTAAGTGGGTACGTGATGCACGGGTTGGAAAAAGGGGGCAGCAGGGCGTATGAAGGGTTGCTGACATCAGTGCTGTGCCTCTTTATGCCCGTGAAGTTTATCTAATCGGGCACTTCCTCTTATGGATAAACTGCCGCGATTGGGATTCTAGTGCAACGTAGAGAGTATTTATAGGAAGCCCTAGATTCACACTCATCACCGTATAGTACTGCCTGTCAGGGTGTTCGGCACTCGGTGTAGGCTCTGTCGGACTTGGCCAAGTAGGGGATGAGATATGGACGTAAGAGTCCTATCTATGTGTAACCTCGAGTTCGTAACTGTAGCTTACTGCGCATCAATATCGGTACTCTTTTAGCACTTAGTTGATCTTGTGAGACTGTTGGTATATTAACCGAAGACGGGCTCCCGACGGTCATAGATCTCAAGGTGCACGTTATCGTTCGGCGAGTCCCAAATAAGCTTAGCATTATGGCACCCATGGTCGATGTCCCTGAACCTGTGGTTTCCCTCACCCAGGAGCAAGCCAAACCAGCAGCTTCACTGATACCACGGACAATTCGCGTCCCTTCATCGGAATGGACGGCCCAAATTCATCCACTCCATGAAAAGGTCATTGCTGAGGTGGATGACTATTTTCTTCAGTACTGGCCTTTTCCTCATGAAAAAGCACGAAGAAAATTTGTGGCGGCGGGCTTCTCACGGGKAACGTGCCTCTACTTCCCGAAAGCATTGGATGACCGCATCCACTATGCATGTCGACTGTTGACGTTGCTTTTCCTTGTGGACGGTAAGTTTCGGTCCTCCCAGTGTGCCCTTGGCGTCACAAGTATGACGCAGCGCCAGCGTTGACAAGCAGATAGACATCCTTGAACACATGTCTCTTGAGGATGGCCGCGCCTATAATGAGAGGCTAATGCCACTGTTTCGGGGTTCCGTCCTGCCGGATCGCAGTGTCCCTGTTGAATGGATCAGCTACGATCTCTGGGAGTCTATGCGTGCACACGACAGGGACATGGCTGACGAGATAATCGAGCCCGTGTTCACCTTCATGCGCGCACAGACGGACCCCACTCGTCTGACCGAGATGGGGTTGGGAGAATATCTAGAGTATCGAGAACGCGACGTCGGCAAGGCGTAAGTATGATCTCTGGCTTTTTCTACCCTATCAAGACAAGAGACAAATTAATTATTTGGGAATACGACACTAAAAATTTCTTCCCAGCCTCCTTGCCGCGCTGATGCGCTTCTCTATGGCACTTATAGTACCGCCTTCGGACCTTGAGATAGTTCGTCCAGTCGACCGTAACTGTTCAAAGCATCTTTCAGTCATAAATGATATTTGGTCGTACGAGAAAGAAGTCTTGGCTGCTCAAACCCTACACGAGGAAGGCGGAATGCTATGTACTGCAGTGGCTGTACTAGGCAAGGAGGCCGAGATCAGTACTGACGCGGCGAAACGCGTTCTCTATCATCTGTGCAGAGAGTGGGAGCTCGAGCACCGAATTTTAGTGGCTGATATTCTAGCACACAACGACACACCAGTTCTAAGGGCATATCTGCAGGGTCTCGAGTTTCAGATGAGTGGCAATGAGCTATGGAGCAGGACGACTCTGAGATACGTCCAGCCAAGGCCTTAACTTATTCTTGGCTACCTGAAGATGATTTCGCTTCCGTTCAACATGTTCATATATGTCACGTTACACAAGCCCCTGAATGGGGTTCAAATTTGACTGTGTCCCGCGGCTTTACGAGTTGAACTGCCTCCAAGTGCCAACGACATATCGTCGATTAAATTAAATAAACTAAATTTAAAGTGGAAAAGCGACGTAGGGGCCAGTTTGAAATGCTATATTTGAACTGACAGTCAGCCAGGGGCGGGCAGCCTACAGAGAGCGAGTCCAGGCGGACAGCGGATTTTCCACCCCTGAAAACTCGTGTTTTAAACGCTTAAAAGAAAATATATTCAAGAAAGATGGGACAGCAAACGGAAATGATACTGTTACTTCTAAGGGCATAAGGGTGATGGATTACGTACCTGGACTGTTGGTAGGGGATCGGTCAGTGGCTTGTTGGCGCTTGTTTAGGTTATACTGGGCTGGGATGTGGTCTTAGCCCAGGGGGCAACTTGGTCAAATAACACGGCTGGTATGGGGTTAAGTTAACTTTCCTGCCTCACTCGTTTATCAGAAAGTTTTCACGATCTGAATTTGGAATATCTCAACCAAGTTACGAGAACGAGTCTGTGTCTGACAATGCTCCATTAGGATAGGGGAAGATGTGTGGGTTAGTGCGCTAGAGGTAGACACCAATAAGTCGAGGATAGACAAGAGATTTCAATAGATTATATAAAAATTATCTTACTTAGACGTGACATTTCAACCGCAGCCTTTCGCCGCCTCCCGCTGGGACAGCAATGCGCAGCAACTGCTCGAAATTTTGGAGCATTATAAGATACCTATTATTTTCGATAAAAGGCTGCGCCCATATCATATCGGTCGTGTCGCCCGCCGGTGGAGTTCGATGACTAAACTCGGAGAGTACTTCTTGCAGGATTGGCATGCTCTCATCATCTTCCATGCCAAAAGCATCGCGTACATCGCAGTAGTAGGCAACGTAGACATTGTATACCCGGCCGGGTCTTCTCACATATGGTCGAGTGCAATATTCGTTACATATCTCTTCCAGGCCAATTTCCAGAGCCTGACGGTAAGCGTAACTAACAGGCAAGGTGTAGTCGGGGTTGACTTTGGTTCTACTAGAGTCTTTCAGAAGCCCGACAAACCCATACAGCTTATCTCTTGAGTCCGTACAGTTGAGCATGCCGAATTTACGCACCAACTGATAGATTAAGTCAGGTATATGCGATTGATATGTCTCTACAACCATATAAGGTCGCATAAGCCCAGTGGTTATTTCCTCGAGGGTTCCAACCGCCGTTCCTTGGGCTAAGGGGTCTGCTATTGGCCGTAACACGTGTCGCGTCCTATGGGTTATAATCCTCTCCGCTGGGCTACACGAGTACGAAATTGCGTCGACTGTCGATCGCGGTCTCCCGTCCTCGGAATATCTCACTCCATGCGACGGGAGACTAATAGATGAATCACCCGTGAATAACGTGAGTGGGAAGGTGAAGTACCAGCACCAGACTTCCATCCTCTGTGCCAGTAATACTTCTTGAACGATCCACACGCGATTCCAATATGGATGGTGGCTCAGGTACTTAAAGCCGTCCCACTGTTCCGCCGTCCAGTTTGCGCAGTCTGTTATATCCTTCGTTTTGCCCAGCGACCGTACTTCTGCCACCTTTTGAGCTGATTCCGGGATTCCGAGCCAAGCTATCACTTTGCTCGCGTTGCGGTACACGCGCGCCATCTCCCGGACTTGGAACATCCGCTCTACACTGTCGAGCTGATTTATGCAGATCGCATCCACAAAGAACAGGCTGTTCTCACCTTTGCCTGCGGCAATGTCGAGGAAATCGAAGAGGTTCCGCCTTATGAAAAAAGGTTGATTGTCGATTACAATCTCGTAGATATCATCCGTACTGGTTGCGCGGCCCCAAGTGTAAGACAGTGCCGCGTACTGTGTCGAGGGGAGCTCTGAAAGATCAAAGGCCTCCAAACTATATTGCATGACTCTAGATCCTGCAGGGTAAGGAGACTGCCGCAATAGCCGAACTTGTGTCTTTGCGTTGATGGGAGCATATTTGAATCCATACTTGCTATTCAGTGTCTTGTCGATGTTGTCGCACATTTTGAAAGTAATAGGGAAGAAACGTGATAATATCATAGACGTTGTAGATTGGGGAGGCAGCCTCGGTCTGCCATCTCCGTAGTTTGCTCAGAAGATGAAAAGAGTCTGCGACGGTACATCTTGAGTGAGTGGCTATGCTCCATCGAGATATGCTGACTTACATGCTACCACAATGGGCCAATACGACGGCCGCTAAGCAGATGCTGCCTAACCATCCTCTCGTTCACCGAAATGTAGGCCTGATTGGCTAAAGCACTGAAGCTAATATCGTCACTATCACAACATGGATCCGTGCTGACATTCAAGCAGTCAGACTCATCCTCACAGTCTTAATCGATCTGGAAGTACGTCAAAATAGTGAAATGTATCATATGGGATATAAACAAGCGTCACGTCGGCAAGTTCAGGAAGTCTAAACCAGTAGCTAGCTTGCGTCTAGACATAGTAGGCCGGTAACTAAAAGGGGTGGGTGTCGCACTCCTACGAATGATAACGCTGGCTTCCAATATGTGGCTTTAATGAGGGATTGGTAACACAAGAGGGGTCGGGAGCAGGATCTGCTATCGAAGTTGATATCTACTCCAAGATGGTAGAGTCTGGCTACTTTCCTTCCTCATGTTCACCATACCCATCGCACTTCTTCGCGATTACGATTGAAAGATGAATCCGAGTAGAGCAGGTATCATTCGAGAAATCGGATTCTCAGTGCCTTATAGTCCTCCCCAAGGCGTTGAGCCAATCGCGGAGTAGGTGACAGAGGCCCCTACTTAACCGTATCGTTGTGGGCTAATGTAGAACAGTGTGGTTTTAGTACTTGGCCTCCAGGGGCACCCTAAGCGTACCTGGACATACGCTGAAGCCTCGAGAATTCGAAATAATGCCCACAAAGCCCAGCCAACAACACTGGATGGCCGTCACAGACGGTGGGTCAGTTGGTACCATCCCTTCAGACGGACTCATAGCTCCGGTCGATCTTCAGAACCACAGGAAATGCACGGGGATAGAGTACAAGGAGAGCAGGGAGTTTATTGGCCCCGTGACCTCCTTCCGAATGACTACCCTAACGTACGGGTACTAATCTGGGGATACGACTCTATCTTAACGAAAGGGTTTCAGGCAGCCAATAAATCCAGCTTATTTAGTTACGCCAAAGACCTCCTATATGCACTAGAGCGAGAAAGAAAACCAGGGCAGAATGTCGTCTTCGTCGCACACTCACTTGGTGGCCTCATCGTGAAGGAGACACTTCGCAGATCCGAGGAATACGAAGATAGTAATGTAAGACGTCATCAAATGCACAAAGGGGGTCACTTTCCTCGGAACTCCTCATAGAGGAAGCGTTGACTTTGCCAGCCTGGGAGACACGATGAGAAGGATAGCTGGGGCATTGCTTCAGGTCGACAGCAATGGAAGTATCGTAAGGGCGCTTGGAGTTAATTCGCCAGAGTTGGAATTGCCCAGAGGGTCCTTCATTCGACAGTGGAGAAAGTTTGACTTCTATGTGAAGACATTCCAAGAAAGCCGTGCGATTACTAGGGTGGCCATGGGCCCCCTGAATGATAAGGTGATTTCTAAAGTACCTAACGCTAGAAGGAATAAATATTCTTTTGACTCTAATTGGTTTTAGATCATCTCGGATGTTTCGTCATCACTTGATGACTCAAGAGAACACGCAGAAACCCTTGAAGCGAACCATAACGAGATGACTCGCTTCAGTGGCCAGGACGATAGCAATTACATCAAGGTTGAGAGTGAGTTAAAGAGGATCGTGAGCATAATCGAAGGTGAGGACTCAATTGGCTGTTCTACGAAATATATTAATAGGGCCCAGGTGACAAATATGCATCGCCGGCTGATGAAACTGGTATGTGGTATGTTGTGTGCAACATTTACATGAGCGCTAATGCTAGAATCATCAGAGTGCTTAGATACTCTTGCCTTTCCCACGATGGCCAACCGGCAACATGACATTCGAGATGGTCTACAGGATACATGCGGTTGGCTTTACGAGTCTCTGCAATACAAGAAATGGCAATCCAGCAACCGGACTGAAAACTTCCGCCGTCTCTTGTGGATCAAAGGCAAGCCAGGCTCCGGCAAGTCGACTCTTATGAAAAATGCATATCTGCGGACGTCGCAGCTAGAGGGATCCAACACCACTGTAGCAGCGTTCTTTTTCAATGCCCGCGGAAGTGAGCTTGAAAAGACGCCATTGGGGCTTCTCCGGTCAGTAGTTTACTAGCTTTGCCGTCGAGACAAGGTAATTATGGGCGAATTCCTCAAATTGTATCGAGATCGGAAAGAGGCCCAGCACTCGAAGCAGAATACCACTTGGCTGGGTTCGGCATTGGAAGACTTCTTGAAGAGAATGTTCAGACAAGAAAAACCTAAGAGACGGTGATATTCTGTGATGCACTGGACGAATGTGAACATAGCACAGTTCGGGGAATAGTTGACCTATTCGTACTGATTTGCGACTCGGCTCCAGCTGCTGGGCTTAATTTGCACGTTTGCCTCGCGAGCAGGCATTACCCTTCGATCACCATTGACGACTGCTTAGAACTTGTGATGGACGGCGCTAACACCGCTGATATCACTACCCACGTCCATGCCAGATTCAATATTAGTAAGAGCAGCGAACCGGAAATGACTGCGATGCTGGCATCCGAACTCATTAGAAAGAGCTTCCAGAGTCTTTTTGTAGTGCGTTCTTGTGTTAGATTTGCTCCTCCAGGACCTTGACAATGGACAGCCTACCGGGGAACTTCTACAGCGTATAAGGTGCGTGCTTGCAGATATGGAAGATCTCTATGGCAATCTCTGCGAGAGCTTGAAGCCCGAAGATAGAGAATTCTCAGTTCGGCTTGTCCAATGGATTCTGTTGGAAGACGTCAGGTTCAATACGAACCTTCAGATGTCCGACATCTTCCTGGGGATGCTCTTGTCAAGGAAGTGGACTTGGGAGGGCCTTGCTTCCTGGGGATACGGCGAAAACCAGTCGCCTTCACAGAAGAGACTGAAGAAGTACATCAAGAATATATCGAGGGGATTGAATCGCGAAATACGCTCTGTCCAATTCATCCATATCGAGCATCATGTGAAGTCTTAAAACTCCTTCTCCAACACCGAGCGGATATTGGTGGAACGGACGAGTTCTCATGATCGTTCCTCCATAGGGCGATTGCTGGAGCGCGGCCGGACACAGTGCAGTTTTTGATCGATTTGGGTGTCCAAGAAGGGGTGAAAGAAGAATGATTGTTGAACACCACTCAAGGATGAAGGCCGAGTATCACGGAAAGAACCTGCATATGAGACTCGATAATGAAGAGAAACACCCAATAAGCATACACGAGCTTGACGTGGCTGTGGAATGGAGGGACTGAAGGAGTTGGGAGGGTCGGCACACTTCGACAGACTTGAGATAGTCTTAATTCTCGTTTTCCTGTAACCCGCGGAATAACATCTGTATCTTCTCTTGTCACTAATCTCACTAATTCTACACTTCTGTAATCATGACTAAGGTCAAAACGGATGAGCCGGTGATACTTCATTAAATCTCCAAGCAGGTAAGCTTTAGCAACGCTCCACCAAGCATCCTGTCTGCATTTGGGAGCACCATCTTTTCCTGTCTCGTGTTGCTCATCTAGTACAGATTTCCTGCTCTTGATATGTATAGGTACCTATATTTCGAAGTAATCGCCGTTTGCTGGATATCATGGTATGGTGTTGGAAAGGGTCGCTGACGCGCAGAAACAAGTCTTGGGAAACCTAGAGACACGAATTTGGCCTAATCGCATGGTAATCATCAATACGAATACAATTTTGGCCATAGAGTCTGCCCCGGTATCTGGTACGCTATGCGCTGCATGACTGGATACATCTTTGCAGGAGTAGTAGACCATCCATTAGACTCATCAAGCGCTAGTGCTGAAGTAATAGTTCTCCCACAGATATTCGTAATCCTCCAATATGCCCGAAACGAGACTAGGCATACGACGGCGTACACCACCAATTAAGTTCTTTGTGAAATGTTCGTAGAAAGCACCTCTCATAGTCCACCAGCCGGCCGCCCAATACCTCTTTCCCCATTCTTCGTTCTCCAAAGCAGTGCTGCGTAAACCTCTGTCTCGCAGCTGCCGTGCCGCGTACTCCATACTGATTCCGATTAACCAAGGCGTCCATGACCTCTTATCTTTACTCCTTGATAATGCGATGGCATATACCAAGGGAGAGAGGATGTGTAATATCTCAGCGGTCTGGCCCGACCGGGACAATGTGTTTAGAAGTTTTGCTGCAGGTTTGATGTCGTCTGCCGTCAGAACACGGCTCATCAAGTAAGAGCTGATATCGCTAGGGTTGGGTAGGCTTGGGAGACTAGAGCCCGTTCGAGGCATCGTCCACTCCTTTTCGTGGACAGCCTTAGCAGACCCGTTTGCCTCCGATGAACCTATATCCTCACCCATTAGCTCCTTCAACGCATCTTCATCGCTCTGATCGACTTCTGGTGGAATTGGGTCTCGCTCGGGTAACGGTGGTGTGACAAGTGGTCTCGAGTTCGTAACGCGCATCAACAACAGGCGGCATACGGCCTTTATGACCTCGAGTAGAATTACAACACGCCAGCGGACCCTCTCTCCCTTGCGCTTAGCTGCCATTTCCCATAGCAGCTCCGTGTATTGTACAATCTGTAATAACAGTGCTATTCTCCGATATAACCTGCTCTTGGCCGTCCAGAATCTGGTGTAACGAGAATGTGGACTCGGTATTTTGGGCGATAGCCCGGGTATTCTGGTGATGGCGCCTCGAAGTACAGCATCGTGGTAGAGGGATAGCAGTTGGACGCCCGAGTGCAGAGTCTCCGAGGCTATCTCGGCATCACGGAATCGGCCAGGGATAATATACGTTAGGGATCGTAGCGCACTCTCGATCTGTGATACTTGATGCGCATTCTTCGTGATGAAGTCACCGTACATGTGTAACCACTGTGGCGGCATCGAGAATATACTCTGGATTGGATTTTGTGGTTTGCTGGGAGAACGCGATGAATTGCTTCTGAAACGGTCGGCGGGGGGTGACATGGCAGTCGGTATTAAGAGGGATAATAAATTAAACTAATGAAAACAACAGCACGAGAAAAGAAGATGATCAAGAAGAAAAATAAACTGTGCAGTTCGAAACTGCGCAATTGGATCAATTGATTACTGGGAAAAAGTGGAAGGAGTGTAGGTGAGCCGCCAACGAGATTGTCGGGTTCCATTCGCGCGTCATTCAGGTTCAGGTCTCGCACGCTTTTACGCTTTTACCGCTTGCCTCGGCTCGGCTGGGCAGCTAGCTGAAGGCCCGGGGGGGACGACGCCAACGCGCTTGGGCCACTTCCAGCTGCTCCAGCTACAACCGGCGCTATCGATATCGTGATGTCAGTGCACTTGGCGATAAGATAAGGAATAAGCTCTAAATTAGTGGGATCTATGTTTCGCGATCTGCCCGACGAGCTGCCAACGTGACTTCTCGAAAACAACAGCACCGTAACAACATACCCTTAAGGGACAGGTGCTGAATTTGACGAGATATCATATTTCTCTATGTTCCATACAATTGCTCTAGATATCCCTTCCATCCATCGCCTTCTCCGACATAGCCAATGTACATGTCAGGCCTTACGATGACAACAAAATTATCTCCGGCAGCAACAACCTCCGACGAGAAAACATGCACTTGGTCCTCTGATCCGTTGCTGTGGCCGTTGGGTTCATCCTTACCCTCATCTTTAGGGCGGAGGAAGAAATACATGCAGATATTCCTGTACACTGTCTGAATATCCTGTCTCCCGAGAAAGAGCACCAAGTATTTCCCGTACGAAATCTTGGAATACAGACGGAAGGCCTCGTTTCTCTCAGTTCGAGTGAGCCAGATATCCGGGCACCGCTTGCCCGCTTTCCAGATGCCTCTTTCGGACTCTGTGATTAATTCCGAGCCGATTCCATCATACGAGACTCCCATTCCTATTTAAACGTCAGAATATCTACCAACCACTGCTATCATATAACCATATCTTAGAATCTTCTCACCGGTAATGTATCCAGAGTTTTTCTCAATTGTGGAAACGTACTGCTTGGCGGTGTGTGCAGTGTCTCGGACTAAGGTTGCTGCCACATCAATGACTTCCTGTGCCACAGTCCGACGTTCAGTATCATAGCTTCGAATCAACTTGTTGGCCGCGCCGGGAGCAAGATCAGCGTTCTTGACTGCCGCAACGACACGCCAACTAACCGCGAATGCATCAGCAATGCCAGTGTTCAAACCTTGACCCCCGTTTACCGAGTGAACGTGAGCAGCGTCACCTGCCAAAATGATACGGCCAGTTCCTTGCTTTGACACGAAGGTGGAAGCGATTCGTTCCTTGACTAAATGTCCAGAGGTCTTGTTAGATCGCTATTCATATCTACGAAGTCCGGCGAGCGAAAGAGCATTGCAATAGGATACCTACCATCAAAGGTGCTAAACCACTCTGTCTTCACAAAGTCAACTCTGTGCGGCGACATATGTTCCCTAATGGACTCTTCTGCCTTTCTCTGCGTGATTTCTCCATCGAGAAGCACGTAGAACCTCGCCATGCCTCTTTCGCGGGGGATCCATGATACCCGCGACTGGCCTTTGAGTTGGAACGTGATGATTTCTGGGCATAGAGGGAAGTCGGTATCAATGAACGTGTCAAGGACCGCCCATACCATCTCAGGCTTCGTTCCGGTGAAGCTGATACCCAATGATCGTCGGACTGTTGATCGTGCGCCATCGGCAGCAATAGCATATTTGCTCCGCACCTTACGGCCGCGGTCCGTACCAATCAACACGCCACCTTTAGTCTCGGAGATGGAGACCACCTTTTCGCTGTAACAGACAGGTACGTCCAAGTGATTCTTGAGGACCTGCTCTACCGCGGCTTGCCCAATCATCAAGAAATTGGGACGAAAGCAATGCTGGAGCGACGTCCACCAATGGCTCTGACGAGACTTGAAGTTGCCTTCTGAGAAGGTTGAACTTGCTGAATGCGGTGAGTTATTGATATCTCCGCAAATGAGAAGCTGCTTACTATTGCATTTTATCCCCAATGGAAGCAGTTCATTGAGAATGCCTACGATCTCAAGGTACTGTTGCGTACGTGCATTCAGGGCATCCGCTCGGCCTAGCTCTAGAGGCCCCGGTTTTGCATCTAGAACTTCATCAGAGAGTGTGACAGCTACCTTCATTAAGGTGTATCGGCATACCTATGATCCTTACGGAAAGGCCCGAACGACTTGCAAGGAGCCCAGAGAGCAGTCCTGTTGGGCCACCTTATCCCAATGTCAGCTCTGTATGTTACATACGACGGATTGCAGACCGACCCCCGATAATTGCAAGGTCTACTTCCTCATCGGGCCCGGGAATCTGATCGATTTGCGCCATGGCCAAGACGATACGAATCGATTCGATGAATTCTTACGAGTCGTTCCGGTTGCAATGAGATCCTCTGTCCAAATGATATGGTGGTTTAAAATGGTTTGCCAAATTTGATTATAAATTCATTTGATCCCCTTCACCGAAGAGTCTTTTGGGCCAACCGTCATGGATTCCGCCGTGGCATCAGCACCCGGTCAACGTCATAATTTTAAACGACGGTATGGCGGAGGGKTTCACTGATGGGTCTATCCATTTTAAAACCCCGGATTCCAGATCAACTGGTCACTCTTGTGACCTGGAGCTCGGCATGCCCGTCACATTTGCGGCGGGCTATGCAGCATTGCAGAGGTAGTATGAGGCGGAACTACAGTACAAACCTATCTACTATAGAGCCGGGTATACATACAAGTGACTATTCTTTGCCTATGTGATCTTAGGTCTCCCTTAGGACGCCCAAAGTACCCAGGACGTGCCCTGGTATGACCCTCTTGGCTCCTGACACGCCGTACCCCGGTCTTCGTCTTTTAAACTTCCCCTTTAGGAAAGAGGAAGAGCTGCTCGGTCCTATACGAGGCTTCACGGAGCCCGTCTAGACCTATGCAATACTACATGTATACGAGAGGGCATCAAATCCGTGAATAACGCAAAAACACCACGCTGGTCACGCTATATGGAACCAGAATATTTCTGAACCCTCCATGTCTTTAGCCGTGCTGCCGGAAACACCCACTATGGAGTTGCAACGGCCATTGGCCTGGTACAAAGCTTGGTTCGTTAATTTGCAACGTTGCGGCCTTGCCAAGTCGGCTCTTCCTCTAGCAGAAGTACTAAATGAATAAAGACATCAAGGTATGCCGGTGCTGCCGATTGAGGTCCCCCAAATCGAGCCTCTATGCATCATATGTATCATGCAAAGGGCCCGCATTCTCCTGCAAAGGTGTACTTCAGTTTATAGGTTCGACCATATCTGATTACCACCGTGCTGCTGAATCCTGCTCATAATATGCCGTCTGTCTTGAAGCTCGACACTGCCGATGGCTTGGCATTCCCGACATCTCTGACCGAGAAGCTGGGGAAGCTGGAACCTGCTCACCTCGAAACCACCTCTAGTATCCTAAGTATCCTCTCGCGATATAGGCTCGCAAAGGATTCATCATCGACGAAGACCCATAATGAAGTCACCTTCCTGGCCCAGATATACGCTAGGGTTGCGGCAGGCGAGACTATTCTCATGTGCCTTCCAGCATTCCCCTTCAAATCGCCGAATACACGCACGAAAGTCCTAAGTCGTCTCCCTGATAAAGCAGAGGAGTTTGCGCTCGCACATCTTAACGGTCTATGTGCTGCCATAGGGGATATTTACGAACCAGGTGCAAGGTTAATGATTGTCTCTGATGGACTAGTATACAACGGTAGTTGATCCTTAGCCCATCGCCTACTTTATTATTAACCCGATAAAGATCTTCTAGGGGTTCCAGACAAGGACGTCTGGGCATATGGCGAAGCTCTTCGACTACTGAGGACGAGGAAGGACTTCCAGCATATTGAGTTTTGCCGACTGAAGGACATAGTACACGTTGACGTGCCTAACGAGCTAGATGAGATTAGATGTAAGCAGACATTTGGCATATTTGAAATTCAAGATACCCTATTTTCACATTATTCCGTAATTAAACCTCGTCCGTACAAAAGAGTACTAACTTAGACGGCTTCTAGACGTTGCTAATGCCACCAATTTCCGCCATGCTCTATTGAAGCAGTTTAGTAGACCGGACTTCGATGTTTCACTCAGAATCTCCGAGGATGAAGACACATGCTTAACATATAGGGGGTACATAAAGTTTCTAGAGACCGATCTCCAAAACGTGTATCCAGTAGGCGAGGGACGAAGCAAATCGAAATACAAAAGGGGAGTCGAGTACATTGCGAAGCAGATGCTGATGAGAGGTGATGTGAGATATTTCTTTCAAATTTACAGTGGGCGAAAATACGTAGTTGACTCTTACGACGTAGGCCTTTGCCCGAGCAGTGCGGGAACGATTTCCCGATCGACTGAGGCTTTCGATCCATGCCTCGACGGGAGAGAACAAGCTTTCCATCAACCTGTTGCCAACAGACACGATGTTCACAACACCCTGGCACTGCAGTATCGCGTTCCGGCTCGACGGCACTACCATCACGGGTCATCGATCCGAATTCGATGCCAACGATAGCTTCGAGCTCGTTTACGAAGACAATAGACCCAGTTACTTCCGGGAAAAGAGTGATCTCCTCTCTTGGGCTGATGAAAAGGGTGGGATCATTTGCGAGCCCTTGTATCCCGCGGGCCTATTAATCCGCCCGGCAGCAGGTCGAAAAGCACTATCCATAAGGGACGTAGACGCCGCCAAGGTCCGTATGCTGTCACAGGTGAACTCACCGGTCGTGTTGCGGGGTTTCTCTCAGACAGGGAATCGGGATTTGTTCGTGGACAAAGCCAAAGAATTCGGTGTGCCAACACCGTGGAAATTCGGACTCGTCCTAGAAGTCAAGGATCGCGGCGCGGATACGCGAGGCTTGAATAATGTGCTGTCGGCTGAGTGGATGCCTTTCCATTATGATGGGCTTTTCAAGACGGAAAAAAGGGTGAGGGAGGATGGGAGCGAATATTTGATTTCTACGCCTCCGTCGTAAGTTACAGCTATCCCCTAATTATCGTTCCCCGTTACTGAATTAGATATTAGGTTCCAGTTCTTCGCGGCAGTCACAGAGTCGCCGAAGAAGACGGGATACACGCTCTTTTCGTCATCAACACTAGTTTTCAAGTATCTCCCCGCACACCTCCCCCTATCCTCTCTCCGCCCCCTAACATGGACCGTGTCCACATCTTCTTTCAACTCCACGGTTATCCGCGGCCTACCCCTAGTTATTGATCACCCGGCTACAAACCGCCCTTGCTTGCGCTTCCACGAGCCGTGGCCACAGTCCAAGACGCGGTTTGAGGCAACCCACATCACGATCGATAATGCTACCGCCCATGGTGCGGATAGCACAACTGTCTGCGAAGCGTTAACCAGCTTGCTGCATGATCGTCGTGTCGCGTATTACCACTCTTGGGAGAAAGGCGACTTGCTCGTAAGCGATAATACCCTGGCTATGCATACACGGAGCGACTTTACGGCAGGCTGTGACAGGGAACTTTGGAGGATACACTTTGATTAGGACTAGTTGAGTTGATGGATAAGTAAGGGAAAACTTTACTATCAGCTTAAGTACCTTAAAAAGTCCCTCTTCGGTTACGCTCTAAGCTCTTGTATGAATATAAGGATAGTCTAAGGGCTGTGAAAACTGTATATACGTAAGGAGGTAGGTAGTTAGGAACACAATGGTTACCCGTTATGTTAAACCAGTTGGCAGTCTGCGAAAATGCATGTGCCATACGCACTAGCGACCAGACACATCCTAAAGCAAATTMCCCTCCTTTCTACGGTCAAGGCATAGGAGTTGCAAAGCAGCGAATTCTCATTGGGTATCTAAACTATCTCACATCGATCGCCCTAATCCCCTAGCGCCACGAACAGAGTGCGGTAGAAGCTTCCCCATCCTCCCTCACTAGTGTCGAAGAGGAAGTGCTCACCATCCAGATCCGGGATCTCGCGCTCGAACAGCGCAACCCCGGAGCACATGGGCTGCAGCCGGACCACCTCCAGATGCTGCAGCGCGGGAAACAGCCGGTCCGGGATGCGGCCGAAGAACGAGCGCTCCAGCAGCGCCTCCTGGAACCCCGCCAAGAACCACGTGTCCCGCGTCCGGAACAGCCGCGCCGGAGTCGTCCCGTCCTCGGCCTTCGAGCAGCAGTTGTCGTAGTACGGCAGCGCCACGGACAGCGTTGCGATGCGCGGGAACATGCCGCTCAGCCAGTGGAACACCCGGCCCCAGGTGCGCTCGTTGGCCCGTGCGGCGTGGTCCAGCGGCTTGGACAGGGCGGTGATGTCGACGCGCTTGACTTGCTCGAAGAAACTTGGCGGGGCTGGGAGGTGGAGCTGTCGCACGATGACCTGCGGGCTGATGCTGTGCAAGGTCATGTTGTAGCAGTGGACGCCGTTCCGGACGATCTGCGGCGACTTGTGGTAGGCGTCGCGCGGGAGGCGGTCTGATTTCGTCTTCGCGTAGAGGAGCTCCTCGACTTGGTGGAACGGGATCATGTCCATGATAACTAGCTTATCCAAGCTGGCGTTGAAGGGGACCGAGGTTCTAAAGGGCTGTCCGTATAGGCCGATGGCCCGCTTTCTGAAGGCCTGGCAGATGTGGAACACACTCATCGACTTCCAGGTGCGGGGATTAGGCAGGACCAGGAGAAGCGGATCGCCTGTCTCGCAGGAAAGCTTGGCTTCCAGCTCGTACGGACGCATCATGTGGTCGAAGATGATGAAGAAGACGTCGGCCGGGAGCGTCATGAGAGTTAGCGCGACTTCTCTACCGTACGTCTTCTTACGCCGGATTGAGATCGGAGCATCATTTTGCTCTCTGGAAGCTTGGCTGGGCTTGCTCGAGTGACGGGTGGTGGAGACGCCAAAGCACTTCGTGTGGCATTGGAGGAAGGGCTTGACGGTCGAAGCGACCTTGGCCCATGAGGGCGGGTTCTCGGGGTTGATCGTGAGAGTCAGCAACTTGGGCTCTTCGCGCACTTCGATGTCGGGGTTCGCCATCGCGAGTGATGTGATGATTAATAACTAGGTGGATGGATCGGGACTGACTTCAGTTGGTTGAGATATAGTTTGAGGCCGAGTAATGGTTTGTGAAGGTAGAAGTGTAAATAAGTAATGTGAGAGTAGGTGTCAAAGATTGAACACCTAGGTTAGGTACCTAAGGTATCAGTGAGATGAGTCAGAGGAGTTTCATCCTCAGGTATTCGTGGGAAGGTCTGAAGAAGTAGAGATTGACCTTGCTAAAGAGGTTGGAGGCTGGGCGGCAATGTACGAAAACTTCCATGAAATATATTCGTTGCGCATGTCTTCGCACGAAAGGGCTTGGAGCTGAGAGAAAATCCTGCCTACGGGGCATGTTGAGTTGCTGAATTACACCAGCCACCAAGTCCATCAGGTGCTATAGGCCCGCAACAGATAGAGATATATATATGAGGCGGTTAGTCTGCTAACTGGGTCGGCTTCAACTAATCTGGCCCAATTATTGTCTACCCTCCTCGGGGGCTGGGATGGCCAGTTCGGGCTACATCCAATTTTTTCCATCCGACCATATTCCAGTCAAAACTCGGACTTTTTAGACCTGTATATACCCAGCCCCCCTGGGGCCCTCATTGGTGGGGATGCCTTAGCAGCGCTCACACTTCACGCCAACAGACTCAACAATAGCTTTCCCACCGTCCTTCGATTGGAAGTTCGGATGATACCTCATACTTGATTGGGCTCAAGTTAATGGGCAGGTGCTGATGACGGGTCGGTTGACAAGGAAAACTTTGCAGATCGATATCAACCCAAGTAGGCGAGGAGCGTCTTGAATTATTCTCGTTTGGGGGCCTGGGGAGCATGTACGGACTACGGCAGTTACTAGACAGATCGTCATGACCCTCATGTTTGAACGCTTTAATATTCGAAGTTACAAGGCGCTCAAAAAGTGACAACTCCCGCAACATTAACTGATCACTTCATTATCTTCGTGCTTGTATGGCAATACGTTTTGGGGAGGAAGGAGAAACATGAAAAGAAACAAGAGATAGATATCATTCCTCCCCAGAAAGAACCAAAAGTGAAGTCTCGTCCAAATCGAACTTTCCTTCCTAACCTAGGTCTTATTTTGGTCACTCATGCTCAGAGAGCTCTTCGGTTCAGCCCAAGCCCCCCTCCGGAATAAAGCCTAAGGAAGATAACTATCTAGAATGCATAAAATAACGTGGCAGAAGGGCGTCAGATTAAGTGCTCCATGTGTACCTTAGTTAATATTGTAATATACAGTGCATTAGACATGGGAAACTTGCATAGTGCGTTACAGTGTTAATCGCACAAGGGGCATTCAATCTGATGCTATTCTGCGCGGGTATGAAGTCTGAATAAAACAGGGTGAACTAACCAAATTAAGTTTGGTGCCTGCTATTCCAGTCCAAAATCAATTAGGGTACTTAACGATATACGTAAGATACACCAAAGTCTAAGTACCATGCAAGATGTCAGAATAATACATATAATGTTGGAAAAGAGTGAACCCAGTCCGCCTAGCTGGAATAATGTACCTGTACTTACCTATTATAGGAGGTACGCACGTGCCTTAATGGCTCTAAAAGGGGAAGATCTGTCACACTAGATTGATTTTCCAGAATCCAATCGTGTAGTATCAAAATAATAATCAACTAACTGTTGGATGAACAAGGTCTATTCAGAATAGAGAGGCGTTTTACAACAATTGATTAGGTTGCGGTAATGGAAGCCGTTGACTGCTCTGAATACAAGAGTAGAACCCCTCAAAATAACATTGAAGCTTGCCAAGTCTACCAGGCCTAGGTAATCGGCCACGTAACCGGAGTTCCAACATTAACTACATGTATCTACATACATGTAGGTAAAAGGTAACTGAGGAATAATTTCACAACCTCGGAAACGTAAGACGGTAGAATGGAAATCAACGTTGTTGTTATTACCTATTCATGCAAGACCTTCTTTCCTCCACCTCTGCCCTACCAAAGCCAGCCGCTCAAGCATCAGTCGAAGAGGGGTTGGTGATACCTTCGCCCACCGCTTGTCTCCCGATAAACCGGCAGTCGTTGGGATTACCGAATAATTTGCCGGGCAATTCCACATCTAGATTTATCTCGCCAGTGCAGTAGTGGCCTAGCTTTGTCACCACCAAACGCTCCAATTTGGGGAACATCGACTTCGGACCAGGAAGCACGGCCGTTATCTTAGCAGCTGCACGCAAGCCCTCGAGTAGCGAGTGGTCTTCGACTTTGAGGTAACTTTCGGGCCGCCGCGTATCCGTGTCCTTTAAGCAGTTGTCAAAGTTGCGCACAGAGATTCCCATGGTCTTGAGGCTGGGCAGGAGCAAGCTCAAATCCACGAAAGCCCAGCTCCAGGCCTCTATCCCACCGTTTACTCTGGAATATAGTGGCTTAGCAGTCGCAGTGATTTCGATATTTTCAATGCGGTTGAAAAAGAATGGTCTGAGCCAGAATTTCTTCGTTATAGCACCGGGCTGGTTCAGTTCCACGTTGTAGCAGCGCGTTCCATTGCCGATGATCAGAGGTTCATCCTCGTCGAAATACGGCGGGCCCCACACACAGCGTTGAACCATAGAATTGATGCCTCCAAGATCGGTCACATTAGAGATAACTAGCTTGTCGAGAACTCGGTTGAAAGGGATCGAGCTCCGATATGGCCGCCCATATCGTTCGATGGCGGCGTTGCGGAACGCCTTGCAGATATGGAAGATCTGAATAGAGCTCCAGCTTCGAGTAGAAGAGAAAGCAAGCATCATCGGAATTTCTGGCTCAATGCAAATGGTGGCTTGCACTACATGAGGTCCTCCGACAACCATCTCCGCAATGATGAAGAATACATCTGCCGGTAGGTCTAGGAGACAAGTCTTTTGATCACTCTCGAACTTGCTCTGGCATGGCGGGGCTAAAATTTGGGTGGCGATTTGAGAGTGTGTAGGGTCGGGTTGCTGTACTTCGGGGTCTTCATCGGCATCGTCATCTTGAGAGATAGCTTCATCTACATAGCAGCTAGCATGACACTTGATGTACTCTTTGGTCTCAGCCACAATGTTGGGCCATAGAGATGGGTTCTCGTGATCGATGTCGATGGCGAGTGATTCGGCTCTGTCGTCAGGCTGCACACGATTCAGAAATGGTGCTACTGTGGTGTATTCAGACGCGGTAGACATGGTTTGAAAACCTAGATACTGCTCTGCTAGAGTGAACAAGGTATCAGTATGAAAGGCCAGATCAATGGTGCTTGGTTATCAGCAAGCAAAGGGTTGTGCATTGTAAAGGTACCTACCGAAAGAGTGAAGATTCGTATTAGAACAGGATGGCGAAAATCAATGATCGATTATCAATATCAAATGTCGAATGAAGCGTGACGAAGGCAGACGGTGGAGAGGGATGGTGAGAAAGAGAAGGAATCAACTTGTTCAGGAAATGGGTGGTTTAAGTAGAGGAACCCTAAAGAATTAGAGATTTCGGTACTGTTTTGAATACCTTCAGATTACGTAGGCATGTATGTAGATACCTAAACGCACGTACGTCTTCAGATGATAGTACCGTGTTAATAGTTAAAGCGACAGCTGTTGGGTGGGGAGGGAAGGAACGCAAACTCCTCACCGTGTTTTTCCGTGCGCACAAGGCAGGAAAAGATTGAGAGTTTTAGGAAAGAAGTGTCTTGTGTTCGCACTGCTAGGTATCCAGGTAGTTACCTATCTAATAGCAACTAGTTGACAGACGCTTCTACAACGTGATGATCTATCAAGCGAATTGAGTATTTATGATGACGCGATAAAACAGGGACGAAGCCACTGCTTCTAGACATCCATTGAATCGAATATATATACCTATGTACATCCAGTAAGCTCGGAAATATTAAGAGGCCGACTTAGACTGCTTAGAGCCACTTATCTAAACTGGGTATCTACCTCCTTAGGTACCTAAGTTAATAGTTCGAGGGTAGGTATGTAAGTCAAAAGGAATGGGTGGGCTTGTGGCGGGATATAAGGAAGTATTAGAATCCATAATATCTACCTCCCAGACGACGTCTTGAAGTAGGCTCAATAGTGAAAGGCCCAGGTCCAGATCATCTCGATAATTCGCTTGTGATACTAATTTCCTTCGTATTTAGACTGAAAGCTCAATGAATGAGCAGTAGTCAGAACTGAGTCATCGCAAGAATGTGGCTAGACAGTTGGTACAGATGAAAAGATAGATGGCAGCGAAAGATATGTTATATGGCCAGTTGGCTTGTGTATTAATTTGTGTTAATACTGCATACAGTAGGAGGTTTGACTCATATATTTGTCTATCAAGATGCCCCTGTAGTGTACCTACAAGCAATCCTTTAAGCATCCATTATAACATGAGTCATATCTAATATTGGTCCATTTGACAATGACAGTTTGAGCAATAGCTTCAAAGGCAATCTTATAATCATCACCGACGTGGAACCCGCTCTTCTTGAGGATGTACTTAGCTCCTGCGATGTCCCATTTCTTTTTAACCGCCTTCATTTATTAGCCTCCTCGATGGCCAAGACCACTCCGGATAGCATTGGAAGACCCATCAGGGCCCATGAAGAGGGCTCTCAATACCCAGTTGTTGATCGATGCTAACCACTTGTGTTGCGAGATCTGTAGCACGAACTCTAACGATGCCTCACAGAGCTAGAGCTAGGGCACTCTGTCACTACTCCTAAGCCATATGCCGAGTCGTGAATGGTAAAGTCCAGAGGGAACTCAGGTAGGGGGTCATTTCATATTAAGCAACACTCAAGGTCTCGCCAGCGCTAATAATCTCATGAAGTTGACCATTGAGCGGCACAGCTTGCTTCAGAATGAAACCAGTGGATGAGTTCGCCTTTCTGATTCTGGTTTCGGATAGTAATTTCTGGGATGGAATTACTTGAGGGCAATAGGTTGCTAGGGAAACATATCTTACTGGAGTCACTTGCCGCAGGGCGTGGGTGTGAAGAGGGAGAGCTGTCTTCATGCTGCGGTCGACTGTGTTGTGGCAGTTTTGTTGCGGCCAACAATCCAAACAAAAATAATATGATTGCAGCCCTCGTTTGGAAGTGAGGAATGTGAAGCAAGGGATAGGGTGATATCATAGGACTGCAAGGCGCAGCTTACCCTGGTCTTATTTGGACTACTATGAAGAGAACAAGCACAAGATTCCACCTTAGGAACGAGGTGTTAGCATTTCACACCGACACAGGTAGGTACCTAGGTAGGTAATTAAAGTGATTGGTATATTCGCTATTATAGTATAGGAAGTTTCTTGACCATGCTTCCAATTACATGAGAGATGGGTTTGACGTTGTCGTCGCGTGGAAAGGTCATCAGATGCTCTGGCTTATCTTCAATTAATATCCAACATTCGGTTTGCACCTAAACATCTCGCATGCGTTTGCGGTGTTTCACAAACGATATCCGATACGAACGACTGGGGACATTCTTTCTCAATTGGTAAAGAGATATCTAAAATCAGATCGTTACCAATAATAGCAGAGAATGGCATTGCCTAGGTAGTTGAAGAATCATCAACACGTGGCTGGGCACTGCCAAAAATTGGTCGGCGTCAGCGTCGTCAGATAGGGGCCGATAAACGAGGGCGCCAAGTCATCTAAGTGGACCGCAGCGAACTGCATACATGTGTCGAATAAGCCAGGCCTCTTCCGTAATGTGACGGGGGTTTGGGCTTGTGGATCGACGGCGGATCTATCACGTCGCCATTAGCGTCATTCCCACAGACGGGATCGTTATAATAGCTTCTCGTCGTCTTCGTGCAGGAGATCCTCTTGGACAATTCGAGAGAAGAGATTCGCGGAAGCCCATCAAATAGGAAATTGGGGCGGACGATCTCTAGGGCGGCAGAATAGCGTCAGACTAAATGCCCCTTGTGCGATTAACACCGTGACGCACTATGCAATTCTCTCACATCTGATATACTGTATATTACAGTATTAATCATACATGGGGCACTTAGTCTGACGCCCTTCTGGGGCGGATACGGTCTTCTTAAAAACTCATCGTGACAAATTCGGGTCACAACGGAGAACGGACTAAACCACGGGCCAATCACAAATACATGGAGCCCGGTAATCTTGAAACAGATTTTCTGCATGGTCCTTCGCCAAGCACAAAAGCCCTAGGCTGATCATGGATCGTCAATGGGTCCACGGTTGATCCGGCTTGATCCAGTCCTGGTCCCTCGCTTGCCCTCGCTCCTATTTCCGTCTCCGATTGGCGACTTCATCCCACCTTCGCGCGTGTTTCGAAACAATGAGGAGGCAAGCTGGCATCGACTCGTTTCAGGTTGAGCCGACCATCGAATGGACTCCAGTCAGTTTCTCCAGTGCTACATACGCTCTGCCAGACTGCCCGGGGAGTAGCAAGGCTCATTCGACTGATGAACGACCGTTGTAAGCCATTTCCCCAATGAGCATCCAGCATGGGTTGATGCTAGGGATCGCGGCCCTGGCCATGACGGACTGTACCGGGGGTGCTTGCGTTTGGGGGGTAATATATCACAGAAAGGTAGCCGAATGCACGCGGGTGCGACTCCAGCCTGCCCAACGTAATTCTTCAGTCCTGTTGTCTTTCGAAATTATCCTTTTCCCTTGATCTAGATTTTTTGGTCGCTTATTCCTCCGCAATACCACCTTCTCTCGTAGTCCTCGTTCAAGACATCGCACATCGCCAATTGAGAGTAGAAACAGCCCAATGGATCATCCATCGAGGGTATTGGCGCAAGCGCGAGAGCATCTCGAGGCTCTTAAGCAATCCGGCCTGAGCCGGGACGCACTGCTTGCGTTATTAGGGGAGGAACCGCAACAGCAGCAGCAACAACATTCAATGGGAGCTGAAGGTACGGAATGCGTTCTTAGATCATTCGTAAGATTCCCAACCGCCGCTAACTCGCAGCAATAGCATCAGCAGCCATCCCAAATTTCAGCTACAGAGATACCAATTACACCTCCAACCAACCCCCGAGACAACGGTCATCTGTTTCGTCATCTAGGTCTAGCTGCTCGAGCCGCGATAGCGTTTTCTCCTCGGCATCCGCACGAAGCTCGATATCATCTACCACAGCACCGACAACGGATGCGAAGTTCTGGTGCACATCCTGCGACAAGACCTTCAAGAGGAAATTCGATTGGAAGCGCCACGAGGAGGAATTCCACGAGCGATCGAGGAAATACCCTTGTCCCAATTGCAATCAAAGCTTTTGGGGACCCAACACGTTTAACCAGCACCACAAGTCAGCGCATGGCTGCAAGACCTGCCCTCATGCTGAAACCGTCGTTAAGCACCTACGGAAGAGGAGGGCATGGGGATGCGGCTTTTGTGCTGCGATGCACGGCAAGTTCGAAAAGCACATCGACCACGTCGCCGGACATTTCGAATCGGGTAGCACGAAAGCAGACTGGCTGCACTCGAATGTGATCTACGGCCTGCTGCACCAGCACCTAATCCACGAAGCTTGGAAAGCATTGGTTGCGCGGAAGCAGAGCAAGTTCAACGGCCTTCAACCCATGTTCAGCTGGAGTCCCGAATCAACGGGGCGAGCACAGGGTTTCGTGGAGAATGAGAACCCCGGCCATCTACAAGACCTTCTAGAGTTCTTCGACGGAACCAAAGAGTCGGCCGAGAATATTGTGGAGATGGCGTACACCTGCGTTCATATCGTATTCCGGCCGAGATCAGTGTCTGTCACTCAATGCGCACCTCAATCMCCCTCCTCCCCCATCAACACGTCCAAACACGTATCCGTCCTGCCGAGGTCCCCTGCCATACCCGTTCCGCGGCGGTCAGCGTCCACATCCGCGCTACCCGGTGTAAGCCGGCACAGCCGACGAACACCGTCTGGTGACTCACGGCATACCGTCCCGACTCAAATATCAAATATGAATTTGGCTATGCAGCCGACGCCAAGCCAGCAACAACCCATGATGAACACCTACCAGGGCTACCCCATACAGCCAGCTCAACAACAGAGATTCATACCACCCATCACTACTGACAAGGCATTGCCGCCGGCACCACTAGCACCGTCTCCTACATCGCCGATGAACTTAGATTTTCCACTCTTCAACACAGACGAGGGATTGCTACCGCCTCTCGATCTCAACTCAGAAGACTGGAGGAGCTTCGCGAGCACTCTCGTCGATGTCGAAGAAGAGCCAGCACATACCCTGTCCTCGGGCGAGTTCCCCATGACATGGGAGGATCTGGGGCAATTTGATGGGAATTCATGACGAGCAGACGACGACTATAAATGGTGAAGGTGAACATTGGATAGGCGTTCAAAAGCCAGGCGCTTGTACTGTAATGTATTATTATGCCCCGAGCCACGGCGCTCGGCTGGATCGCATAATGTAATGATGCCGGATGACAGACACAGACACACAGACAGCTGGATTGTATGATGTTTGATACGTGGAAATACAGAACATTGATACTGTTCATATCGGTTTAGCATGCGGTGATATATGTGCTGTGGTATAGGCAGCTGGGGTCGAAAGTGATACCTATGGGAATAGTGCTCCTGGGGAGCCTTACTATGTCAGCTCAATTCACATGCAAGACATGTTCAGCATACGGAGTCTGAATAAAATATTAGCCCAGTCTGATACCGTAGTGTTGTCATGTGTGAAGAGCACCGTCACTAGAAGAGTTTCCTCGAGTCCGACATAAAAGTCACATGCATTAGAGTTTCCCTGCAACTCAGTTCAAGGTTCGCCTAGAAGGTAGCTTAGCCTTGAAGTTTCTAGGTCCCAGGGGAAAGGATAGCCAATCACAAGCCTTCCCCTGAAGCTAAGGGTCTAGCTTGGGTGCTAAAACTTCCTGATCGGGCATTGCCGAAAACCCAATATACGCGCGGATCATGAAGGGTCAAATTTCTTAAACTTGGGATTTTCCATATCGGAGCGCTCAATAGGAAAAATAAATAGATAAAAGGCACTTCTAAGAATGAGAATATGCCCACTCGGATGAATAGAAGGTCAGGCGCGGATAATGTAATAAATACGGTCGTGTGAGAGAGCAAAAAGTGAGCCCCACCATGGTGGGGATAAGTGCGTGGTCCAGGACGAGGATGTGAAAATAATTCACACAAACGACCATAGAAATTTCTAAATAAAAAAAAGCTAGCTTCACTCCGTTTCGATCAGAGGTCCTCCGGGTTATGAGCCCGGCGCGCTTCCACTGCGCCATGAAGCTTCGGCCTTGAAGGGCACCTGTCCTATGGACGATTGGCAAAATTCTAGTTGTGTTAGCCTATAGACCTACCCACCTGTGACTCACACTGTGACATTGCCCCGTCGTGAGCCCTATTGGACGGACTTCAACCTTAATCCCTTATTTCGACTGAAATCTCGTAAAGTTTTTCGCTTTGCTTCATTGTTTTATGGTCCTGGGATATCTTCGTTATATTTAACTTACTATCTCAGATTCGTGAATTTGGGCAGCACAATAAAGAGGACGCAGACCGAGATGGTGCAGTGATCTTATTCTGCATTCCCACCATCCCCTTATGAAATACCAGTCCTTAGGTTAGACACTATTTCACGTTATTTTGATGTTTAGACCTTAGGCAACAATAGATGAAAGACATATGATGAGCGCCTCTGATTATGTGATGATAGGGTTGACATAGTCAACTTAACAGGTTGTCATACACAATTCGTTCTTACCTTTCACTACACATGTACAATCACGTCTATGATTGAAAAATACCTAACTCATTACCTCCTGAGTTCGCCATATATATGACATTCATGAGAGTAATAGATTCCTAATATGTCGAAAAGGTTCGGTGGGCTAAGTATATCAATGCAGAATACGGTAGACCTACTTTGAATCGTATCTCAATCATGAAGGCTCAGTCCCTCTAATTGTTGTGGCAGGKTTAATGACGTTAACGTGTAATCTTCGTGGCCAATTGCAGACTAGGACGAAGATATATGGTATCCTCTATGCCTCTGGATGTTTATCTCAGTACCTACCTAAGGTAGGTAGATGTTCCACATACACTAAGCCCGTACGCCATATCGTCGTCCTTTCTATAAGCGTAAAGCAATAAAAGTATATGAAGCCACGGCAACCTTAGAAACCTCATTCAGACTTTTCTAAAACTCGTCCCTCTTTGATCGGGTATAATGTACGGGTAGGTATCTCTAAAGCTGCTCGTTCTCAAAGGGAGCTAACGGTACCTGCTATTGTCTGCCCTACGCTATCGGCTAGAGTTCTACTAGGGACGCATTCTATTGGCCAAAACACTAAGAGATAGACACATATTGTGTGATAGACTGACTAATCTATCTGGCCATGTAGGATAGATATAATTAACATTAATATCATCTAGCAAATTGTTGCCATATTAAGTCAGGTAAAACAGCCGGGCGGCTCTGGATCCTGGCCCCCACGTGTGCTATATCTTCCTAAATGTGGTAGTTGGGAATGATCCTTCGAAACCTCATAAGAGGCAATAACTCGGGTACGCAAATCCTTCGGAGAAATGTCTAAGTGGAATAGGAAAGTAGGTCTCTTAAGCTTGATTTTAACTTAGTTTCCAACATCATATCGCTACATCATTCCTGCAAGGCTTCCATATCCAACATCTGGAGAGAGACGCCATTTCTATTTCTAACACTTGGCGCTGAGAGTCCTTGCTTTAACTAATGCACTGGCTGATTACAGGTCATAGGTCTCTTGGCATATTGTCAGACGAGTGTGGCCAATGGCAATCCTTCTGTGAGTAGAATAGGGACTGGCTAACGGTGAGAGCAGAATTTGAAAATAGCCTCATTCTTCCTACTCTTACGTTTGAATCATGGCGTTAGATTCTCACTCTTGCGATTATACCATGGGTTGTGTGGGATGGCGCGAGACGTCCTGCATCAGCGCATCTGGTCGCCTTCGAGCTAACCGGATCTGCGCCTACGTCACAGCCGGGGCGCTGATCAATCCCAGCATCTCGGAACCAGGCCAGGCACAAGGTATTTTTAGGATCTGACATTATTTCAGGAGGAGGCGAGTTAGCGTCAAGCTCTTGAAACTTGTGGTGTATTCCTTATTCGCACATTGGCTAATTCATCGCGAGCTTCTGGCGTCACTGTGCCACTAGAGCTTTGCAGAGCTCGCTGATGGATTGAAATGATCTTGACGTGCTGGACTATAGCAGTAAGCCTGCGCCGTTTCTCATGAGATGCCCTAAATCAGGGACTGAGCCAAGACCCTGGGAAAAGATAATAAGTTGCAAGAATACCCTATTGCCTAGGTGGTTTAGATTCGTGTAGATCCTGTATGTGGAATTTACTCGTCTGCTTCTTGCCTATAGTCCGCTAATACAATGATGCTTCTTCCGAGTATCAGGCAAATAGCCTGCGTCGCAGCCTGCATCCTGCTTGCCAATCCTGCCAATGCCGTGCCAGTCGAAGCACCAGAACAGTTGACTGAGCGTGCTTCTGCAGGAAAGCGCATCATCCTCTGGGAAACAAGTTTAACAGCTCAACTCAAGAGCATACCCAATCTCGTGACCTCGGCAGCTAAACTGTCTTCGTCAACTGTCATCAAGTCGATCACGAATTGGGAGACGAAGAGGCCGCAAGAGCTTCCCAAGAAACTTCCCTTTCGCCCGATGGTGCGCACGCCGCAGCACCTCACCGGCGACAACTGGAATAGTCTCATATCTGTGGTGTCGTCTCAGAAGAACACCATCGTACACTTCTACAATGAGCCGGAGCGCGCTGGCATCAGTGCAGCTGATGCGGTAGCCCAGTGGCGGCAGAAGATGTTACCCCTCCGACAGAAGTACGGGGCCAAGTTAGTCGCGCCCGGATGCGCCAGCGATCCGAACGGGTCGAATTGGCTGCAGTCGTTCATGGGCATGTTGGCGGCGAACGAGAAGCCAGACTACATCAACCTGCACTTCTACACGCTGCCAACGAATCCATGCGACCAGGAAATACAGAACGCGAAGAACTTCTTCACCGACAAGCACAATACCTACAAGCTGCCCATCATCGTGGGCGAGATCGCGAGCACTAGCCGCGATAAAACCCAGGTGGACAACTTTACGAAGTCGGTTTCCAAGTGGTTCGATGGGCAGAGCTGGATCGCCGAGTACGGCTTCTTTGGCGTGTCCACCAAGGTCGTTGATTCATTTGTGAGCCCGGCTGCGCAGATGCTTGATGCAAACGGGGCTTGGACAGCTCTTGGAAAATGGTGGATTGGCGAGTAGGCGGAGTTTTAGCGGGAGAGGGGTAGCTTTTTAAGGGCTACAGTATTGAGGTTTAGGGGTTTTGTCTAGCGAGGCGTTGGCGACGTTAGGGCTTTCAATTCAAATCCGAGCTGCATTCGCCTACATGTACATACTTGCTGCCATTTTTAGGCGATTTTTGATGTATCTAAACCTCTGAAACAAGCGGAAAACTTCAAACACCAACTATTTTTCTTTTCTTTGCCTGAGGATACCTGCTCGTCGGTGTTACTTAAGTGTCCATCCATGTGTACCTGAGTTTTACGAAGGCTATTATGCACCAGTTGAGGATTCTTATCAAAAATTTCCTATTAGGGAGATTTCTCTTATCGATCCTGAAATTTTGACCTGATGTTATACAAAAACAGGAAATATTAGATTTGATTGGTGCGATAAGGAAATGTGGCAAGAGCTGTGGTAGGAGTTGTGTGGCAAGAGCTGTGGCAGGAGCTGTGGCAGGAGCTGTGGCAGGAGTTGTGGCTAGGTAAAACTCARGCTAATGTGGCACCCGAACGGGTGCCCTTTTATACCATTAACAAGCGTTAAAATTAACGCTAAAAAGCCATAACATTAAAAGGTTTAAGTAAGGAATATTTTCATTATTTACTTATATAAAAACTTATAACTTTATTATATTTTAATATAACATTTAATATTTTATATATAATAAAAATATTATTAAATATTTTTATTATAATTAACTTTTAATAATATAAAAAATAAAAAGTTTTAAATATTATTTAATTTATAAAAATAATTATAATAATTAAAAAAAAACTTATAATATTAAATATTATATTAAAATAAAATAAAACATTAAAATATAAAA
>JYCQ01000131.1:0-53009 GCA_000931505.1 Hypoxylon sp. E7406B | reverse complement strand
ATATTAATTAATAAAAATATTAAATATAATATTAAAATAATACTTAAAATATTATAATATAAAAAGAAATAAAAAAGTAAATATTTTAATTAAAAAAAAGGTAATTAAAAAATTTAAAAACTTAAAATTACATTTAATAATAATAAAAATTAAAACGTTAATAAAAGCTTTAAATAAAAACTTAATTATTAAATAATAAAAAAATGTTAAAAAATTAAATAAATTTTTTACGGTAAAAATTAATTATATATTTAAAAAAAGATTTTAAGTTTTAAAATTATTAAAAAAAATATTAAAATAATATTTAAATATTATATTAATTTATGAAAATTATAAATAATATTATAATAAATTTAATTATAATAAAGTTAAAATATATTATATTTATATTTTTTATATAAAAAAAGTTAAAGATAAAAATTTAAAATATATAATATATTATAAAAAAATTAAAACTTTATAAAAAAATTAACTTAAATTATTAAAATTAAAAACGAAATGTAATAAAACGTTTTAAAGTAAAAAAAGTTAACTTATAAAATTTTATAAATTAAATTTATGTTATTTAAAAGATAAAATTAATTATTAAAAGTAATTAATATAATATTTATTAAAGTTTAAAAAGTTTTATAAAATTATTAAATATTTCGAGAAAATTTATTTATTATTTATTAAAAAAAGTAAATAATATTATTTATAAAAAAATATAAAAAGAAAAAATCGAAAAGTAAAAAATAAAGTAAAAAAAAAGATAAAAATAAAAACTTTAAAAAAATATATTTAAAAATTATTTATAAAGTAAAATTTTATTTACAAAAATATTTAAAAAATATTAAAAGTTATTAACTTAATTATATTATAAAATAATAACTTTATATATAATTTAACTTTTTATAAAAAAATAAATAAACTTAAAATAAAAATTAAAAATTAATAAGAAAAAATTATAAAACGTAATAATTTAAAATTAACTATTAAATTAATTATTTAATTTAAATTTATAAAATTAAAAAACTTAAAATTAAATTAATCGATAAATAATAATTATTAATTAAAAAATATTAAACTTTTAAAAATAAAAAATAACATTATAATATAAGTTTTTTTTCGATTATATATATTAAAATTTATTATATTTTATATTTTTAAAAAAGTTACGTAAAAAAGTTTACATTTATATATTTACGTAAAGTTATTTTTATTTTAATTTATTATAATTTTTAACGTTTTATTTTTATAATATAATAACTTAAATTTTATTAATTTTTAACTTTTATTATAATTTTTATTATAACTTTTATTATAATTTTTATTATAATTTTTATTATAATTTTTATTATAACTTTTATTATAATTTTTATTATAACTTTTTTTATTATATTAATTAAATTTAATATTTTTTATTTTTATATAACATTAAATTAAAATTTTAAAATCGATAAAAAAAATCTTTTTAATAAAAAATTTTTAATAAAAATCTTTAATAATATATAATAACTTTCGTAAAACTTAAATAAACGTTAAATAATATAATAATAACAATAATAAGTAATACGTAAAAACACATCTTTTACTTAATCTGTATGATAAGGCTGTTAATTAATAACCCGTCTAGCGGATATGTCGGGAAGAGAGTAAAATCGCTTTGGAACTTGATTTAGCGTCATCGCCTTTTACACTCGCGGCGCTGGCACCACTAACGAACAGATTACCAGAAAGGGAGGGAGGTGCATAGCGGAGAGTGTTGATTCTCCGAGAAGACATGATCACCATCAGGAGACTCTACCTGGCAAACCATTGGTTCCAGAAAAAATCACTTTGCTACGTGTAGTAAGGGGCATGGAGAAGTATGGACTTATTGATTCGCTTGTTAGCTTCGTCAAACCGGACCTCGGATCTCGCTAAGCAAACGCTGGGACCTTCTGGCTACGGATACCAATGAAGGCACGGTGGATCGGAACCGGGGGCAGGCGATCTCAGGTTGAACAGATGCAATTTCAAAATCCCCGATGTATAATGGATCTTGATCAATAGGAAAATCACAATGGGACGCTAAGGGTCCAGATGCTTGGGACCCCTTTACATTTAGGGCCGAGATCTTCTGCCGCAACACAGACAGCAGCGGGAGCTATGCTGTAGATTTTCGGCTAGGTCGCCATAGGCGAGCCGGAGCGATCTTGGCAGTTTAATGATTTGCGAATCACAGCCCTACGATTAATCACTAACAGCCTCCATCGGGACTACTAGTCTCGGCTCGCTCTCTAAGATGGTTAGAAGGGCGCGACTACCAAGACGCTGAAGGGAAAATATTCAGACGACGACCGCTATCATACGCAGTAGTGACGAAAGAAATGAGTAACATCAACTCCTCTTGCCCTATCTTAGATCTMCCCCGTCTGCCACATGGCCTAAGCCGGGGCCCTGGAAATAATGCGTGTCAGCGCATACCTGCTCGGCACGTCGGGAATTTTAGCCCTGTTCTAGAAAAGTCAATAATCGTTCGATGTCGAGATCTGGCCTGAGATCTCCCTAGTCAACGCATGAAAATTCCGTCACATCATGCCATTTTACCTCACGAGGGTATACTGCTCGCGTGATCCCGACTGCTTAGAAACGCCAGGCAGATATTCGCACATCGCATAGGACCGGTATTGTCCGGGAACTACTTCATCATGCTATCATATGCACTAGGTGGAAATTTTTTCTCTCTCAACATTCAGCCTGAGCCTGGCGAAGAACTCCACAGAACGGAAACAGACGCAATGCGTCGTGAGCTCGAGGCGGTAAGCAGGACATTAAAAACTTTGGGCGTATTCGCCATCCATGGATCTTGAAACCTGTATAGTTTAAGATCAGCATTGAGATCGCGCCTCAATCAATTGGATTAATAACTAATACGATCACGTACCCTTTATTGATTATCATATCTTTCGAGCTACCCTTAGTACAGAAGACGACGTTGATACACATTCTCACACATTGACTTACTATTGCTGCTGACTCGTGCTCTAATCTACCTTCCCTCAATTCATCTGGTACTCTAGCGGTCTATTAGGACGACGATAAGCCACCATGGCTCTCACTTACCAAGAAACAAAATTGGTCAAGGATACACTCCCAGCTCTACGCCAACATGGTGAACACATATCAACCGTCTTCTACAAGACCATGTTACGAGATCACCCCGAACTACAAAACTACTTTAACAGTGTGAACATGCACACGGGAAAGCAGCCACGAGCATTGACGAGACTCATCTTGGCCTTCGCCTCCAACATCGTCAACATCAGCGAACTGACCCCTAAGTTAGAACGGGTAGCGCAAAAGCACGCCTCGCTAAACATCCAGCCGGAACAATACGAGATTGTCGGGAAGTACTTACTGCGCGCGTTCTCCGCCGTGCTCGGACCCTCCATGACCCCTGACGTAAAGATGGCTTGGACAAAGGCGTACTGGGTTATGGCGAAGATGTTGACCGGTCGGGAAGCACACATCTACCGTGAGTTCGAATCCTGGAAGGGCTGGCGCAAGTTTATGATCTACAATAAGAAGAACGAGACGGTGGAGGGGAACATCGTATCTTTCATACTGAAGCCTGTTGACGGGAAGCCCTTGCCGACGTTTATGCCTGGGCAATATGTCACGGTGCGAATCACGGTCCCCGGAATGAAGTACGCGCAGCTCAGACAATACTCGCTAAGCGATGCGCCGAGCTATGACCACTATCGAGTCACCGTCAAGCGAGATCAAGGGTCGAATTGGGATTACGTTGGAAATCGAGAAGACACGGTCACTATGTCTTCGGCCGCCAGCAGCGCTTCAGATAGCAGTCTCGGCAGCGTACAGCCGTGCAGGGCTGGCGTTGTCTCGAATTCACTGATCGACGACTTCCACGAGGGCGACACTATCGAGTTAACACATCCATCAGGTTCCTTCTACCTGAACCCCAAAATGGACAACTCGATGCCCCTCGTCCTCATTTCCGCTGGAGTCTGCGTCGCTCCACTCCTCTCGATGCTGAACACCGTTGTTGAGAAGCGCATCAATAGGCCAGTATCGTGGATCCAGGCCTCGCGACACGACGCGCCTTTCCAAGCGCACATCGAGAATCTCGCCAGGAAACATCCCAACATGCGCACCAAGTTCTTCAAGTCACGACTATCGGATAGCGACGTATTGTCGTACACGTCGAGCTTTGATAACGACTTCCTTTCCCTAACAGCTGAAGACTTGTACCTTAGCAACGGATCGGCTGAGTACTACATTTGCGGCCCGGAGAAATTCATGATGCAGGCATCTGATCACCTGGCAAGACACGGAGTAAAGCCGGAGAGAGTTCAGTTCGAAATTTTCTCTGTGGGCAGCTTTGAGATGAAACTGGACGATTGATGATGGAATGAATTGATTTAATCGGGTCGATCTCAAAAGGTCATTGTCGTTCTTGGAATTATGCCAACCGACGCTCCGTGGTTAGCGCGCATGGGCCTCATAACAGGCTTTAGAGCACCGCGCTTAGGGGCCGAGATGCACGAAAATAGGGGGCTGCTAGGTTACTAATGCTGCTTTTTCGGCGTACGGAATTGGCTATACCTCCAGGCTATCTCCTATCTGCCTTCCAGGTAGTCCTAAGGGGCGTTCGGGGTGCCCCGCTTTCTGCGGAACAACTATAGAATAAAAGATGTCAGTGGGCAGTCCACTAGAGAAAGGGACTAGCTGAACATTCCTTCGGTACCGCGATGGATTCGCGGGACGAATTTCTGTATGGCTGGCAGCATCAAGCATTTGCTATCAAGCGATGCTGAAACTGCCCACCAGAAAGTAGAAAACTCCAAGTGCACACTCACCTCATCCAGTCGAGTCATTTGCAGAGTGGGAAAATAGGGGAATGCAAATAGAATGGCTACATAGAATCGGCGGCATGCATTGGGTATCTATTAGAGACTTATTAGGAGTTAATTGGAAACTATGAGCAACTCGTCGTCCGTCTCTGGAGAGATAAATTCGCCCAGTGAGAACGTGAATACAGATGCCTGGGCTACCAAGCCACCAGATTCTAGGGGCTGATTACCACCAGTGTCATTGCTTGGCTGGGTGCTATCGTCACAAACTCCAGCACATGGTAGCAATTCAAAAATTAGTCGAAAATCTTGCTGTTTCGCCCAGCGATGTTTATGATATAGGCACCTAGTAGGTAGGTTCCTTTTGGATCATTTCCTCTGACCACTTGCATCCAAGAAATATGATAAGTCAAGCTCTACACCTTCTCGCTTACAGCGGCCCTCTTCTCTCGTTCTGTCAACTCATGTCGCAGCTGATGCATCCCTGCGAGATAATCCTCTTCCTCGCCAGCATATCGCACCCACAGGTCCTCGCACAGCTCAACGTACTTCCTCGCCGCCTCGAGCTGGCCAATGCGCATGTACGCTCTAGCGACCGCGCCGTAGTGCACGAGCAGCTGGGCTTCTAGCCTTTCTTCGCGCACCAGCGACTCCATCTCGTGCACGAGCCCGTAGATCGTGTCCGGGGTCACCTCCGCCTTGCCGGTTGCGCCCTCGTTCAGCTCGTGGTAGATGTGTTGGAGCCGCGTCCGACGCTCGTCCGACGCGGCTCTTTCGCTCTTGGTAGAGGTGCATAGCGAGCACGAGCAGTTGAATCCCCAGTTCTTGAGGTCTTCCTTGCGGTCTTCGTATGGAAGACCGAGCGGTACGTCTGAGGTAATGGTGTTATTAGACTTAAAAGATGGCTGTATGAAATGGGATAAAGGGGGGGGGGGGGGGGTTAGGAAGTCTGCTTACAACTTTGCGTTATCTCTTCCCCTATTTCGATATCTCGCATTGCTATGACTTCGACGGTTAGAGTACGTACTGACCATCGCCAAAAGACACTAGACACCTGTTAGTCTTTCAATTACATGCCCTGCAAAGGTATTCCAGTCGCATACTTAGGTCTGCAATCGTGATTAAGTCGCTATTATCATCAGCCCATCTTCGTTCTACAATCTTTCACCAAACATCGCTTACCGAAGCAATTGGGAACAGTCCTAAATGTGGAATCTCGATCCCTACCTCTACCCCGAAAATGTTCGTCCGCAGGATATCTTCGATAGGTTCACCACCATGGTTACGCGCCAAGGACAACAATTCGCCCTGCTGCTTCTCCGGCAGCTGCCTCAACGCTCGCTCTAGAAGGTCCTGGCGAGTTTCGTCGCCTACTATGTCGAATAGGTCCATATGAGCGAGCATAGCAGGATAATCCACCAGCACCACGTCCCATTTGCGGATTGGGCGCTGTGCAACGAGTCCCTTTCCCTTGCCCGGCACGTCCTTTACCGTGAATGCTGGACTCTCTTGCCCCTCCGCCGCCAGTGAGCTCGAAGCGTGGTCCCTGAGTTTGGGAGGAACGATCGAGTCATCCAAGGAGTTAACCACGGTCGCCGCCAGCACGGGCGTAGTGACGATGCTGAGCCCCTTATCCCCGCGGAAAGGCTCGAATGTGTAGACGCAGAACTGCGGCCCGGTCACCTGGTCATCTTGCATGAAGGGCTCTACGCAGTACGGGCGTCGCTTCCATGGCGCCCAGGACCCCGTGTCGATCGCCGACTCCTCGTCTACAGGCAGTGGGCAGGTTGATAAGATGTGACGGCTACTGAAGACCGGGTGACGACCAGGCGATGAACAGGTGCTGGCCGCCAGAGCTTGAGCGAGTGTTGAGCGTAGGTTGAAAACGGCCAAAAGCGCTACCCAAGAAATACTGGGGGAAGGAGGTCGGAAATAGCCCATGGTTAATGCAAGGCCATGCATGCGTAAGTGAGGCTAAATATGAATTGATCGAGACTTATGGCGAGCGACTCTATATCCGGGAAAGGTCAATACATATTGAGAAATCGAGGCTACACTTGTTCTTGGGCTGAAAATTGTGCGGCCCGATATTATGAAGTGAGGTCTGTAAATGTGTCCGGGTCCCGGCTAAATGTATGTCAACATTCTAACCGAGGGCCTGGTAGTTGCATGTACGGGTTGACCATAGGGGTAAACAGTGCTTCTCCCCCCCTTCCATTTCATCAAATCTCACAGCATCTTCCACAGAACACACGTGGTATGGGCTGGGTCGGCTATTGGATTGAGTGGACGTTGTGAATTTGAGGGATTGCTCTTGTTAATATTTAAGTGGAATTCCTCGCGAGACCCCAGTGGCACCGAAACCAGAGAACTGCATCAATGGAGTTTAGGGCAAATTGCTGTGAAGTAGATAGGTACCTAGGTACTAGTAAATAATATAGCAGTTACCTACCTACTTAATGGCTGGKGGCATTACAATGTTAAGCGGAATTAAGTAGTACGATTCCATTCCGCAATAATTCCATATCTTCTAAGTATGACTTGAAGATGACGAGGACTCATTTGGAGTGTTCGCGGGTGCCTCTTGCAAATTGGTAGTTGAAGCTTCTGACTCCCCAGACTTCGCCGCCGTGCTCTCAACTTTGGCGGATCCCGACTTCTCTAGGAAATTCTTCCAGAAGGTTGATTCAGTCCCCAAATTCTTGTTTAGGAAGTCAACTAACCACTCAGCGTCACTGGTGCGGCCTTCTTGGTGTAATATCTTGCTAGCCTTTCCCTCTATTGTGCGGATGAAATTTGGCCATCTGTACTGTCCATAATTCATTCTATACTTGATAAAATTCTCAAAGTCCTTCTTGAGGCCGTCGACATAATTCGCATCGACCGCCTTCATGTACGAAAGCAATAAGTCAGCGTTAGGATTTATCGGATGGTTTAAGAGCGTGAGGGCTTCTTCAAGCCATCGCCAATTTTCGAGCGAGTATTTGCAATACCACGTTCGGAAACGATCGAAGCTTTCAGGACTTGCTGGGGCTTCATGAGCCATAAGCTTAGTTAGGACAATCATTGAGGGAGTGATTGGTACATGGCCGTAGGTACATGGCCGCTTCATCTCTTTATTCTCGAAATGTTCCTTCGAGATTTCCGCAAAGAAGTCATAGGCAGGGTCAGCAGAGCCACCAGGGCTCCACCACACAAGGGCTTTTAATATTTTTGAGAGTAATACACCTTTCCAGCGCATTTGCTTGAACATTTCTGCCCCATCTGTATATGTGGACGCCGGTTTATGGCGTACCCATTCCTTCATTATCTGGACGTGTCCAGCGCCGACGAGGATATGAGCTATCGCCTCGAGAAGGTACCTATTATAAAAGGCCAACCTTTAGTAAAATACCAGTACATTAGGTTGATTTAGTAGGGGTTCTGCATACGGATCGTCCTTGTGGCTTCCTTCGATTAGCTTCCGGATACTTGGCTTTAATATCCACGACACAACTTTGATTCCAGCTCCATCAACAAAAATGGTATCCTTGGCATCCTTAATTGGAAGCCCTCTGATCTTCTTAGTGTAAGACTTCAGATATAAGACCCCTTTATTGAATTCTACGATATTGGCCGGCTCGTTGTTGAGACTCTCCAGGGCTTCCAAAGGGTGTCTATAGCCTCCCTTTAGGGTTTTGGTTCTACCCGTCCTCGACTCGAATTCTGTTCGTGGAGGACTTGGAGTACTCTCCGACGCGGATGTTTTGGGGTGGACATTTGAGATCCATCGACACCCAGCTCTACTGTGTGAAAGCTGGCATATTCGATGATATAGCTGAGTCTCATTGCGTGGATACTTGGACCGAACGAGGGAAAGCTGGCTGCCGGGGCCGAGAAGGAAGGATCGCATTGCCATTATTCGGGTGGCCCGCTGCGTAGTGCTGGTGGTTGTTTACACGCGAGGATGAAGATGGATGAATTTGTTGCGACGCGGCGCTAATCCAAATCCTCCAAATCCACCTACCTAAATCAGTTCGGTGGGCAGTAGGGCAGTAGGGCAGTAGGGCAGGCGGGGTGTGGGGGTGGCACAGCTTTCCTGTGGCGTCGCATAAGTCACTTCGGCTGCCCTACGATGTCCAATAGTCCACACTACCTACCTAATCATGTCTCGATGAGTTGTCGAATTTATATATTAGGTACTGTCATCATAAAGTTACGTTTTGGTATACCCAAAAAAGGCCGACGTACACAATTCTCAACCTTGACGTTGGGTATCTAGGTACCTAATTGATTTGATACATCCATATTTCACCCCGTGCACAGCGCTTCTTGTAACGCTGGCCATCCATAAACCACGCAATTACCACCACATACACTGTATCGCCATTGTGTTGTTGAAAAGCACCGCAGCTCTATCCTGACTGGACTGCCGGCTATTCGAGTTCCCAGCTCACCAGGCGCCATTTCGAAGAGGTATGGTGGCGGATCTGAGGTCCCCAGATCAACAGCGGCACCACGAAAGCCATGATTCCTCCGAAGATCCCCCCCAATGTCCCAAAAGCCTGAGAATTGTTAGCTTTCGGAACTCACCAAGCCTCCTGGGACCGCCACTCTTACCTTTGCATATCCCATCCTTGTAACCCACGGCACCACTCCGTGGACCAAGCCGAAAGCGAAAACATTCTTGATCCCGTTGATCATCTCCAAGCACTCAGCTGCAACAGGGAAATAGCAGTCGCAGACATATGTCATGGTAATACTCGCTGAGCCCGTTAACCCGACACTCATGAGGCCGTATGCTGTGAAAATAACTGCCCAATGCATCTGTTGCTCGACAGAAAAACCAAAGAGCACTATTCCGGTGAAGACGATGATTGTGGGAACTATAAAAAGTAGAAGCCGTGTTTCGGGAACGAAGACACCGTTGTTGCGTCTGGCACAGTATGCTGCCCATTTGTCTATGCAAATGCCACCGATAATGGCGCCGAAACCTTGGCCGACTAGTGTTTTCGCGATGGAAAGTCAGTTATACGTAAGTCCCATGTTGTGAGAGCATGCCTAAGGTAAACAACTGGCGCACAGGCTCAATGAGAGGAACCAGAGGTGATGGAATGACTCACTCATGCCCGGAATGTTTATCAAGCCGACTGCACCGATGGAAAAGTTATACGGTGGCGGTATTAAGACAGTTGAGCTGACAGTGTTGACCATGACGGTTGGTGCGAGTGCCAGGGAGTCTTCATCCTAGTTAGTTCTACATCATGCCTTGTTTACGAGAGGGGTGGAGGAGTAAGTACACGCAAGAGTAGCAAATAAGCATGCTGGATACACCAACAAAGGTAGAGGACGGAACATTAAGCTCCAGTACGATGCATCTGCCGCAACTCCTGACCAGGGATTGAGTGATTGCAAATATGTCTTGCGAGGAGGCACCACGCTTGCCTGGTTTGGTACCAGGCTTTTGCTCCCCACTTCTAGTTGCTCGAACTTGTCGCCTTCGACTTTCTCACTCGGGCTGTCAGAGGCTGCGCTCGAACGTAATCCCTCGGATGGATTAGGTGATCTCCGAAATCTCGTCTCGGGCGCAAAGAAGAATATCAACAGGAGGTTAACCCCCAGGAGAATCACGCTTAGCCATTTACCCCATGCCCACCCCTTGTCTATGGGAATATTTAGCTTCTGATATGCCCATACCTCACAATTCTGGGAACAGCAATACGTACACTCAATTAAATATCCACCACATAAAGGTCCAAGACTGCTGCCGAACGCAATGAAGATGATGTACCAGGACATCTTCGAGCCTCTTTCATGTAGGAAGTATATATCCTGGAGCAGCATGCGTTAGCGATACGAGTCATTGAGTTAGCTATTAAAAGGAGGAAGGGAGCAAGTTACGTTGATGATTGCGGCACCGAGCGCTTCGGATGCTCCACCACCGAAAGCTCCGAAGACACATCCTCCCAGGAGGCTCCCGAAGCTGGGAGAAGCGGCAGCCCAGATTGCTCCGATAAAGGCGATCGCACAAGAAACCAGGAATACCGGGCGTTTGCCCAGGTATATTGCCGTAGGGACCCAGATGAAATTCTAGTTGGAAAATGAGTTAAGCGGACTTCGAAGAATGAGAGGTGCGGCTGAGACTCACTGCTATACCCTGGGTGAGGACTATCCAAGAAAGAAGGCCCGAAGCATCTTCAATAGATACGTGGAGGTCTTCGGAAATAGTGAGAAAGCTATCAGAGAGAACGGTGCCGCTGAAGTTATTTAGACATGAAAAAAGACAAATAGAAAGGAAGACGGTGTGTTTTCGCCAGCGGGGCCAGGTCAGGGGGTCGTTCGGATCTGCAGATGGCTGTGGGAATAGAACAGTATCGCCGCTCCCGAGGTGCTGCTGCGAGAGGCTCCCTAGCGTGCTAGTCAGAGGGAGCTAATTATCATGTTAATGAAACAACGTACCACTATATAGCAGAACTGTGCCTTCACTTGGATCTAGCTCCTTCAGCGACCTAAACGGCATCCTATCGATGTCGAGAAGTTTGTGACTTGGCGAGATTAATCTTTAGGGCGTGGAATATTATGTTTTCTGATTGATCTAACGGGAAAAGAAGCTGATTCACGAGGACATAAAAGGGGACGATGGTTCTTGAATACTCAAGTAGAACAATTACGCCTGTCCGTATAATTTTAGATGTAGACTATTCTCGGGCGCTTTCGCCAAATCAAAGTCCATGCGTTGCGTAAGCTTACGACGTAGTACAGTCGATGAGGTACTTTCAGACATCTAAGGTGTCCGAGGTGAGAGACACTATGAGACACCCCCGTCCGTCCCGGACCCCCACCGGCCTCCACCGGGCCGGTGTGGAGCTAATTATGTACCAACATGCATATAACCTTATGTAGATCAAGGATACTTACATGACGAAGTTGTGGTGGTACCGGACTATACGTAGCTGTGATACTATACGAAATACTTACTCGACAAATGACCAAGCCACCCCCGATTCCTTGCTTTGCCCCGCGTGTGGCGTCGAACTGAGGGCGGCAAAGGTCCCCCGCATACCTAAGCTGAGTATCAGACAGGGTCATTATCTCGATCTTTCCGACTGGCCCTTGGTGTCCCTTTGTTTTAAATTCAAGTTACCAGAGTCAAAATAGTCTGTGATTGGGTGGTAAGTTGGGTGGCTGGTTGGTTGGTTTATATGTACCTTGTCACTGCATTGCGTGCCACCCTGAGACTCGGTGGGGAAAGACTCCTTTTTTGGCAAAGCCCCCTTTCTCGCTTCAAGCAATAATTACTCGCGAAGAGGACTTAGGAACCAACATACTTGGACCCATGGCCGTTCTAGATCTGTTCTCCAACACTATGAAACTACAGTTCTTTGTGCCAAAGACCCCGGCTATTCCGGCCTCATTCTGTGGACGAACTTTTAGGTGTAATAGCGAGACGCTGCAAAGAGATGCGTGCTGGCGTCGTTTCTCAGCATTGCTGTCGTGCTCGCTTATCTTACGCAGCTTATTTCTTCTAAAGATTGGATCGCTCCCGGGGATGTAAGGCGAACATGGCCTTTTGCACCTATTGTGGGCAGCAGTTCCAACGCAACGAACATCTAGAACGCCATTTGGTTACTCGTGAGTAAGCACCTTTAATCAACGACGGAAGCTTTGTTACAAGGCCTAACACGCTTAGATACCAACATAAAACGATTCAAATGCTCTATATGTCATATCTCGTTCTCTCGAGGGTGCGCCGAGCCCGGTCCTCGTTTCCGCCACCAACTATACCATTGCTAGATAACTGATTTCCCTAGGGACGTGCTTCAAAAACACATCACAATACACGAGAACGTCGACAATGATTCGCCTCAAGGCATCGTGAGAGTGAGGGCACGAACCCAAACTGCTTGTCGCAATTGTGCGAAGATGAAAGCGAAATGCGATTCCAATTCTCCGTGCAATAGGTGTCGAACCAAGAAATTAAGCTGCGATAGACAGTTGAAAAAGTCACGAGCGGCTGCTGTCGCAAATCAGCTGCAGCAGGTTCATGGTGACCGTGACAGAAACTCGGAGGTCACAAACAGTCGCGCAAACGAGACTATGAATCGAACCATAACTCGCGACCAAGCGAGCGGTAGCAGGGATCATCCAGAAACCGGGATTCGGCTCGTGGCTAACCCGTCGCCGCAGTCGCAGAGGGAATTGGGAATGTTCATAGACAATAGTTCTTTTATGGATTGCGCCGACACTATACCTGGTCAGCCGAGCTTGGTGACACCGGAGGTTGGTCTGGTCCCTAGTGTTCCATCTTTAATAGAATGGTCGGCCGCTGAGGGTTCCCAGAGAATTGATACTGCCAACATAGTTCCCTACGCTCCTGATAATCACGCAGCCGCTGTCACGCGGGACTTTATGCAGAGACAAGGCGACACGCCTAATGCCGGATTGCAACCCTCGCCCCAAGCTGGGCGCGAAGCTCCATGGGACCCAGCTATAGAATCGATTGCGGAGTCTTTCGAGCATCCAGCTGTCCTCGAAGGCCGAGATTACTGGTCCTCATTTCGATGTAATCCCAAGAAAGACACCATCAACTGTCCTAGAACTGCTGGTATCTTCCTCGAGAACCTTAGTCAGATGCCAAGGTATGACAGGCTCTGGGGCTGGTTTGATCTTGACTTCTCTGGCCCGGCCTTTGCGGACAAGATAATAAGCATGCCACTGTTAGAGAATACGCGAGATACACTGTCCGCTATCTCGCAATCTTTCCTCCAAAAGGCTCTTGAAGTTCACAAACTGGACCCAGCGGCGGCCTCTGTAGATGCATCTTCGCCGGGCAGTGACGTCTCGCGGGGGTTTCTCGTTCTACCACCAGCTGCGACTCTGGAATACTTCCTCGGGGAATACATGCGCCTCTTCGAACCCTTCTATAAGGTCGTGCCCGGTGGAGTTCTGGATGCGAACTTACTCCTGAGCGGAGGGACTAGCCGTGCAGGCACACTTCTAATACTGCTCATGATTGCCCAGGCGGCCAGTTCAGATCCTACAAGCGAGGGGCGCCGTCTTTCAGCGGGGTTAACAGAGGTCTGCAGGATATCTCTCTTCGACCTGATAGAGAAAGATGTCTCCACATGCCACCATCCTTTCCCCGTGCACTCGGCATTGCTATTTATTACCCAAGCTTCGTGGAGTGGTGATAAATGGCTGACGGATATTGGACTTGGGCAGCGAGGAATTTACATTGCGGTATGATTCAGCGAGTGGACGACCTTGGTGTTTCTCTACGCGTGTATGGACATGATCGCTAACCGTTGCAGATGGTTCGGCATGGCGGCCTCTTCGACGTTCGGGACAACTATCCGGAGTCGGATGGCGATTGGGAGCTTAGTAGGACTCGATGGTTAGAGCGCGAAAGGATCATCAGGTTGTGACCCTATCTCTTTAAACTCTACTTATACGTGAGACCAGCCCCTTTACTAATTGGCAAGCAATAGGCTAGCATACGCATGGGTTCTAGTAGATTTGGAAATAAGCTTATTTCAAGATGCGAATCTCCATATTCCGGTATTGGCATTGAATTCATCGCTTCCCAGTAGCGAGGAGTTCTGGTTAGCCCCTGATGCCACCACGTGGCAGCAACTCCTAACGCGGGACGACGACTCGGGCGTCGGATCTTATTCTACCCAGCCACCGCCGCAACCATCTCTGCGTACACTCTTCCAATGGTTCCTAAACGATGATCTAACTCCGGCAAAGCAGCAGTATTTGAGCCCTCTTACACTACGCTTGCTCCTGCATCCGTTGCATGCGCTTGTATATAATTGCCGGCAACTCCTCGACTGTCTCGGAGGAGTGAGCTGCTCTCGGTCGTTCTCTCCTATCACCAAGGCCTCCACGCATGTCCGAATGCACGAAATACACTCGCTTCTACAACGTTGGCTTGACTTATATAAATCCAGCTTCCCAACACCGTGGGGGCCTCCAACACCAGGTAGTAATGATCCAAATGATGTTTTAATTACGGCCACTTTAATCACATTTCACACTATCAACTTGAACACAGTAGCCAGCATCCCAGACATCGAGGAACTAGCCAGACGCGAATTATCCGACAGAGAAATTCGTCATTTCTCTCAGGAGGCAGCCTACTTTGTACATAGTCCCAAAGAAGCTATGTTCCACGCTGGTCGGATCCTCTATCTTCTCCGCGGGCTCGACCGGAAGACACGTCCACCTTGGTGGCCGGCAGCGTTATACCGCGCGACTCTCTCCTTATGGGCATGTAGCGTATTTTATGGGCCTTTGTGGACGACTCCGTCAACCTCGTATCTCTTCATAGATGAGCAAGAAGGAGATAGCCCCGATCCCTATAGTTGGAATTTGGTAAGAGGTACCGGTAAAGATGATATGGTTGGCTCGTCTTGGGACCCCCGCTCACCAGCCCTCACCCCAGCTTTGAAGAATCCGACAGGAACAGGTGCGCCAGTCACATTAGAGCATCCTACACAGGTTCTGGAAACGTGTTTATTGGTTTTCGACACAGGCGTCGCGACGAGGGTTTCCGAGGGTATTCGGAGCAAGCTAAGTCAACTATTGTCTCGTAGAAGTGCTCTGAGTGATAAATAAAACCAGTCACTTCTGTTTACATCTTACTGAGCAGCCGTCGATCGCAACTTCGTGATACTACTAAGCCCTATGCTTTAATGTCTAGGCGTAGGTGGCGATGAGGTCCCACATATTAGTCCTCCAGTTGTTATAGAGCGGTGCGTGGATCTGTCCTAACTCCTTCGCATCTCCTCTACGGAGTGCCTGAAAATACCAATCCTCCCTTGCCGTGTCCTCGGGGTCCGCACTGTGCAACCGTGTCTTGTTTGCGCTGCTGAAAGGATGTATGATGTTCTGGAACACTCGTCGGCGTTCCGCTGAGTACCGCGCAAAAACAGCCTGCGGGTCGATCGCTCGGCGGCGGCCACAGCCTGGTTGTTTTCCGTTGGTTATTGGAGCATGTGCACTCTCTAGATACCCTTCTCCTGAAGAGAACACGATCTCGAGCGCCTGGTGGAGTGCATCTGCATCAAGGAGACCAGTGCACAGACCCAAGCCCCCAATAGGATTGTTAATATGAGCAGCATCCCCCGCCAGGAAGCACCGGCCTCGATGCATGGTACTTGCGAGCAACTGATGCATCTTGTATAAGCTTTTTCGCATGACTGTGTGATCAGTAGGTCGGGGCCCGTCTATTTGGCGCAGGAGCAGTGAGTCTACGTAACCGGGTTCGAGAACTTCTTCATCTGTCAACACCGTCTTGCTACCATCATCAGCTTCCTCGTAGGCTGGAACAGCCATGCTATATCGCCACAGTCCTCTTACCCCTGGCTTGACATGCTCTAGCGGAGTCACAACCGCCCAATATCTCGGATCCACAGTGAAATGTACTGGTGGGTCGGCAACGACGGGCGCAGTGCGGAGGATGTCAGTCGCGACGAAGCGCTCAGGCCAGCTATGCCCCGCCAGGGGAATTCCAAGAAGCTTCCTAATGTTGGACTTGCCGCCATCGCAGCCCGCAAGATAGAGACCCCGGAAGCTGCGCGACTCTCCTTGCCCCGAGACGGCGGTAACAGTGACTCCTGTCTCATCCTGGGAGAGGCCTGTCACTCGGTGATCCCATAATACCTCAGTCAAACCCGTCTTAGTTGCCTCCCCTAGCATGATCTCCGCGAGCCGGCACTGAGCTAACTGTATGGAGTAACTGCAGATCTTGTATTGGCCGTCGGAGTCCGGGCGGCTCATGATGTTCACGCCCAGCACCGATCCAAGCGTCTTCGCCCCTTTCCCGTCTTCGGTCGGGAGCGTGCGCCAGACGTACCCCCCGGAAGCCATCCCCTCTTTGGCTACCTGGTCGTAGATTCCAGCCTCCTTGAAGACATTGTGGACTGGTCCGTAGTAGCCGATCGCCCGTGGTGCCGTACCCAGCGCTGTCTCTTGTTCAAGAACGATAGATCGTATATTGCTCTGCGCAAGACGAAGAGCCAGGAGAAGACCCACTGGACCCGCACCGACGATAATAACGGGGATGGCGTCGTCATGCGGTGACGCGTGCGCCTCGGAGTCGCTCATCCTCTCTAGAGGCAGGTAGTCCAGCTAATAGATTGTGTAGGGAATTTATTGGACTTCATATAGGGTGCTCTGGGTTGGGTGGCAGGCTAGAATAATGATAAGAAGCAGAAGCGATGATGCATTTTAATGTTTGACGGCTACGCTGCCCCTTATTGCGACGGCTTCTTACTTTAAGTCTAACAATTGCGATCGAGGTCATACGAGAGTGAACCCATCCAATACTTGGCGTCAAAGACATTCTGAGTGGCCATTGGCATGTGCCACGACAAAGCTCTAGCACAGCATAGAAGGACCCTATTCCGTCAACCTTGGTTTGCCGGTGGGGGTGCCGGGGATCGAAAATCCGGCACATGCCTCCTAATCTCCTACTACGATGGTCGCAGAGTCGGAGCCCGGAGGCTATTTAGTCGAATTGATTTTAGTATTAAAACAAGAGTTGGCTGGTGTCGTACATAAGTGGGCTTCGATGAAGGGTGATCCGAGAGGGTCGGCTCAAGACTGGTCCCGACTGTTCACACAACACCAACGATGAACTCCGCCAACAAACTCTCGAATCTGCACCATCGCATGCCGATCGTCTTCGGGCCTTTCCCAGGACCCAGGCAATCGTTCGACGGGCGTCGCAGAGACGGGTCGTCTTCAACCAGCAAGGAGGCCTTCATCACTTTCAAAACACCGAAAAGCGCTGTTACTAGTTTACTTCCGCCCGCTTTCTCTTTCCAAGAGACGCCGACTTCCGGTCAGGACGCGTACGTAACTATCGCGCCCAAGACTCTAGACAAGCTGGAGTGGTTGGGATTTCGTGGGTACAATCTGTTCAGTTTCTACATCCACGGAGTCCAATGTGTCACTCCAAGGGGAGTAATACACAAGGGGACCTTTCTCCCTGTTCTGTGGGAAGACTTGGCGGATCCAATTATCAGTGGTCGCGAAGAGCTAGGATATCCGAAACTTTTTGCAGACATCTCGATCAACGAGACACAGGGCTCGTACCACATGTCTGCTTCTTGGAAGGGGTCGTACTTCGCGGATTTCAAGTTAGAGAATCTGCGCGAGGCGGAAGGCAGCGCGGCTCCTCTTGCACCAACAGAAGCGGGAGTAGACGACGGGTTGCTACTATACCGGTATATGCCAACGACTGGGAAGCCGGGTGTTGCCGAGGTTGAGTATCCGGTGTTTGTCCCGTATTCCGAGGAACGGAAAAGTCAACGGGTTTCAACAGTGAGACATTTGGTCGGATCAACGGGAAAGGTTGAGTGGTACCCACTTGACTGGCAGCGTCTCCCTACTCTTCATCATATTGTCAAACGTTTGGCGGAAATTCCCATTACCTCCATTGTGGCGTGCGGTTTGACGGAGAAGGTCGGTGGATCAGATCTATCCTCGGCGAGGAGTGCCAACGAATAGGAAATGCTATGTGATTCCGGGGGATCATAGAATGAAAGCTACTCCAAATGGAAGTAACCACTGGAAGTTCTAGTTGGGTCACTTGACGTAGGGATGTCACAGTATGATTGTAGTTTGCATACAGGTGTATGTTCAAGCTCCATTTCGAGTTGCTGTCTTCAACGGTTGGGAGTTCGCACATTGTTGCAATAGACTACCTATTGAAGAACCGATGGAGGCTCGTAGATCACGAGATAGCGATCAAGGCGAACCACCCCCCTTTTGGACTACGAAATGCCGGCGGGGTCCCGCCAGGKGTTGATTACATACCTCATCACCTAAAAAGCTGCTGAGCATTCACACAGATAATCATTATACAACATCAGTGCGATATAAAACAGGGTTTCCATTGAAGACTTCACCCAAACACGCTTTGTATATTAACTAAATTCCCATAGGTACCATCTGCTGCCTAACAAGGGGAACCGCATCTCTTTTATAACTTCATCTAAACAGCACGATGGCTGCCAACGGCTCTGTTTCTGTTGGCCAGACACCTAAAACCCTATCCCCTATTGCCTTGTGCCATGTGGTCCTTCGAACAACGCCTGACGGGTACGAGAAGCTTGTCAACTTCTATCTGACGCTTCTTGGCGCCAAAGTCACACACAAGTCCCACCGCCTGGCTTTCTTAAGCTATGACTACGAGCATCATCGCCTAGCCGTCATAGCAGATCCCAACTCGCACAGACGCGGGCCTGAAGGACCTCAAGTTGGCCTCCATCACGTGGCATTCGGGTTTGAGACTTTGAGTGACCTAGCCACGGCATATGAAGAGAGAAAAGCTCTCGGGATCCTGCCAGTTTGGTGCGTGAACCACGGAATGAGCACCAGCATGTACTACGAAGACCCCGATGGGAATGAGATTGAGTTCCAGGTGGACAACTATGATACGGTTCAAGAAGCAGTGGACTTCATGGCTTCTAAAGACTTTGAGGAAAACCCGGTCGGTGTAGATTTCAGTGCTGATGACTTCGTCCGAAGGGTGAGGAGCGGCGAGGATGAGAAGAGTATTAAGGCTAGACCGAACATTGGGAAAAGAGACAGGAAGTAAAAATTGATCTTGATTTTTAAGCGTTTCATCAACGCATTGGCACCTCATGCATACCTACGTATACCTACAAGGAGGTAGGTATTCATGTCATAGCTGCAGAAACTGGTAGCGACTAAATTCCGATAAACTCAAACTCAAACATAGCCAAAGGAGATGTGATCGAATTGAGGTTGATACATCAAGATATAACTTCAAATGACTGATATCGATTTGTGACCTGGAGATTAAGTAGCACTGTGTTTGCTGAAATTACGTCCCAATAATTACCTCTTGATGCAGTTCTCAAGTTGAGTTTCCAATGTCTAGGTGCAAGTATGGGCTTCGTAAAGTGGCTTTGATTAACCCCAACCCTAACCCTTACCCCAACCTTATATCCTACCATATTTAACGGGACAGCTTTACATCCTTGAGTTGGCTTAGGTCTGTGGGGGTAGGATATCACGTATCAGTATAGATTGAAACTGTTATAAAATGCAATCTTTATTATTTGAATTTCGAGATACGTATAGGTACGTAGGTAGTGAGTTCAGCTCATCTCGCTCGATGACTAATAGGCGGGCAACCCTAACCCTAACCCTCTCACTTATTTCTTGACAGAGTCCCATTATTGAGAAGAGCCACCCGAGCAGAGAATAACTTGTCCAGTAATCCATCCACTATCATCGTTCCCTAACCAAGCGACTACTTTCCCAATATCCTCTGGCTGACACACACGACCAAGTGGACATGACGCCGCCATTGCTGCTTCGATCCTCTCCGCGCTCCACGTCTTATCAGCGCCTGGGATATAATTGATAGCGGCCTCGGCAAACATGTCTGACTTCACGCCGCCCGGTGCGATAGCATTGACTGTGATCCCGCTGGGCCCGAAGTCCGTGGCTAACGACCGCGTGATCCCTTCTACGGCACACTTGGACCCGGCGTAGAGAGCGTGGTCCTTGACGCCCATGATTCTGGCAGCAATGCTCGACGTGAGGATAATGCGCCCGTTGGTCTTCGTTCCCGACCGTGTCATGTACTTGTAGGCTGTGACAGCGACGAAGAATTGAGCGCGCGCATTGACGGCGAAGACGTGGTCGAATCTCTCCGGTGTTACGTCCACTGCGCGCTCGAATGACTCTATCCCGCTATTGCTAGCGACGATGTCAATGCGTCCGAATGCTTCGATAGTCTTGTCGAAGAGGTTTTCGATATCGCCTTGCTTGCATACATCGGCTTGAACGGCAATGGCCTTAGCACCGATTGCCTCCAACTCCTTGACTAAATTTGCAGCAGCTGATGCCGACGTCACGTAGTTGACAGTGACCTTTGCGCCACGACGGGCAAGCTCTAATGCGATACCCTTGCCGATACCGCGGCTGGATCCTGTCACAATAGCGACTTTGCCTTGAAGAGTTTGAGGGATAGAAGCCATCGTGACTAGTTCGTGTCTTGTTGGAAGAAGTAGAGGTGTATTCTGGCGAAGATTATTTTCTGAATTACAAAGAGACACTGAAGGCGAGCTCTTTTCTACGTAATATCAATTGCCAGGTGCCCCCTTACATCTTCCAAGGACGCAGCAAACACGCAGGGTCACACCGAAGTCCTGCGGCTTGGAGTTCCTCAATTGCGGCGCGGACGGATCTCCGGGAATTGGAGACTAGCGTAGCGGAACCATATTGACGATATCGAGAACTACGGCCCGGGAAAGTCTAGTGCACATAATTTGAACCGAGTTGGTACCCGAGGAAACATCCGCTGGAGTTCCGGTTCAAGCCCAGCTTTCTCCATTGCCCCCAAACAGMCCAGCCACAACTGTACTGATTTAGCACGGCTAGAAAAGTCTCTGTTCACTGAAGCCCAGGTCTAGAATGAGAACGACCTTTCGTCCCACACTGTATCTGGACGCGCGGACTTTGCACTGAGCGGTATGCCGTGTTCTCTACTATGTATGATGAATGATGTCGTATTCAGGGGTAACGCTATGACCGCGTTAGCTGAGTGCTATGGAGCTGATGAAGTGGTCTGTGCACCGCTAGTTCAGGAGAGCTTTCAATGAGCATCTGAGGTACCTAGTATGTTCAGTGTCGCGTATGATCGGTTCCGACACAGCACTTATTACTGGAAAAAGGAGATGGAATGAATAAGTCTTAACGTGTCTTTGATAAATATGATTATAAGTCCATGTCTAATCCAGAAGCATGCTGCTCTCGTTCATCAAAACCCTATTTGTTCGCGACTAGCGTAAAGTACCTAACTTTCCACGCGATGCGAAGATGTCGATTCCATCCACCTAAGACCATCCGTAAACGCCTCCACGAACATGGCCTTCGCAGTGTCGTCTCCGAGATCAGATCTACTTGCGAAACCATGCTTGGTCCCTCCATAGACCAGTAACTTGTACCTTGCCCCTGAGCTCGGTAGCTGGGACAACATGGTGCTGCTAAGCCCCGGGGTGAAGACATCCGTCTCAGCTAATCCCATGAACACGGGTTTCTTGAGATTATTCGTATCTGATGACTCAAGAAATGACTGTAGTACTCGCAAGATGTTGAGTACAGACGCCATTCAATTCTTCGGGGATAAGTTAGCTTACAGGATGGAATACCACAATTGAAGTCACGTCTGACTCGTTCCTAGCGAGGTTAAGGGCATGCTTGCCTCCGAAGCAATGGCCAATGATATGTAGTTTACCTTTAGAAGAGTTCGCCGTCTTAAGAAACTCGAGTAAGAATGAGCTGATGAGCGATGCAATGTGGGCCGGAGTGTGACGTTCTAGCCAACTGGGCATGTGGATTTTGCGAATGATTTCCTTCTCCTGACGTGAATACACATTAGCAATTAGTGGCAAGGTAAGTAGATTGGTATGATTCTTTCTACCTCCGGGGTGATGTTCTCATAAGAATCTAGGTTCGTTCCGGGTAGGTATTTCATGAAGACATCGGGCAGAGCATCCCCTTCGAAATAGTCGACGATCGTCGTCTCATATCCTACAGAAGCCCGAAATTAGCCTCGGGGACTAAATAGAAAGAAAGGAAACCATATTCCAAGTTTGTAGAGTGGTTGCTTTAGTCTACGACCAAAACCGTTGGGCCTTGTGCCGACTTACCGTGTTCAGCGTACATATCAGCAAGACGTTGGTTATGCCTCGCAAGGCCGAAACCGTCGGGAAAGAAGAGGATTCTTCCATTGCAACTTGATTGGGAGATACGAGGTGCTGTCATGTACACCCTCAGACCAGCAATGGTCGAAAAAGAACCAAGGGGCTGGTAGTTAGCTGGTTTATTTGCTTGCGTTAATTACAGGATTTCCTGAATATGGGAGGGAAACATGTTTTTCAGACCCGGTATCATTATCTCATTGAACTTACAATCTGCTCCCACTCCACTGAAACAATCACAAGTTGACATGATATCTTGAGAAGCTCAGTTCTCTAGATAGGTACCTGGGTGGATGATTAGATGACTGTAACCCGTTGAAAAGCACTGAACCAATACCCATGGCAACAATAGGATGAAAGCTATAAAGCGACATTATATAGTATCGTTGCAGTTAACTTGGTTTCTCCAACATATTATTTAGTGAGTCTCGCCTGAATCTAATGTTATACAGCCCGGTACCCCATCGGAATGATAGAATCATCACACCCGATTGGGACCTGAATGACACTTTGTCATGGTACATCTATTTTCGCTTAGGCCCACATGAAAGAATTAGAAGTATGCATTCTTCCATGGCTACTAACGGGACAATATGTTTTTATACCAACATATTTACTAGTGGAACTTCTAAGATTCTGCTTCGAAAACAAGCCTATTCTTCAGACACCCAATCTGGCTGATCTCAACCTCGACCACATCACCATGCTTCAGCCAGGGTTGTCCCGACATCTTACTCGCAATACCCGCAGGAGTTCCGGTCATAATCACAGTACCCTGTCGTAATGTTGTTCCTCTGCTAACATGCGCAATGATCTGCTTCACTGTGAAGATCATGTCGTCCGTGGTCGCGTTTTGTCTCACCTCGCCATTAACTCGCGTCTGGATCCGTAGAGGCCGAGTCACAAGACTTGGGTGGAGTATCGTCGGTCCCAACGGGGCGAAGCCGTCGAAGGACTTTGCGAAACAGTATTGGCCACCTGATCTAGGAGCTCGCTGCCAATATCGTGAGGACAGATCGTTACCCGCGGTAAATCCTAGAACGTGGGAAAGCGCTTGGTCCTCTGAGATGTTCTTCCCTGTCTTTGAAATAATGACACATAGCTCAGCCTTTGGATGTAGTTAGTTGACAGCAAAAGAGCGGCTGCAATATGCTACAAACCTCATAGTCCATCATTTTAGCTTCAGGTGGAACAATGATCTCAGAATATGGTCCCGCCAAAGCATCTAAACCATCGGTTATATGGACATTAGGAACAGTATCTTATATCTACCTATAGAAATCAACAATTCCAGTTACTGACCTGGCGGCTTGGTGAAAACCACCGGATTTGGCGGGACTTCTAGCTGCAAGATAGCCTTGTCAGAATAGATTAAGCATTAGGGCTTATAGGACGTACTGACCTCAGCCTCTTTTGCGTGATCCCTATAATTCAGGCCAATGCAGATAAAAAGTGGCGTTGAGGGAACGGGCGAGAGTAGCTTTTCAAATTGTTAGTCCGCAACCAATACCCTGCTCAGGGGCTCAACTCAAAATAACGAACCTCGCGTACAACTGCCTTCTGTTCCGCCCGTTCCAGGTGGAATACATCGCCGCGAAGTATTTCCACTCGTGATCCTATGATATCATCTAAAGCGTTGTCCCCAACATCACCGTAACGCTCTATGAACGATTCGTCAAGGAATCGAATCAAGTTACGAAATGGTGGATTGGACGCCATAACTGCGATATCAGTGTAGAGCGATAGAATGAAGGGACTTCAACTTTCTGAGTGCTTCAGGAATTACACACTCTCCCCTTTATCCCCGAACTTTAAGGTCGGTTAGGTATGGCCCTTTTCCCGGACCTCCATTGCCGGTGGAGGTTTCATTCACATCCCGAAATTTGTGCGGCCTAATAAGCGACTTCTCCGAGACTTGTTTTGGTTCTAGGTATAATCCTATATCCACAGCATCAAGTTCATTTCAAAGGGAAATGGAGATATTTACAGACCTAGAATCCTTCAAGCATGCATTTCCAGCAATAACTGTTGAACTAGAAGCCTAGTGCTCTAACACTCTATACCTCTACCTTCGATTCCCTTTCCAGGAGTGGGCGTGGCTTCTAACTCCTCGGGAACGACAATTCTGACCGGTATCACTAAACGTACATCCTCAGCTCTTGAAACATAGTCACATGAAAGATTCTAAGGCAGCCAATTTGATCTAATTCGCTAAAACTTCACATCAATTCATGTATTGAATATCCTAAATTATAACAATAACCTCCCTGGATTATATTAAATCTCGTGTAAAGTAACATAACATTTAAGTGAACATTTACATTTCCGCCCAATTATAAACTCATCACTTTCCATTTCGAAGTCTGAAGCTTGGATATCCTGGAAGTCGAAGTCGAAGCGTTGAGCAAGAGCGGCAAGAGTAATGTAAAGTTCGGCCCACGCAAGACTAGATTATAAAGCTGAATCAGCCAAGGGCAGGAAAAAGAAGTAAACCCATAGAAGGCAAGATCGTGAACATACTACATGCCTAGACATATCCTTGTCCCTCTGGAGAATGGTGCATAGGTCTTGTCCAGCTTCTTACGCTTCTCAATATCCATCCAACGGTCAGGATTGAAGCTTAAGGGGTCTGGATACAGCTTCTCATCAGTATGCATCAGAACGGTTGTCATTCCGACAGGCGTTCCGGCTGGTATGCACCAATCACCGTAGATAAGATCTCTATCAGGTGCGATGCGGGCCATACGCGTCCCAAGCCCCGGACTTAGCCGTAAGGCTTCCATGATAATGGATGTCAAGTACGGCAGCTGCTCCAGTATTTTTAATTCCTTGACCTCGCTGGAAGACGATGTCATACCGACTGTGGCGAGCTCGGAGCGCAGACGTTGCAGGATCTCAGTGTCGCTAAAAACGTGATACAGCATCAATCTCATTACGCTGGCAACAGTCTCCAAACCTGCGCCCACTATGGTCTGGACATCATTCATAACGCGCCGTCGAGTCTTCTCGGATGGAGGAAGCTTTGAGTCAATGATTGCATGAACGATGTCACGGGGTGTGTTTTCATTGGTAAAAGTGGCGAAACCATTGACAAGATTCTCGGTGTCTCTGTCAATTCTCTGTCACTGAGTATCAGCTATTCGACGGTCTTAGTAAATCGGAAAGGATCTGACTTGCCTGGAGAAATTGGAAGAAGGTCAAGGAACTCTCGTTAACGAATGCCGATATTAGATTCAGAGGAATTGACTTTACTGCTGTTAACCAGGGAACATGTTTAATAATGCGCCAAATGAATCCCATGCTCTGAAGCATATCTGTTGTGGCAATATTGAAGTCGTCTTTGTCTAGACTTCCGCACGGTTTGTCAAGGATAAATTCATACGAGACATCCTGTGAAAAAGCTCCCACAGCAGCTCCCAAGTTGACAGTGCTTCCAAGGCGCTGTGATATCCTCGTACAGAGTTTGTCGACGTTACGGACGATGATGTCCTGTCGAGCAGTCACTTTGGCCTTGCTGAAGAAATGGTTCAGGGGCAAACGACGATCCTTATGGAGTTCGTGCAGACAGGTGCTACTGACCCATTAGCGCGAGAACTATGTTGTGCTGCGGGAGTCGAACCAGATAGTGGCACCATTGGCGGAGAACGCATTATATGCGAACTCATACTTATTCCAGCGGGCATCCTGGCTGTAAAGCTCCTTGAAAAAGCCAGGATCGATGACGTGAAGTTCGTAAGGGCTAATACGGACGATGGGTCCTAAGCACAGACAAAAAGACAAATCAGAAGTCTCGAAGAGAGAGCAACAAAGTTGAAAGGCTGATAACTTGAATAATTAGGTACCATAAGTTCTATGCATCTCGGCGATTTTGAAGGTATACTGTCCCTTGCAGACGATATCATAATAGGCTTCGTACCAGCGCGTCATAGCGGCCAGTTTGGGTCCGGGGAACCTCGCGAGAGGGTGTAGGAAGACACGGTAGAGCACCACTGTCACACTGTAGACGGCAAACGCAGCGGCGACATTTTTCCACGATAGCATTTGATACGGATCCATGGTGGCTTCGAGGTGTGTGCAAAGCGCCACTCGATGCCGTGCAAGTTGGAACTCGGAAAGCAGCAATTTTTCCAATGTCCAAGGGCACGGTCTTAATAGGTACCTAGGTACCTAACGTAGATACCTACCTAAGGTATCTATAACAATTACATAATATTTGATATGTGGTTATAGTTGAAGTCGAGCAAACAATGATATTAGATCCCATAAGTGATACCTACCTCCTAGATGGCTAGCTGCAGTAAAGAGAAATCCATATCGTGTATCGTCTTACAAGATATCCTACATGTAGATAAACGCAGCAACTATCAGCGAGTTCACAGTGCGCAAAACTTTCAAATTTCCGAGACACCGCAGACACCCGCAGATACCCGCAGATGCAAGACCAAATGTTGGAACACCTCCGTGCCGTTAACCAGTGCGGGGATGCGAGGCTTGTCAGGATTCGGATACTCGGAAGTTGTAAGGGATACTGAGATAAAAGGTCTCTTGTATGTACCCGGCTCCCTAGTCATTTATGTACCTAGGTTATGGTTTTTCGCGCAACAATATTATGTAGTTCTTACCCTCATCCTATGGTCGGCCTTATGACAGGCTTGGGTAAAGGCTATCGAGGTGTGTAGCACCGAGCGTTACGGTACGTGGGATTCTATACAACAGTGTTAAAGACGCGATGTGGTTGCAAGTAAATCTCGGCTTAATGCAACTCCAACACGGGAAGCTCACAGCCCGAAGCGCCACATGTTTAGGTACTCTAATCTAAGGCCTAGGCCTATGTTACACACGCAAATTTAAACAAACGGGTTGATTGGTGCTCTATCGATTCAGTTATAACAAAGTAGCCAGTGGGTTGAGCCGCAAAACGCCCCGGCGCTCTGACCCCCCCTTCCGAGTCGACTTTTTGATTCTCCCTACTTCTCAACTTCCAAAAAGCTTATCGGCGTCTAAGGAAAAATATCTGCTACTGTCCAGCTGTGCCACCATGATGGCTGATGCCCAGTCTCTCGATGACAAACGTGATAAGAAAGACTTGCTTGAACAGGCCTCCTCACCTAAAGATGGCTCTGTGGTCACCGAACATGCAGATGCTATGGCGAAGACGCAGTCCCCTGCCATCAATCTCAGGCCCGACCCCGAGTACGTGACAGGCATCAAGCTCTTCATTATCGTGGCTACCGTCGCATTTACCAGCTTCCTCATGCTCCTGGACAACATGATCGTTAGCACGGTAGGCCGACCCTTACCCGGATGACTGAAGCTAGTTATGGGCTAACTAATTCCACAAAATCTAGGCCATCCCAAGCATAACGAACGAGTTCCATTCCCTCGGCGACATCGGTTGGTACGCCAGTGCATACCAGTTTGGGAGGTACGCCTTGCTCTCATCCGCACCGGATTCATACCGATGTACAAGCGTGTTAATGTGTTATTGTTTCAAGTGCGGCGCCACAGCCATTAACAGGGAGGATTTACAAGTATTTCAACACCAAGGTGTGTATGGCATATTGGATGTGTATTTCTCATTTCCTGTTTTGAGGTTTGAATATCTTACCATATTGCAGTGGACGTTCTTGACCTTCTTTGCCGTGTTTGAGATTGGTTCTGTTCTTTGCGGAGCTGCCGTTTCATCTCCTATGTTTATCGTTGGTCGATTCATCGCGGGCTTCGGCGCCGCGGGCATCGCCACCGGCTCCATCACTATAATCTCAAATTGCGCGCCCCTTGAAAAGCGACCACGTAAGAGACACCGATCCTCATATACCTGTAGCAGTATTTGCTGACGCTGTTAGCTAGTCCTGATAGGTTCGAATTTGGGCTGTAGGTCTGCCATCGCTTTGTGCCTCGATGGCTTGGGCTAACTTGCAGCCAATAGTCAGCCTTCTTGGACTTGTTTTAGGGCCTCTCATCGGAGGAGCTTTCACATCATATACTACCTGGAGGTGGTGTACGTTGGACGCCCCTTTTTCATCCGAATTTTGACTGATAATGGCAGGKTTCTATGTGAACCTACCAGTTGGTGGATTAGCAGTGCTGTGTATACTTCCTTTGCGGGTTCCAGAAGAGACAATCAAACCTAAGGCCTGGCATCTGCTTCCGAGGCTACACCACTACCTCGACCTTATAGGATTTGTTCTTTTCGCGCCTGCAGTCTTGCAGCTGCTCCTCGCTCTTCAATTCGGTGGACAGGCCTACCCCTGGAATTCATCTCAAGTGATCGGCCTCTTCTGCGGCGCCGGCGGGACTGCAATCCTCTGGTTCTTCTGGAACCGATATCGCGGAGAGGATGCGATGATGCCTCGCTCGATGATCAGTCAGTGGAATGTCTTAGCGTCAGGGATTTACGTGGCTTTCCTCACGTCGGCACTCTACGGAGGAACCTATTATCTCCCTATCTACTTCCAGGCTGTGAATGGGGTAAGTGCCATGCTGAGTGCCGTATATCTTCTGCCCATGATAATATCACAGCTCATCACGGCTGTTATTGCAGGTGCCGCAGGTAAGTTAGATAAAGCATTCAAGGACCAAAACTCGCTATACGCGCTAACACTCTGCCGTCAGTGGGCAAGATTGGCTATGTGATTCCCGTAGCTGTTTTCTCGACTGTGTTCCTCTCTATTGGAAGCGGTCTTTACTCCCTTCTCCAACCTGGCACCCCAAGTGGCCAATGGATAGGCTTCCAGATTCTTGCCGGCGTTGGCTTTGGCGCCGGACTACAATTGGTTCGTCTTCGCAAATTAAACTTCCAAAAGACCTTCTACACATTATTAACTCATTCAACTGGTAAAAGGCCATTATAGCTGTTCAGGCAGCGATGGATAGCGAAGAGCTCACCTCCAGCATCGCTTTTGTCGTCTTCAGCCAGGCCTTTGGGCCGACCATTACAATGGCTCTTTACAACGTCATCTTCCTCTCGTGTCTGCAAACGCAGATCATCCAACATGCGCCACAGGCCGACTCCGCGGCTATTATAGGCGCAGGCGCTACTGGGTTCCGCTCCATAGTCTCGCCCGCGGACCTTCCCGGCGTATTGATCGCCTACGCAAATAGCATCGACCGCGTTTTCTACCTTGCAGCGGCGGTGGCGGCAGCTTGTGGAATATTCTTATGGGGAATGGGCTGGAATGATGTGCGAAAGAGTGGAAAGAATGGAGACGGCACGGACACCAGTCAGTCGGTAGGGGAGAAAGAGAAGGCAGTTTGAGTTAACAGTCTGCTGACCCCTTTTTTTCCTCGCCATCACGGTTTTGTCCCTTACAGTTCTTGACTTAGATTTATAGCTTCAAGCAGCATGCACACCTTATGTAGCTAGACAGTAATATGTTACCAATAGAATATAGAAATGTCTGGCCAACCCATTTCGCCAAGACCAGTAACAGTAGGTGTTCCTCTTTAGACCCCAGATGCACTTCTATCTTAAACCACACCACACGGGTCTTTCCAATAGGAATACGTCATATAGTTTGTTATCGCACTTGAATATGTCGCATCCTTGATATGGTCTTGACTCTGAAGTACTAACAAACGCAGTAAGATACCTATTCAAAAGGATAAAACGAACAGATTTTATTTATGTGGGATATAGTTCCCGATGTAGCCTCAGTCAGAACAAGACACATGTACTGATAGATTCCTCGAACAATAGCCCTCGTACATCAGTAGACATTAAACCACAGCATGCTCAAATGAGCTCTGCGATGATGACCGAATCCTCATAATACTCGTCATATTTTACGATCTCACGTAGTTTCAATCCGGCGTCCTTCAGCAGAGTTTCCCACTGAGACCTTGTGCGTTCTATTCCACCTACAGAATTCTCAAATTAGAAACTTTATATCTTGACCTAGACATACATATAAAATCCGCACGAGATAGATTCAAAACATAACCAAAGAGCTCGAGACAGGGCGAATGAGCAATAGGAATACATACCTACGCATATCATCACTTCAATGTCATGTTGGACCACCTGAGCAGCAGCATTTTGCTCGGGAAGGACTATTTCGTCAATCAGGATCACTGACTCTGCAGTCATGCCCGCCTTAGCGTTGGTCAAGATCTCTACACACGTCGCATGTCCCCACGCGTGAAATATATTCCTGAGGTAGTAAGCTCTGGCTCCTAGGCAACAGGTAGAAGAACAATGGATTAGCCGAGGTATACGTTTCTGTAATGCTTCTAGGGGCAAAGGCCATACCTTTAACAGGCTGCGGAGTGAAGATATCATATACCTCCGCCTCGATATTGGCGGAGCTGGCAAGCTGCGCTTTCGCCTGCTCTATGACTTCTGGTCTATCCTGGAGCAGAACCCTTCCAGGGAGATCCGGATATCTCTGCCGGAAGGTAAGTGACTGGGAGCCTGTTGAGCCACCAACATCGACGAAGAGGATGGTCGAGTTGGTGGTGTCTTGGGCAAAGCGCTTCTGGAAGTCCAAAGCATCGAAGAATTTTGGCCTTCCTTCCCGCTGGATTCTCATGTGCGCTTGCGCAAGCTCTAATGCCCAAGGATTATCAGCCAACCACGCATAGGGGTGCTTATCTACATGAACGGCACTGGTCCAAGCTGTCGGCATGAGGCCGACAGGGTCTTTGTAATGATTTGATCGGAGCCAATCCGGAAAGTTTAATGCTCCTTGTGCAGTGATTGTACGCCTGTTTGCTCCGTTAACGTCGCAAAGGGGATAATTGATTGATCTTCTTACGTCCATCGAAGGGTTTTGATGTGATCGTCGTTGCTTAGAGCTCGAGTCGCGTTGCTCGACTGATAGGCGTCGTCTTCAATTTGATGTATTAAATCTATAGCTTGGTAATACCGTAATAGTCTCTCTTAGGAATCATCAGTATTCCTCCACCAGAGTGAAGAGATCGGCGAGTACTCAAGAGGCCAACGTCCACACCAGTCTTTTCCGCGAGCTCTGCGCTGCTGAAAGAGCGAGGTTCAACTGCCAAAGCGGCAAACACGCCAGCTTCCATACCGACGAGAGTCAGAGGGAGCTGGAGATGCTAATCACGTCTACAGTCAGTCATACGATTATGAATACCCATTCAAGGTAGGCGGTCCTATATACCGAGTAACCAACTCTGCGCAATGTCTCTCTGGGCTGTTCCAAAGACACAGCAAGCTTTCGCCCGCCCTCGGCTAAGCGACGACGGGTTCGTTCATCTTGTATAAGCGCAGTAGCGCCTTTTTGGCCCTTCAGAATGGATTCAATCTGATCTGCAAGTGCTTCATATTGGATAGTGTCGGAACTCATTTCAGTTTCGGGGKGGAAAGTTCGAGATCGACAAGGCGATGCGAAGTGTTGTTGAATCCTGGAATCAAAGTATAGAAGACTCGAAGTAGGAAACTGAAGAACTATAGGGGGAGATGGCTCTGCGTGCTGGAGAAGAATGACACGAGGTTTGCCTCAGAAATCGGCGTCGTCTACGCTACTGATTGATGCAACGTCGAGTTGGCGGAAGTTACTATTCTATAACATTACCTACCTAAGGTACCTAGGTGACCTTGTATTAATTATCCACGTCCTTCCCGTTCAAGGCTGTTTGATTCAAGGCGCATCGGAGGCGCAATCTTCAACTCATCAATGGCTCCGAATCAGAGAAACCTCAAGTTCTTCGGCTTGTTGTTGGTGCAACCTTGTCTGGGGCGTGTAGGTACCTCGTATGCCCTAGTAGAGGCTTATCGGCATCTAATTTAGCTGGGTAATCATCTCCAAGCGGGCTGGCTTCAAATGAAAATATAATTTGGGGTGGTACAGAGCCTGCTTCCATCAATGATCCACATGCAGTTAATTAATTGAAGTAGCAGAAGAGGTAGCACAGCGTGCATTCTCCTGTGCATCGATTACATGTTCCTTTTCAGTAGTCTACTTTCAATGTACTGAATGCTGATGTATTCCGGCTTTCCAGCCTTGTATTTACCTCAGTAGGCCTACAAACCTGTTAGTAGGCATCCAATAGGGGTATGTAGGGATGGCCCCGGGACCAGTTTGGCACGGTCATCCATGCCTGTAGGTACCTATGTAGCTGGAGGTCTGTAACAGAAACGTGAGTCCTGCAGTCGTGGGGTCTACATAGTATAGCACCTGCTGTGCAACCAACAGCCCCCCGCCACATTCAAGTTTGAAAGAAGGCTCGGAGCGAACGGAGCAAACAAAGCAAGGAGGGATCAGGTAGAGGGAGCCATCTTGACAACCCCCCAGTAGAAGACTGACTGATCATAACAACTCATCTCCATATCGATTCCACCATCTGCCTGATCGTCTCCCATCATTCCCTCTCTACATTCCGTGGAATCTCAAGATTCTCCTTCTCACTCCTCAGCGACAATGACATCACCCAATACCACTCCCAGAATCGTCGAGCTAGCTGCTCAGATCAGCGCTTCTGTTGCCGAACTGCAAGAGCGTTTGTCGGCCCAGGGCGCGCCATCTCCAACCTTTGCCGAAGACGGCCCTCAAAGCCTTCCTGCCAATGTAGCCCATCTTCAGGATGCAGTCATTGACGCGACCGCTGAACTAAACGAACTGCTCATGGAGCCTCTGACGCTGATATTCAAATTTGCGGCTGTGAGACTTCCTCGGGTTGAACTGGGCTTTTTTTCATAGACTGATGCCTCCAGATCTCCAACCTGGTCAGCATTGACGCAATTTGCCGATACCACATTGCAGACATGATACCTCCTAATGGCCAGATCTCCTTCGAGGATATTGCTGCAAAAGCAGGTCTGGACAAGGGGCTTGTCCGACGCCTTCTTAGGCACGCCATGGGCATGCGTATCTTGAGAGAACCGGAGCCTGGCATGGTGGCACATACGAGGATCTCCAAATTCATGACCATTCCCTACATAAATGCCTGGGTCAACTTTGAAAGCAAAGATMCCTGGCCAGCCACTACCAGGGTAAGCTCGCAGGATTCCTTTGGGCCTTCAAAATGTATCGAAATATGCTAAAATACATACCTTGCCTTAGATCGTAGACGCGATACAGGAATGGCCATCGTCTGAAGAAGCTAGCGAGACTGTGAGTGTCTTCCATGTCTTAGAGCTGATCAAGTCTCTCTGTCTACTCCGGCGTCCCGAAAACCTATGATCAATTTACAGGCGGTACTGATCTTTGCAGGGCTTCTCTCTTGCCAACAACGGCAAATCGGTCTTTGAGGTCCTCGCTGGAGATCCTGCGCGAGCGATGCGCTTTGCATCTTCGATGCCAGCTATGGAGCATGTCCCAGGTTATGCCGTCGGGCTCGTTTCCAAGGTCTACGATTGGGCCTCCCTAGGAAACATATTCATGGTCAACGTTGGTGGATCCAGAGGCGAAGTCGCTATAGAACTGGCAAAGAACTTCGGTAACGTCAAGATACTTGTCCAAGACGCGGCTATGATCATTCAAGGCGCGGAATCCGGTGTTCCCGACCAGTTGAAAGAGCGCGTCCAGTTCATGGGGCATGAGCTTTTCGAACCGCAAACAATACAGGCAGATGTCTATTACTTCCGCATGGTCTTCCGCAACTGGGGCGACAAATACGCCATTCAAGCATTGAAGGCACAGATTCCGGTCCTTCGACCCGGGACAAAGATCCTTATTCAGGATGTATGCATGCCAGAGCCAAATGCCATTCCGCTATGGAAAGAGCGAGTGCAAAGGTACGTTATTTGATTCCGATACAGGTTATGCTGATAAAGGCCATGTATGCTAATGGAAACCTAATAGGTCGGTGGATATGTCTTTGAAGTGCTTCTTCAATGGCCGCGAAAGATACCTAGACGAATGGAAAGCTCTACTCGCAGCCGCAGACGAAAGATTCGTCCTTCATCGAGTGTTCGTGCCTAAGGACAACTTGTTGGGGATCTTAGAGGTTCACTGGAAAGCCTGAAAACCTGACATAGGGTACAGCATAGCCAGAGTAGTTGCCACATGGCCGAACAAGGGAAACGGGTATCAAGTATCTCCGCCAGGACTGCCTACCTTTCAGTAAGAGAAGGATGGGATTTCCTTGTGTATCCAGTCATTCATTACCTAGGTAGCTATTAATTCTACGACAGCAGCTTCATCCCAAATCGAAAATAATTACGTAGTAAGAGGGCTCTGCCCTCTCTTGAGAATCAACATCCTGATATAGTTGCTTGATCCTCTCCGACCACTCTTAACTTCAAAATCAAGAAACACAGCTTTCCATAACTACATCTCAGCCTAGGTATCGGTTCGTAATAGATGAATCGTAGCTCTAGCTGTCTTGGTCATTTCAACGATGGATTTATCACATAAAGGATAAGGCTCCCCTATAGTTATTTCTTCGGGCAATACGTATAATACAGAATTTGGGGACAATTCCCAGTCTGTCATTGGTAGGCTTTTGCTTTCTTGCTCAGTCGGTTGTCCCCAATCCGGTTCATTACACCTACGTTACGTGCTAAATGTCATAAGGCCGACCATAGGATGAGGGTAAGAACTATGTTGTTGCACGAAGAACTATAACCTAACGGCTGGAGAGCCGGATATACATATAAGAAACCTCTTTGTTCTAAGTATCCCTTACGGGATTTGAGGTATTTGAATCTTGATACTAAACCCTTGAGAAATCGAGCCTTGTGGGCGAGCACCTACGGTACGAATTCGCCGGGGGCTGTTCGAGCGGCTGATGAAATCCATGCTGCGGCGAGCCTCGTACCCTAGAGTTGAACCCCTTATTGGGGGGCCGACCCCGGACATAAATGAGATAATATCAAATAATCACACACCACACGCTTGAGCCCCCTACCTCCTCAATTGTGTGTAAAGTTCCTCTAAACAACATACCTCAGGTACCTTATGTACCTAGGTATTCATGAAGTACTTAAAAGTTGTGCCAATTAATGTTGTCCAAGATGCAGGCTACGGCGTATCMCCTCCGACCGCCGGCTTCACTCAAATCGTCGAAAGCTCACTTTTACCCCATGGTGTAGCCTCGACGATGTATTATGTGCCCTACAAAGAGGGAGGGCTAGATTTGACGGGCTGGGAGGGTGCGGTTGTGTAACCCTCCACAGTGTTGAATGCAATCCAAACATACCTCCTAGGTATGTACGAAGGGCCCCCTCTAGCACCATGCGTATATCTACGGTACCTAGGTAATAATACTACATTGTGCTACCAACAAACCCCCTACATTGAAGTAATTCGAGGAATATAACGATGATTCGAACGGGGGCCATCGGCGTCTTATTGCTCGTAGTTCTGTCACATCATTTCCTTTTCATGCTGTTTTAATAGTTCGTATCTCGCATGGTGTACTTTCCCCTTTTCTCTTTTCTCTCTCCCTTCTTGCGTAAAGCGCTTGACGCCTTGGAATAATCTCTCTGCGTAATACTGTCAAGCATATATCAGCTTTCTGGCCAACGATTCTCAATTCACTGAGATGTCTGCCTTACCCCCTCCTGAAAATCCGAGCGACCATGGCCGCGGGCCTTTGATCATGGGCTTCACGTGGACATTCTCTACTCTAAGCTTGCTCGCCATCGGCGTTCGTTTTTGGGTCCGTATCGCGGTGAGCAAACTAATAAACGTGGAGGATTGGCTTATGCTAGCCGCCGGGGTAGGAATCTACCTTTCTAGCCGCAAAACACTATTTTCACGGAATTCTGACATACTAAATTCGGTAGATACTCAACCTCACCTGCCAATCATGCCTCACCGTGGCTTATCACTGGGGCTTTGGCAAGCACGACAAAGACCTTACATTCAACCAGTTCGTCAACATCGCCAAATGGATATGGATACAATTCACGCCCGGTATTCTATCCTCGATAATAGCTAGGATCTCGATAGTTATACTGCTCGTCCGTATCTTCGGAACGAAGACTTGGTTGAAGTGGTTCTTTATCGTCCTTACTATAGTCCAAGTAGTAGCTAACTTGGTTTTGGCAATTACTTATTGGGTGCAAGTTATTCCCGTTGAAGGAGTGTGGAACCCTCAGGTTGATTCCCGGCGATTGGATCCAAATATAGTGCCTAGGGAGGGTAATGTGGGAGGAGGTAAGTCGTACTCGAGGCCACGGCTCACTATTTAGTTCTATACTGATGACCACCTTATTAAAGCTCTCTTTGCCCTCGGGGACTTATGCTATGTCTTATTACCGGTCTTGATCATTTGGAAGCTCAACATGCCACTTCACCGAAAGGTTGGCCTCTGCATTCTTCTCGCAATGTCCCTATTTACCATGGGTGTTTCCATAGCCAAAGCCGTCAACGCCACAACTGGGAGCGCGAATGCGGAAGATCAGCAGTATCGTTCCAGCTTGGCACTCCTGTGGTCTGTGACAGAACAGGCATTCGTTATTATGATGGGATGTGCGCCACCTCTGAGCTCAGTTAGTAAGCTGAAGCTCAAGCTCCCACCAGGGCCGAACATCTCTGCATCAATCAGGAGGTTGATCAGCAGCAGCTCTAGCACAGGATATAAGCTAGAAGGCTCAAATGGGCTTGGTCAAAGTCACAACGGGTTACCTTATTACGAGTTAGGAGTCACAGGACAAACAGTATCCCAGGTTCAAGCGGGAGGCATGGATACTACGACCGGAAAGACCGATAACAGTAGCATTGATGCGGGCAAGATACGGAGAATGGATCAGTACATGGTAAAATCCAGTCGGGAGGGAGAGACATGGAGACTGAACGATGGCGATTGTGTTTAGATTGTCGGGCGGGCTTTAATATTAAGCAATTCGGACTTTATCTTCAGAAGAGGCTTCCTCGTATAGATCTCGCAATGAATTATTACCGTTTTATGCCAATTATTCAAAATCGACTTGAAATGTGCCTTGGTTTGCTCCGGTCGTGGCTTGACTTGTTTTTACAACCTCATAAATTAAGAAGCGGTCAGTGTCAGGTCCCGTCTATGTATTTGATCTAAGTACTAGCCAGACCGGGTTGACTCCCCCGACCGACCTCACCTCCGCTGACTTGACTTGACCTGACTGACTACCTACTGTCCGTAAGGTAATAAGCTACCTAGAGGTAACCAGCCAGTCAACTAAGCCAGTCGGGTTCATGTTAGGTCTTCAGGCGGTCATTCAGTGAGCGAACCAACCTGTCAGCTATGTAACTCGTCAATTACAATACCCACACTGACTTATAGCTAGTGCAATAAACCAGTCTTCCAAACCTATAAATTGAAATCGATTTACAAGTTATCAATCAGGCAGTCCGTGCCTTAAAAAAAGAGCCCTCGTAAAAATCGGACACAATAGCTTAAACAACAAGGTGCACACCATAATTGTAGGTACCTACATTTCGGAAAAGCCTGGTTATAACATCGCACGAGTTAAATTACAAGATTCCAAAGTACGGAAGCATGTGCGGTGGACGGCTGTCAATGTAGGTAAGTAAGGCAAGGTACTGTCTAGGTACGGACGTCTACACAAGCCTTACAGTGTTACATAGCGGCATAGGGGAGTGGGGAACTTCCTTGAGAAGCCACACCCATAGGGTATCGCTACCTAGCGTTAAAAATGGCCACGCCTTGTTTTGTATCCAGCTGCAGGGACGAACCGTTTAGCCCGGGGTGCGGGGTGCCGGGGTACATATCATATGCACGTTGGTCGGCATGCATAATACCTACATGTAGGTATACTGTGTGTGTGGTACAGGTAAGAGTTAGCGCAGAACGCTACCGCACCCATGTACATGGATGTGGATGCCTAACAGCCATTAGATCATGCAGTTTAAGCCTCAATGCACAGGGATCCTCCAAGGACTAGTGCTATACATACCTCTGGATACCTGTGATGCAAATGGTGCGGATACACAACCTCTGTTATTCATAAGACTACACGATGTCCACGATCGCATGCCTATGCCTATGTCACACGCCGCCAACTCTCCGGTCATCCTTCCAGTACGGCTAATATAGCCAAGATCTAGACAAGACGGTGTTTCCGCACTTGCTGACTACATCATTGGTTAAGGCTGCTTTGACCCCCATTCATCAATATATCCTGCTCGGCGACCTAAATCGGCGTTTGAGTAGGTAGTCGCCAATCCTGACCCTACCGCGACGTCTATTAGGCACACCTTCGTTCCACTGCTCATACATGCGCGCAGAAGCAACTTGGAGGTGCATTGTGCTGGGCGTAATCTGCGGAGTCGTGCCGATCAACACTTGGCCATCATTTCGTTGCTACACTACACAGAACATGCTGATATGGACTCGGCTGCCAGGAATAGGTACCGTCATCCTTTGCAAGGCGTCGTATCTGATACATACCTATACAGTACCTGTCGGCCCATCTCGCGAGAGATACCTCTTATGGAAGCTGGAGCCGTTCACCGAAATTGGGGGGATAAAACATGACGGATTTTGCAGATTGCTGATGTGTACCGGTTCCGCAATGTTGCTCCCCCGTGCCTTATTATTCGCTGCATCATCTGGGGCCTTGTAACTAGAGCATTGGTGACGAGACCCGAGCTAATCACATGGTCGTAATGGGTTCGGCAGCCGATAATCCACCTATCAATAATTTCGCCTATGGCAGCCCGGGCGATACGGCGTGCGAATACGCTGAGGCCCGCTCCTATCTACGCCGGTCGGTGGAAGCTGAAATGATTCATTCCCGCGCGCTCGATAACGGCATTCGAATAGGCGCAATCTGTTATTGTTGACTATCCCACACACCTTGGCACGAGAAATCTAGGTCATGTCTTCCTCAAAGCATACCGTCTTTGTCTGTAGCGCGACCGGCTACCAGGGAGGAGCTTTGGCAAGGAAGCTCCGAGAGATCGGCTGGGACGTGCATGCAACCACGCGTGATTCGAATTCCGCTGCTGCCGTCGCTTTGAAGGACATTGGCGTTCATCTGAACGAGTGCGACTGGGACAATTCCGATGTTCTCAGTGAAAGCATCAGAGGATGCGATAAACTCTTCTTGTGCCTTCTGCCCAACTGGGATGACCCCAGCTGCGAGCGTCGCCAGGTTTGTAGTTATCAACAGAAACATTGTATAAATGGGAGCTTACTATTGTAAGTGTCAAACCATCCTCGATATTGCCAAGGACGCCGGCGTGAAGCAGGTCGTGGCCTCCACCACGCTCGGCGTCTCTCAGCTCGACGCTAACGTACGCGTTTATCCTGGATCTTTTATGGAGAAGCATATGTTCAACAAGAAGTCAATCGAGAGGGCGGTCGAAGACCACGAGTTCGAACACTTCACCTTTCTGCGGCCCACCTTTTTTATGGCGAACTTCCTTGAACCCAAGGTAGCTCGTTACGCTGAGATCCGCGACAAACGTACCTGGACCACGTCTATGACACCCGATACGCAGCTGCCGATTGTCGACCATGTCGATATTGCCAAATTCGCTGTAGCTGCGTTCCGGGACCCTAGCGCGTTCGATGGCCGTGCCATCGGAGTAGCGAGCGACCAAATGCGCATCCAAGAGATGCTGAACCTACTTGCCGAAGCCGCAGGCCAGCCGGGCTCAATCCGAGCGATTTTCCTGACGGATGAAGAGGCCGAGAGCCAGGCTAATACGACTGGTTTCGCCAACACACACAAGGTGTTACGTACGGCATCGGACTTTGTAAACATGAAGGAGCTCATGGCTCTTTCGCCATTGACATCCTTCCGAGAGTTTTTAGAACGCGAGAAGGAGGGAGTGAGACAGACTTATCATTAGTATCAATCTAGTGACATTGGTATTCGGTTTTGAATGCTGCCTGTCTGATGAAACTCAGTCATATATGTTTGTGGTGAAGTTTGCATTATGATGTCCTGACGGTAGGTATCAGGAAGAATGCTTCATTCGTTCATGACGACCTTGATTACTGGCATTGTAATTAGACTATATTTAGGTTAGACGTGAATCTGAAGGTTGATACTGAGTGAAATCTCGAGCAGCAGTAACAGTGAAACCCGTCCATTCCACATCGCGCCAGCGTCAAAACAGATCCATGCACAAGGCAAATATCTATGTAATATCTTCATGAAAGTTGGACAGTTTATATTTGACTACCTAGGTGACGAACAGCTAAATAGCATCGATAGGTACCTGTGAATCAAGCCAGCGGAGCCACCCTTCTTACATGTCAACTACCTCAGAATAGCTCAACAAAAATCACACTAAGTCTCAGTCTCGCACCTTTCGCCGCATTCTGATTTGTGCGCCTACAGGGGGGACCATCATGTTCAACAGGGCCTTCCTCCTCCTCGGTGGCCCTACCAGCTCGACGTCATAGTTGAGCACAAGATATGCCAGCGCCTGCTTCATCACCTGGGCCGCAAACCACCTGCCGGGACACGCATGCCTCCCGTAACTGAAGGGCATGAACGTCGGGGTCGTTGTTGTAATGAAGTCCTGCTTCCCCTCTCTGTGGCCATTACCTTCCATATCCTCGAAAGGCCTGGAGAAACGGAATGCATCAAACCGCTTCGGGTCTTCATAGTTGTCTGGATCCAGATGTATATCCTGAGTAGGAAACACCATGCGCACGCCGGCCCCTACGCGGAGCCCCTTGCCCATGTCTACCTCCCCAGCTGTGACATCACGAAATATGTTGGTAACAGACACGTCCGAAATGCGCATCGACTCTCTCAAGACTGAGTCGACGCGATTCAGGGCATCAATGGATGCGCTGGTGGCGAGACCGCCATGTTGAACTGATACGCGTGTGCATTCCTCTTCGAGGCCCGTGAGGATTTCCTCGCGGGCGGGGCTACCATGTATGTCGAGCACGCAATGTGCGAAGACATAACAGACGGCGAATATCAGAGGAGTGAGGAGGCTTGCCAAACGCAGTGCAATGCGGGTAGCATCGAGCTGGCCGGGGTCTTGGGCGCACGCTGGTATCATCCATTGAAGAAAGTCATCCTAAGCATTGGGAATGCGAGCCGTTAGTACTAGGATGGCCCAATAGTGTTTCGTACGTACCGGCCCTGTGCCCCTGTACACTTCCCATCGACGGATCCGCTCTTTCACCACGGGCAGAAGCATATTTACGTAGCGTGCTTGGAAGTATCGAGCGCGAAGGGCGATTATCGGCGCCACTAACCACCGTATTGCTGGCGGGAAGCAGTTTATGATGGCGCCGCCGAGTAGGAGAGAGGTCGCATAATGCCGAGATGCTTCTAGCATTCTCTCGTCGCGGCTCAGGGGTAGCCCGACGAGGATACGCTGTGCGGTGCGAGAGATGATGCGGCCACAGGCTTCCCAGCCGTTGACGATTCTCCACTCCTCTTCGGTACCCCATATATCGCGGAAGGCTTGGTCGACCTCGTCCGCCGTCACTGGTGCTAGGCGGCTCATATCCCTATGAGCCATCTTCTGACGTACAACATCAAAATGCAGCACGTTCTGGTAGATATTGGGGTCATCAATGACATAAGGAAGCTGAGTGGTTTCAACTAAGCCAAGCAAGTTGGTCCATTCGCCATCGTCTGTTTTGTCTGGACGTGTGAGCAGTGGTATCTGCAATGGCGGCAGCACCATCACTGTGCCGCCGCGCACCCATGGCGTAGGCAGTGCGTATGGCCGACCCAATAACTTGCAGAACTTGCAGTAGCCTTCGTTTGCAAACTTTTGTGTTAGCACAATAGATAACACGACGTCACGAACGAACGAGGGTGGACAGTCCTGAGGCGAAGCACCAACTGTATCTAGCTTGTCCCATACTGCTGCCCGCGGAGAGAACTTGAGACGGAATAATTGGAGTAGGACGAAGCCGAAGCTCGCTACAGTTGAGTAGAGAAGTAGCTGCACCCAAGACATTCTAGTCGAGGCCGTAGCACCAGAGTTCAAACACGCATGTATGTTCTAATTAGATGATGAACACTCGTCGTTTGTAATGACTTTTCATATGGAAGCAATTTCAGCCTTCATTATTGCCATTACTAACATCGTACGATCGATAAACATAGCTACCTATAACTATGCAGCTGCCTCGAACAAATCGACGTTACAGCAAAGAGGGCGTGGATCTGGCGGCGACAGGGAGTCTGTGAAGAAATGCAACAGTTCCATGGATGCGTCCCAACAGCATGGTTGCTGTGTATACAACGGTCATAAGGCTCGGTGATCCTTCGGGCTGTGACCTGTAGCATCCACGGAGACACATCCGAGATCGCGGCAAATAGGTGACGGTTTAATTGAGCCTCCTTTTTTGACCTTCCTAGTTGGGATATAACATACTCTAATATGGTGGGCCGCATCGCTGACCCCCAAGCCGGCTACCTTATACCTTCCCCAGCCTTTATTCTTCTGCATCCTTGTGGCACCCCATGACCCACAGTCAAGATCCGGCATTGATACTTCCAAGTATGTCGTGCATCAACGCGGTAATTGGAGGTACCGCCGGAGTTTGTACGTTTTCGTTGGCGGTCAGAAATTATATGCAATTATACCAGATTTCCGGCGAACCGTGACAGGATGAGGTGCATTCCTACATGAGATATTAAGTGATGTTAGGATTAGAGAAAATTTGGATATCTCTGGTGAATAAGACGGGTTAACGCATTTTATTCCTTCCAGAGACTATACAAGTTCAAGCCTCGGTATTTCTGGCGGATCTCGGAAGCCAACTCATCATGGAAGCAGCTCTTGACCAGATCAGAAGATTAGCAGCGGAGAGCCAAGATGATCGTCGTAAGGTGATAGTAGCTGTCCAAAATCTAGCTTTCTCACTGGAGGCCCCTCAAGACACTATCCATAGATATGGGCATATGGTCTGGCTCATGTCCGTCCCATAACTAAACAAGAGCTGACTGGAACCTAGAGCCTCCAAGCTGCTATAGTCCAAGTCGGCATCGATCTGGGATTATTCAGATGCCTAGTCGGGTCAGCTGTACCCCTGACGGCCCGCCAGATCTCAGAGAAAACAGGGGCGGAACTCCCATTGATGAGTGAGTCTTTGACATCCCCTAGAATTTACGGTTGTGTTTAACATTAAGAATAGCACGCATTCTAAGATTCCTCGCTGCTATCGGTGCAATTAGCGAGAACGACAAAGATCAGTATAGCGCTAACCATGTGACTCGTAATCTCGCAGAGAGCGTGGTAGAAGCCGGCCTGTCCCACTAGTGCGTCCACTCCTCGTTACTTTGCTGTCCCTCCGCTCATATACATCAGCTTTGGCGGTTCCGGACCGCAGTGCCAATCCCTGCCAGACTACTTGCGAGAGACTGGTTACAAGGACCCAGTCGACGACACCAAAACTGCCTTTCAAGCGGCACATCATACGTCTATGGGTCCGTACGGCTGGTTCGCAAGCAATCCTGAGCAATTGGCCCATTTCAACGCCTATATGGCCCTGCGTCGACAGCCCGATGCCACGTGGCTATCAGTATACCCCGTGGCAACAGAGGCCGCTGATTGGCCCGCCGAAAAGGGCCTCTACGTCAATATCGGTGGCGGTATTGGTCACCAATGTGCGCAGTTCAGGGAGAAATATCCAATGTTACAAGGTCGCATCGTGCTGCAGGACTTGCCGCACTCGGTGGCCCAGGCGCTCTCCACACCTGGCGTTGAGAACATGGCGCACGATATGTTTAAACCGCAACCCGTTCTTGGTGTGTTTCAGAGAGGGGTTCCTCGTCACTCCTAGCTGCCCACCCCGAGCTAACTTGTCTCATTCGCAGGCGCCAAGTTCTACTATTTGCGCGGTGTGCTACATAACCACACGCCGCATAAGGTGCGGCAGGTACTCGAGAATATCAAGGCCGCCATGGGACCGGAGTCAGTATTGCTGATCGACGAGATGGTACTCCCCGAGGATGGCGTCAATTACATCGCCGCGTCCGTAGACATGACTATGCTCTCGACGTTCGCCGGTATGGAGCGTACTGAAGCTCAGTGGCGGGAGGCGTTCGAAGACGTGGGTCTCGAGCTGGTACGTACGTATCAGTACTACCGTTTAAACTATGAGAGTGTTATGGACGTGCGTTTACCACGGGCCAAGTGCATCTAGTAACTAGATATCAAGTAGATCGTCACATACTCCATGTTCACTAGAGAATTTGAATTCGTATGCTCTTGAAAGTGTCCCTGCTAGTCTGGTGACAAGGTACTGTAGGCTTTGAATCCCTGTGGACACACATCTGTCGCCCTTAACTACGACTTCCAGAGTCGCCGCAGTGATGTTGAACTACAACAGCATGTGGCATATATGGCTTATTGGCGCTATTCTTTAAATAACATGAAGACACGAACAGGGTTGAACGGTGCGGGAGCTTTGCTTTGCTTTTCTTGTACTGTGGAGGACGAAATAACGTTACTGGTAAATGGAAAAAGGCAGAGTAATACGGGGACCGGGGTGCCCACGCGTTCCCGGCTGATAATACGCCCCGTAACTGTACCTAGGTAGTAACACAGTGTTTCACCATATCAGTCATCAAGTTGCACGGTGCGCGGAACAAAGTATGTGCGAAGCGAATTCTTTTCCTACCAAGACTACCTACCGAGGTACCTCCTATTATCCTATCGTACCTACACCTCTCAGACAACCCCTGTCACTTCCGTCCAAACGAATTCCAACATCCCCAGAGCCGAACCTACTGGCTGAATAGTACTGTGAAGCACAAAAGCCGGGTCGCTCTTTTTAAATAAAGATATGAACTCGGCCACTGTTCTCTCCTTGGAGTTGAAAGAGGAAGCCATGTTCAAATCAGTCGCCCTAGGGAACACAACCAGTCAGTGCATGTCCTTTGAAACGCTTAGATCATCTCTCACAGACCTCATATTCTTCTCCTTCCACATAGCCACTGTGCCAGGTTGTGGCATTAGAGTCTCCTGGATTATAATCTTCGCTCCTCGCTTGAGTGCAGGGATCAGAGCACGCAAGATCAGAGTGCAGTACTTATCAGACCAGTTGTGCATAACCCAGCGCATAAAGTAGACATCAGCCCCCTGAATAGGTTGAACGGCAAAGAGATCGTGAGCCATAATTCTCACTCGATCTTGCAACTCTTCCGGAATTGTGACATTCTCAACCACATTCTCCATGTCCTGGACAATCATGCTGAGGTTCTTAAAGCGCCTTGCCAAAGCCATGGAGACGTGCCCTTGGGAACCCCCGATATCGACGACTTGAGCCTGACCCAAAGATGCCCAGTCATAATGGTCAGTGACGTACGACAGGTTGAACTGGGGCCTCCGGCCGAAAACCTCCATTCCTCTTGCCCAGCGCGAAGCCCTCTCGGTATCTTTGGCAAGGATCTCGTAGATGGTTCCTGAATTATTGTTCGACAATGCGTATCCCTGTACACGAGGACTAAGTGACTTTATTATCACTTGAATAAATAGGGGAACTTACCGTCTCATTGGGTTCTTGGGATGCTGGCCACTTCTTAAGGGCTTCAACCGTCTAGGCACGTGAAACGGTGAGTCACGCAGACCAGATAAAGAGACATGGAAATGAGATCTTACTGACCTTAGTAGCTGCCGACCACATCTCCTCTGTTCCAGCCTGCAGCCAATCATTGGCCGGTGAATGACTGAGTATCTTGGAGGCAGCAGTATGGGCTACCATCCCCGGTTCGGGCTCGCGAAAGACACGCATGGTCATTGCATGTCGGAGAAGACGAGTCGTCATCTCACTCGTCATTGGTGTTTGGTTGGCAATTTCGACGAAGGATACTTGGCCATTCGGCGGGACCATGTCCGCAATCCTGAACTCGGCAATAGCTTGCAAGCACAACGAATTGTTGTGCTTTCAACCAGGCACAATTAGCTATTAGAGTTAAGCACTCCGACGAGTCTACTTACGCCGCCATGCCTGTGGATCAGGTTCAAAGGCTCCAGTAGCAGATCGTGGAGCTCTGCAGTCGCATCAAGCACAGTGTCATGGTCAGTGCTTATCTCGAGAGGGATGTTGAAGGTGGCATCTTCGTCAAAACTAGGCGATGAGATGCCCTTCGCAGACAGCGCTTCTTCTATATTTCTGACCGACGCAACGATCGTATTTGCAAGGTGCACAATTCGCGGTAGGGACTCCTTTGAGGCCATATTCTTTGGTAGGTAGAAGGTCAAACGTCTAGACAAAGAAACGTGCAAGTAATTCTAATCTTCCTATCAGATGTTGCTTACAAGTACAGGTTCCTTGAATTGGTATCCGTAACAGGTACCGATTTAATTCTAGAAGTCTGAGAGCTCCGAATTTCCAGTCGAAGCCTACGTACTTCCCTGCCTCGTGGAAGAAAGAGTAGCGACCGAGCTTGCACGGATGTTAGAATATCTATCTAAGAGGTAGATCAAAAACTTATGTTGAAGTAAGGGAGGTACCTCATCTACAAGTACCATTCTCCCAAGTCCTCCTGCTTTTACCAATTACACTCCTATATTGCGCCGCATCCTTTACATGGGAGGGGTAGGCACCCCCGAGCCAACCAGCAATCGACGGGGAATATGCGTGTCTTCAGAAGCTGGACGACCTTGGGTATGCGGTGTAACTCCCAGCATGTTCTGGTCTTGATAAATTAATAAATATCCAGAACAAGCATATACACCGAGCCTGTGCGACCATCAGCATGGCATAGACGAATAAGCATAAGGTGGCGAGCAGTGTTACCCGAGAACGACCGAAGAGTCTTGTATAACACTGTGCGCTGTGATATTCTGACGACGGACAACAACGCTGTCGACCTACATGCACCATCTCCTGTAAAAAACCGGATCCGGGKGATTATGCGTCCCTGATAGGTCTGACACCTTGCTTTTGATATCGGCAGTCTAATGCGTACATGAGAAAGACATGAACAGATCAGACTAGCTAAAGAAAAGAAGTAATACGATACGTCTCACGCTGGTAGGTTTAGCCAACAAATTCCAATTGCTACCGATGGACATAGAAGAGAGCAACACTGTCCGAAATCCATGGCTTCCCTCTACTAGAGTTACCAAATCATCACCATGGCTACACAGGAAACTCTTCAGGAGGTCCTCCAGGAGAGAGCACAGTCTAATTGCGTAGGGCGCCTTCTATTTTACCCTTTGGGTAATACCCACAGTCCTATGGAAATCACTTACACCATCTTGTACGAGGAAGCCAAGAGAGTCAGCCGCATTATTCGATCTCTCGAGCAATTCGAGGTTGGTCGTCCAGTTCTGTTACACTTTGATGATCATTGGGATGTGATTCTATGGTTCTGGTCCGTTCTGTTCGCGGGTGGTCTACCGGTTCTCTCGTCTCCCTTCAGCAACGTTGAGGATGGTCGCCAGAAGCATATTCGGGGCTTGTCAACTCTTTTAGAGTCGCCAATTTGCTTGACTAGATCCAAATCCCTGCTATTATTCGGCGGCGGTCACGATCTACATCTGTATCCAATTGAAAATTTACTCGAGGAATCTGAATCGAAGTTTCGTCGTTCAGAGGATCCTAAGATAAATAATGATACTTGTGGCCTTGACAAAAGCAAAGGCAGCCAAGTACAAAAGGGCCACAACGGGGATACTGCGGAATATGGTACGGAACGTACTAACGGAACGAACAATATCGAAGGCGGGGATTTGCTGATGCTCATGTTGACATCTGGTAGTACGGGAAACGCTAAAGCTGTTTCGATCACACATAAGCAATCCCTGGCTGCTATTTCCGGAAAGACTTCGATACGCGCACTCCCCAGAGACCGGCCCTTTCTTAATTGGATCGGCCTAGACCACGTCGCCGGCCTGGTCGAGATTCACCTTCAGGCACTATATCTTGGCGTCGACCAGGTCCATGTGAGCGCGGCCGACATCGTGCCATCTCCCAAGACCTTCTTGGATTTGCTCAGCCGACACCGCGTAGCTTTCACATTCGTTCCAAACTTCTTCCTTGCGAGGCTAGTCTCTGCCGTTGGGCCGCTCCGGGGGATCGCTGTATGGGATCTTTCGTCTCTGGTCTCTGTGACGTCTGGCGGCGAAGCGAATGACATGAAAACTTGTCTTGCAGCATCCGCCTTGTTCTCGGAATATGGAGCTCCACATGATGTGATTATTCCTGGCTTTGGAATGACGGAGACATGTGCTGGGGCTATTCATAATTCCAACTGCCCCGAGTACGACATCTCTCGCAACTATACAGTTGCGTCTTTGGGGAAATGCATAAGCGGTATAGAAATGCGCATTACTACGGAGGAACGCATCAGGGTTCTGGCTGCGCCCGACGAACCCGGCGAGCTAGAAGTTCGCGGCCCAGTTGTTTTCAAGGGTTACTACCGCGATCAGATCGCTACGAGTCAGTCTTTCACCCCTGATGGCTGGTTTCGGACTGGGGATCGGGCACTCATCGATTCCAATGGCAATCTCAGTCTTGTAGGACGTGCTAAGGACGTCATTAATATCAACGGTGTCAAATTCGTCGCCGCTGACGTCCAATTGCTTATTGAGAACGCCTTAGGCAACCGCGTGGCGCGACTGGTTGTTTTCGCTTCTACGGCCTTGCACACCGAGCAGGTGACCGTCGCATACATCCCCAACGTCTTTCCACTGCAGGATGAGGAAATGGTTGAAAATTTCCGTCTAGTGACGCAGGCGTGCCTGCTGCGCACGGCGACTCGTCCATTGGTATTCGCCATCCGAGAACAGTCACTCCGGCTGCTCCCGATGTCTACTCTGGGAAAAATATCGCGACTGAAAATGGCGCGCTTGTTCGAGGATGGTGAATTTGCTGTGGATGTCGAGCTTCACGAACGTGCAATTCTACGTACGTCTGGCGCAGCAGAGCAAGGATGCAAGAAAGAACCGAGGCCGGCAAGCGAGGCCGAAACCCACCTACTCAAAGATATCGCCAAGGTTCTCGGCCTAACCCCAGAGGTCCTTGGTATCCATGTCGAGACGTCTCTGTTTGACATCGGATTCACCTCAATGCACGTCATCAAGCTTAAATACTACATTGAGAGACGTCTGGGAATCGATGTTTCTGTCGTTCATGTCATGAAGAACCCCACCATCCGAGCACTGGCCGCTCACCTCGACGCTCCACCGCAGCATTCCAAGGTGGGCTCTTACCAGCAAGCATCCTTCGTTGACAGCTATGACCCCGTCGTTGCCTTTCGCGCTGGGGGCTCAAAGACGCCGCTCTGGTTGATTCACCCCGGCGTCGGCGAGGTTCTGGTCTTCGTCGGACTAGCCCAGTGTCTTGCCGCGGACGACCGTCCCGTGTTCGCGCTGCGCGCAGCCGGATTTGAGTCCGAACACCGGCGTTTCGACAGCATCAAGGAGGCTGTCGATGTTTATACGACAGCTATCCGCCGGCGCCAGCCGCGTGGGCCCTACGCGCTGGCGGGCTATAGTTACGGCACGATGCTGGCGTTCGAGGTGGCGAAGAGATTAGGCGCCGACGGCGATGAAGTGCGCTTCCTCGGCTCCTTTAACCTTCCGCCGCACATCAAGGACCGCATCCGGCTGCTTAACTGGAACGTTTGTCTGCTGCACTTAAGTCACTTCCTAGGGCTCGTGACCGAGGACGTTTCGGATACGCTTGAGGTAGATCCGGCCTTCCGCGTAGTGACGCGCGCTGAGGCTATGACATGGATTATAGATATAGCGTATCAACCGCGTTGGGAGGAACTGAATCTAGAGACGGATGCTCTTGCACGCTGGGTTGATGTGGCTTTTGGGCTCCAACGTATGGCGAGCGATTATGATCCGTCTGGTCAGGTGAATACTATTGATGTGTTCCATGCCGTACCGTTGAAAGCCGTAGCTAAGTCTCGTGAGGTCTGGCTACATGAATATCTCTGCCATTGGGCCGATTTTGTACATGAACCGCCAAGGTTCCACAGCGTGCAAGGCGAGCATTACACCATGCTCGGGCCTGAACACGTCATGAGCTTTGCGCAGATTCTGATGGGGGTATTGAAAATAAGGGGGGTATAAAAATATGCACCATTGAGAGAAAATAAGAAAGTATAGCGTACCTAGAGATAAATACCTAGATACTCCTTGATATGTGTAATTAGATGGTCCAATCATTGAAAATCAAGCTGTTTTTACACCCTATTCCCTCCCACGCACATAATAAGTAGGGGCTGAATACATAAGTACCTCTTATAAACGTGATGCATATATACATTTATCCATGTTGATCTTGTATAAATGTTGCGTGTCTGGCCCAGTCTGGGGCCTGCTTTGCCTCTGCTCATGCATCTTCCCCTCCACCCAACTCCTGTAGTAATCTTGACCCCGAACATGACCACCCCAATTTCGCATAACCAGACTGGTAGCGGTAGCTCGAAATACAGACTATCCGAAAGAGCTGCGTATAATTCCGTTCAAGAGCAGCCATGGGATGCGATTGAGAAGATGGTGGCAAATGCGTGGTCGCCTACTAATCTTAATGGACTGTGAGTTTGCTAATGATACCTGTTTTACGTTGTCGACCTATGCGGGACAGCTTTCATGCTAACGACCTGTTAAAGTGTGTTTCTCGGTGTAGCAGAAAACACTATCCTACAACAAGAAATGGCCGCCCGTATCGAGAAAAACGTAAGGATATATGAGGGGTTAAAAGTACTCGGTCTCTGACAAGACACGCAGTCAACTATTGTCCCAAGTCATCATCTAGGTTACGGGGTGGGCCCACGAGGGGCCCCGCGTCTGAAGAATGCCGTGGCCTCATTCTTCAGTTCACAGTTCCGGGCATGTGAGCCTGTATTGGAAAAGCAGATCCTTATTCTGCCTGGAGTTATGGCCGTGATTGATGCCCTGGCGTGGTCAATCTGCAACGACGGTGAAGGCATTATTGTGCCAATGCCTTTCTACACGGGCTTCAAACCGGCCGTTTCGGGAAGAGCGCGAGGAGTACTCATACCCGCGTCATTCCAATGTGTCGAGGGGTACCGGGGCCTGGATGACGTCTTTGACCCGGAGATGAACAGGAAAGCGCTGGATAACGCACTTCTGCAGGCTACCCAAGATGGCGTTGAGGTGCGAGCGGTAATGTTATCTAAGTATGAGAGACCCGAGTTCCGTGATTGCTCGATCATAATAAGTATGGTCTAATTCACAGTGCTACAGTCCTCACAACCCTCTTGGAAGATGCTACGTGAGCTATTCACCTTGGACACGATGGTGGTATATACTGACGCTAAAGAGTCCGCGGAGTCTCTGAGAGAAATTGCCCGTTTCTGTGGTCGCAACAATCTACATCTAATCAGCGACGAGATCTTCGCGATGTCCGTCTACGATAATCCACAGGCTGCTGATATCACCCAATTCACGTCAATCCTGGCATTGGACCTGAGCGATTGCATCGATCGTCATCTCGTTCACGTCGCATATGGAATGGGCAAGGACTTCGGTGCCACGGGGCTTCGATTGGGAGTGTTGCACTCTAGGAGCGAAGGCCTCATAGCCGCGGTGTCTAGTATATGGTATGTCACATTTTGTAATGACTGCGGGACTTCTTTAACGTATAAATCTGCAGTGTTTTCGGATGGGTGCCTTACGTTACCCAAGACAGGTGGGCAGACATTCTTGAGGACGAGCAATTCCTAGTCGACTTCTCGACGAAGAATCGGAGACTGCTCGCGAACCATTGCACAATCTTAAGATCATTCTTGGATCAACATGACATTCCGTACTACACCAACGTGTAAGTTCTGAACACAAATTTATTGGTACATTAACGATGCTAACCCGGACGCATTTAGTCACGCCGCGGTCTTCGTTTGGGTTGATCTACGCCGCTATATATATAGAGATTTCGTACAAGTTACAGTTTCGAATCTTCATCTGAACGAACTATCTTCTTCCGAAATCGATAAATATCGAGACCGCGAAATGAAGCTGTTCAAGCGTTGTCTCGCGTCAGGCGTCAGTATTTCCCTTGGGAGCAGTTTTTCCACTGAAGAGCTAGGCTGGTTTCGCATCAGCTTCGCTGTCGAGGAGCAAGCTTTGCGTGTAGGACTTCAGAGATTAATTCAATGTTTGGAATTGATCGAAGACAAGGGTTGGCTTAATTAATGCCCCAGTGCCCGAGTCAGACGCACGCATCTATGTATGATCGGCTTATTATGTTGTTATTCTTGTTGTCCTTATCAGACTTTTCTGATCAGGGGTAAGTACCTGTCAGATAGTCACGTGCCACCAGCACAAAGTGCGTTTGCATCTGTTGTCTGTTCCGGACAACAGAAGACAACAGAGTTTTTAATGGGTACAACATCTATCTCAATCTTGAACCTGTGCTTTGAGAGCGGACGAGGTGACTTAATCCGCCAAAGCGCCAATTCAATTTATGTATTGAATTGTACACTGTATGYACTGTCTAAATACAGTATTAGCCCTGTAACGCCCTGTAAATATAGGGCTTATAGCGCCTTTAATCGCTATARTTATAGTGCTTTTAGCGCATTAGAGCGCTGTAATCTTTTAGCCAATCAATGCGCAAGCCTCGCAAGCCTCGTAAGTGGCTTATAATATCTTATATTGCAACACATACAACA
>JYCQ01000014.1:0-177393 GCA_000931505.1 Hypoxylon sp. E7406B | reverse complement strand
GGGGGGGGGGTGGGGCGGAGGGGTTATCTTTTCCCTCGAACGTCTCGTCGAGGACCACCGATGGGAGACCGTCGCCATGAGAAGAACACAGGGAACTCCCCTACATTCTTCATCGCAAGCATCTCCCATCGGTGGCCGATGGCAATCTTAAAATGGTGCGGTCTTCCATTTGGAGCGATAAATCGCTTCATATGGTACCGCCACCCCATGGGGATGTGGATGATCTCATCCACTCCTATCTCGCTCTTCACGCCTGTGTTCATTCGGCAAGTCATCGCTGCGGTCGCCTTCGGTACTACGCTAGCTGCCACCGGGTTGCTGGTCGGAAGCTTCACTCGGGGGTAGGTGTCTTAGTCTACCCCCACATCAATGTGGTGGCTGTACTGGACGATGGGATTTACTCTTGCTAGAAGACCCACGCGTCCCCGGCACCAATAGTGCGAATGCACAGATTGGCGAGTTAGCTCATCTCGAGACTAACTGCCACATGTTAGAGGCCCCCAATCCCATCTTTGCAGCACGAAGTGCCGCCACTCAGTGGAGGGTCAGGAATCTTTCTAATATATTAGTCCACTAAGCAGCTTGTCACATGGGTCTGGCGCAAATCGCCACAAGTTGCGGCGCGGATCGTCAAATGTGTCATGCTCCAGTAATTCCTCTCGCCATATTGTAGAACAAGCTGGCTTGTGCAATGCGCCCCTGGGCGATCTATGTCCGCAGGGAGCTAACCCACCTACATGATGTAGGCAGGCTTCACATTGTTGTAAATTAGGTATGTCCCTTGTTGTTTCATACTAGTGACAAGGTTTTTTGCAAGGTTGGGCTTTATACCTGTTAGAAGTTGCGTTATTATATTGGAAGCATAGTAACTTACTTGACGAGTCCAAAAGTCAGCGGCGTCAGGTGAGAGCGCCACGTTAAGGGGGTAGTAGAAGGTTTCGTGGTAACCACGTTAAGATGTATGGTTAAGAGCAGGTTGTTGTGGCATGTCATGAGGCCTCCTCGGCCAGCTATGAACTGAATATCTCGTTCATGGCCACAGGACGGAGGTTACCAAGAGAATCGGCCAGAGTAACGTCGTTAGCAAGAGATTCGACCCAAAGTGTCATCGAAGACTTGACGCCAATCTGGCCATCTAGAAGCTGGCCTTGTATCTTTCTTCGTCTATGACCGAATGGTCTAGTTGTTCGTTGTTGGTTCTGTTTATGTACTCCGTAATTTGAGGAAGTGTTGTAAGCGATGTTGCAATCATCCGTGACTCTACCTCCCCGTATCTGGATTGGTGGCGGCAAGTGGCTAGTTGACCCCCCCTATTCAATGCGAAATTCGCCCTTCAATCTAGTTCAATGCCCGTGCTATTGACATAGCTGGTCAGCTGCGGCCGCAAATAAATTTCTCCCAGTTCTTAACGACCTCGGGGTCGTCTTACATTGTGAATTATAGACGGCTGTTATGAATTTCGTCGTAAAGTTTCTCCATTTGCGTCTTCCCTGCTATAGGGTGCAATGCTTTCCCCTTCGATCCGCTAGAGTGAAGCTGCTTAGACTTGGTTGAGGAGCGATAGTCTGGTTAGAGCACGATATGATCGTGGGGTACAAGTGCATCTATGCCGGCATGGTATCTTCGTCAAGATCATCGAATTTTGCAACAGTCTTCTAGGATATCAGCCAAGAATGCTCGTCAGCCCGTTCAGTGACATAGTGGCCTCCGTATAACTTGTAGAGAGGTCTGTTGATAGTCTTGTTTAGTACTTTGCTGATGCAGGTTAGGGCGGCAATGCCAGCAACGGCCGGGTAGCCGTATTTGGCAATCATTTGCTGAGGCTCACTCCCTCCTGCGTGGTCATCTGATCCGCCTCACAAGGACAATACTCCCCCCAATCCCGAAAGAACGATATAGTGTGAAAATCTGTCCCAGAGTCCTGATGATGTTGTTCCAGGCAGTAGTGCTGGAAATTCCGACTCACCATCGATAGAGGGGTGAAATGGGGGCCGGGTATGTTGGGGTGAGGATAGAAAGTCGGAGGAATGTAGCAAGGGGCTCAGGGAATCTATAGTCAAGATTCCCTTACTAAAGAACCTGCTGAAGAGCAACAGGAGAAATTGGGAGATTGATGGGGGATGAAGGCGGAGGGAGGGAGGGAGGAGATAGCAACAGGAGCGGGCTTAGGAGTTAAGGTGTAGGTTGCTTGGACTTGTTATGCTTCACGTTGGGATGCTGTAAGCTCGTATATTCGCCGACTCCTAGCTTCGGGTTCACCCCACTGCTCTTGTAGAACCCTATCAGACTCGTTGCAAACTTGTAATTTCCCTGTCCGCGTCCAGTATGCCCGGACAGGGCCGAAGGAATTAGGGAGAGAAACAAAGCTGGCCGGATGGTCGGTGGCCATTTCAATGTGCAGCTTGGTAAACTGCATGAGATGCTTGCCTAAGAAATGCGGTAGTATCGCAAATTCTCCGAGTCACTGTCAAGGTAGACTAATTGTAAGAAAAAATTCAGCAGAGAAAGGTAAACTCGGTTAAGAAAAATACGAACCTTAGAGGAGAATGGTAGACGAAGGCCAAGGAGGAAAGGATGGGTTGAGTAGGTAAGTACGATACGGTCCCCAGTTAAGTAGGAAGAATGGTAGGTAGAAAGTGATGGAGGAGTAGAGATAGGATGCAATTAATGGTGATGAGTTAAGAGTGGTAGAGGGAAAGAAAGTAGAAGCATGGTAGCCGAGTTAGAAAGACAATGGTTGGATAGGAAGGGTGATGAGTGAAGAGAAGGATGATGAGTGAAGGATGGAGGAGAAGATTGTAGGTCAGTGGGAAGAAAGTTGGATGATGGTGAGTCAAGAAGAAAGGATTGAAGCTGAAGAAAGCAAGAGCCTGAAATAAATCAGGCCTCTGGCCGAGACACGTGGAGCAGCAGAGCCGAGTCATTGCAAGCGCGCACTTGACTAGTCCGCCGAGTGAGCACATTCCGGGCGGGATGCGCAAGCCATGCCGAGTGTCAATCGGGGAAGGAATGACTGTGAGATATTAGAAGGAGCCGGAAGTGACTGCTTCGGGGTATTTAGGTGCAAGCAGAGAATGTTTCAGGGGCGCCCCCTTAGGGAATGGAGATGAAGAGCCAGTGAGTAAGATGTTCTCCTCAGAAGCCACGATATCTTAAAAGACTTATATAGATAATTCTCACTACCTCGTGGCCTTGATATGTTTCATAGGCTCTAATTGAAGTATCTGTGATGTTGTCAGCCTTCTAATGGTCATGATATTATGGACACTTGGTACATACCTAAAGGAACTAAGAGGGCATCAGTAAGAACAGTACACGTGAACATAGCGTGAAATTGAAGATAATATACTAACCGAAGGTAGGTACCATTGTACATTAGAGAGGTCCTCTTTTGTTGCGCCTGCCGGATATACCTTTCTTATTCTGTTGTGCGTTGTATTAGATGAGGACAGTGTTCACCATTGACAACTGACAGGTACGCATTATGACCAGGAAATTAAAGATCTATTTTATTGAGTGGGTGCATCGTAAAAGCTAAAGCCATGACTCCTTATATGAACTCCGCCACGACGCCAATTGTGAGGTCTACTGAGATGTCAATAGCTCGGAGAACACCAGCCCCCTTCCGAAATTGCGTTGTCTCGTTCATATAGGAGAAGGAAAGGGGAACCAACATATCAGAGCTGGGAGAGGATTGTGCATGTCTAGTAGATATAAGAATGCGGCTTTACAAGCAAGATACCTCCAATGTTGGAGGTATAGCATAGAAATTTGTTTCCATTGCGTATTACTGCTGCGTAGTCATACCTCTGCTGTGTAGTCATAAATCTTCATGCATCTTATAAAGCTAGATCTATGTCTCCGCTTGTTCATTTGATGTTGTCCTTAAGTTGTGATAGTATATTTGTCATTACCTATTGCTTCAGCAATTTGATATCGTATCCCACACAACTTTCCATACCGTGTAAGATAACGATACCGTACAAGACTCACGGGAGCTATTAAATCATCTCAAGTAATTTTCAATAGGTACCTAATAATTAAAGTTACTTCCTATTGTTTACTTTATTTGAACAATAGAGAAGCTTTATATTTGCTCTGACTCCTTAGGTGAAGCACTATTATTCTCTCGGCCGTCCGATAACTATATAAATATCTTTGAACCTCATAATTAATTTAGTCATAAAGTACTGCATCTGAAGTATATTATGCAAGTTTCCTTTTTGTTCTAAGCTCAATAATGGTCGCAATCCGTATAAGTGAAGTCGTTCAGTTCATACAAGGCATGTGATTATMCCCGACGCTAAAAGGGGGCGGGGCGCACAGTATTTGCACAGTCAAACGTGTACTCACCTATTCTACCAAAACAGCCAAATAAACAACATTAAGCAGCTTCGTTCACAGATGAAGAGAGTATGAGTCATAAATCACCTCTTCAAAATGACGTCCATATGCTGGGATAAGATAAGAAACAAGTCGACATTATGTATCGCCCGCCCCTCAGCCCCTTTACCGCTCCCTCACCGCTCCGCCAGGGACCCGCAGCGGCTCCACGCTGGCCCCCTTGCACTTGCACTACCGGCATGGGGACGTGTACACGCATATGCAGTCTGCATGTATGAAATGCATGACGGACCGCACAAGGTGACACGCAGCAAGCACCATGGGAAAAGGACCCATTTCCCGCAAAGGGAGAATTATGTACATGGAAGGCGAATTCCCCAGATCCGGACCCTGCGGACCGGCGCGGCGCCCGTGTAGCGGTCTTTACCGATATCCCCCCGCGGGGCTTGCACTGGGTCCCACCCCACTTACATCTACTTACAACATGGTCTTGGTCATCTTAACGTAAAACTGACTATCAAATTTCATGGATACGTAATTACCTCTTGACTTTTAGTGTATTTGGAATAGGAGACCAATTCAGCTGTAATGGAATTGAAATTGGGTCTAATAGTGGAGATTCCTCAGCGTTGAGCTTCCGGGGGAATTGCGGTCTCGTGTAAGCAGTATTACGTAATATTAACATAGAGTCTAGTATAAGCAAAATTCCACCTAATGATTTATAGTGCCAGCGTCGTCAATAGAGGCTACATAGACGATATGGACAATTCTGATATTGGCGAAGTAATAGGATCTCCAGATCCCTCCCCAGATAAATAAACCAAGTGTTGCGATGGCCTGTGAAAATATGCATCGTGGTTAGTCTGTTACCAACAAGGCGAACTATTTCCAGCACGGGAATACGATACTCACTCTTAACTAGTCAGTCAGGACAAGGTCACCCAAGTATAATTCAAAAAGCATTGGCAATTTTGCACTTCGTATTACTAGATAGCTACGTTACATGAGTAGCTAAGCTAGCCCAGAGGCGGCAGCGGGTATCACCCCACCGGCCCCGGAGTGCAATATTATGCGCCTGCAAAAGCAGCAGACACCTAGAGGCCAGGTGCGATAGCAGTAGGAACTAATGTACAAGTCGGCGGACGGGATTATCAAGCTAATGACTCCCGCGCGCCCAGAGACAAAAGTGCGAGGAAGGTATAAAATCCTGTGGGAGACCGCGAGCCCTAACGCCGATACTGTTTCCCTCGAAATCCTGGAAAAGACGACGAATTCCGGCCCCACAGCTCTAACCCCCCGTCTCTGCAGTCAATCTGGTATCTCTCAAACGTCTGCGACGCGACGTATAACTCTCTCCGCCAAATCCCCCCTTCTCCCTTTATCCTGCTGTTCGTCTCATCAACAGCGTATTTGCTTCTCACCGAGGCACGTGCATAGTGCGGTCCCATCTCGGATGAGAGAATAAGGTAATCCTGGTGGCGAAAGGATCTAGTGTCCATGTAGAATGTTAAGAAAAAATAATCATGTTGGCAAGTATTTCGGATCATAGTTGATCGCGATCGTATCAGGCGTAGTGCCTCCCGTGTGTCCTTGAGAAAACGTTGGATATCGTACAAAGGTGTGTCGGACTCGTAAGAAAATGGTGATTCGTAATGTGATGCTCCCTGTCGTGGAGGTGATCTTGATCTTGAAAGAGGGCAAGCTTGGAAAGCCGTACTGGTAGCCCAAAGGTCGCGTTGGTCTACGGGGGAAAAAAGCAAACCGAAAATAGGAAAGGCCGGATTCCTAACCGAACGCCATGCTTTTATAACACATAAGAGGAAGGAAAAAAGTTCCGGCCATGAGCAATCAGATGCCGGATCCAACATAGCCCAGAGCAATGCGACCAACCGGTATGCTATGCAAATGCCTGTCTAATGCTGAAGCTGAAGAAAAGGGTATAATGAACAAGGCCCCGTGACCATAAAAATCAAAAACCGTAGCGGATATAAAACTTGCGAAAGGGATAACGTTGGTAGTGTCGGGKGGTTTCAATCAGAGATTACAATCTCTAGTGAATTGAGTGTTGATGAAGACCATTGAAGTGTCTAGTAAGATGCCATGCGACGAGCAGGCGATCGGTTGTTTCCAAGGATGGGCGAATTTCCAATCATCATAGTGGGTGAACCATATTCGCAGCGTCTACCAGGAGCAGTGGGAGACGCATCAACCATCGAATCTCGGTGGCCAAAAGCAAACGTCTTGGCTCTGCCGAGGCCCTTGCGCTTCTGCTGCAACTTGCCCATCTCGCGCTCGCAAGTGTTGGCATGCTCCTCGGCACCCATAGCGACATAGGCTTGAGGATAGCATCGATCGCGATGTTCAACGAAGAATTCACTGTACCCGCCGTCTAGGATGTACACCTCCGGGTAGGTGAGCTTGGGGTAAAACTCGGCATTGAACATACGATCCGACGCGCGGATATGGCGAGCCATCATGGGGGCACGGCAAGCGGAATACTCGCAATGGAAAATCAAGAGCGTCTTCCCATCCATAGGGCTCTCAAAGAGTTGTCGTGTAAGTAGCTCCTTGTCATTGTAGTTGACGGCGGAGTCAATGTGGCCGCCATCGTACTCATATTCGAATCGGCAGTCAATGATCATCTTCTGAGTATAGAATTCATTGAACTTGCCGTCTAGCACGTCAAGGAATGTGGATTTCGAGATCCGAGGAATGTTGTCATTCTCACCATCAGGGAAAAAATGAGGCAATACAGGATCCTGCGATTCTTCCATATCCATCACGGATTGTAACGAGCACTGTAGAGCAGGTTCCTCACTGGCCGCCTTGACAACATCGTCCGGGCTGTCAAACATGCTGAGCGATCGACGGACCGGACGGCGGGCGCGGGCAAATGGATTCGAGAGCCGGCGAACATGGCTAGGGATCGGCGAGCCAGTGCGTATATCTCGGATGTCTCGACTTCCAGTAAGACTCGTAAACTGACCCTTCGGTCGGAACGATTGAGCGCTGGTAGGAGATGGGCTGTGCGCTGTCGAAGGTCTTCTATCTTGAAGGGGGGAGTCACCGAAGCAATCGCCAGGAGACATCGAACCAGATGCTGATCCAAAGCGAGTCTCAGTAGTACCAAAGCGGAAAGATGTCACTTGTGTTTCGGGATGCAACCGAGTTGACAGAAGATTACTGGTAGAGTGAACCTTAGATCGTGTCAAGGACGGTCGGCGAACACCTGCCCGCTTCCGGCTGCTACGCTGCTTGTTAGACCTCAGATTCCTACTACATAACAATACGATAGGCTTACTCAAACAACATCTTCGGCGGCTCAAGACCCACAGAAGCTTGTCGAGAGATGATGATAGGAGACTCCATCATCATATCGTCACTAGGAGTTCCCTGAGGAGTAGGGGAGGCAACCTCAAGCGAACTATAGAAAGGCTCCTTCTGTGGTAAAGGAGAGATATCCATGGCGTCGCCCATGAGCGCGGGAGAAGACGTAGCGGGTAAAGGGGGTGTTGAAATATAACCTGTTAATATTAGTACATGATCTACTTTGCTGCGCCAAGATATTGGTTAGCCTACCACGATTCTCCATTGCTTCCATCATGTTGGACGTGAAGAGAGCACGGCGTGGCGTTGGGAAACGAGGGCTAGTTGAGGTTAATATCCGTTGCATTTTGAATCAGCCTATTTCTAACATACCTGTCTTCGCCATCGATTCGGAAATTCTGCGAAAGATCCGCAGCGAGACTCGCAGCCGGAGAAGAACCGCGGACAGAGCCGAAGTTGAAGTAGTCTGGCTTTGTTCTCTGCAACTGCTCACGAATACCAAGGTTACCGGATCCGAAGGGGTTGCGAGATGATAAGTAATGAGACGGCTGTCCAAAGGCCGGAGCCGGAGCAGGTCGCATAGCCGCCAACGGAGAAGACGAATCCATCTTGATTAGATGACAGAACTGGCGAGGGTTTACGATAGTAATCCTACTTCTCCCTGTTGGGTCTACTCGTGAATATAACCAATTTCCTGTATTATACCGTCGAGAGATAATGCCACCACTAACGAATGTGTCCTGTATATGGCTCTTGCGTGGCGTGAAAGTTATAACCGTCTTGTTAAAACTCTCCTTGAATCTCTAATTGTTCAACTAAATGAAGGCCGTGTATATCAGTGTTCAATAGTCGAACCCGTCTAGGAAATAGGAATCGGCGTTCGAGGTACTCGGTTGGCGGAGCGATTGTGGGGTTGTTGGTATTAGGTAGTCGGATTGTAAGACCTCAATGACGAATTGCATGTATTTACAAGGCACTATATTCCTGAATCTTAGTTCCTCACTCTCCAGTATCTAGATTGCATAGTCCCATTGGTAGGTTCATTGATCTGGAACGGGTCGTTGGTGGATGTTATATGTAGGCTATCCCACTATATCTCTTCGTACGTACCTGTGCAGCAAAACTGCTAAGCTAGAATTAGATACCCGGTTAGGAAGGTTGGTCGATGTCGCTCTATAGGTCAAGGTAAAGAGTGTACCGCTTTCCTATGGAACATGCGAAGGCCAATTGTCGTTGCCGGCGGTGAATTGATCGTTGGATCTATCGGTCGGTACGGCGATGGTACCAAATCCCAAGCCAATGACAGCAGATCGGATGGATCAAGTCACACTCACACCAGCGATGGACTCTTCGTTATGCCGAAACACGTCTACCCCGAAAGACGTGAATGAACTTGACGGAGAAAGCGGCACCTGGGTGTTGTTGAAAGGAATGTCGACTGTTAGAGGTCGGCTGCAGGAAGGGAGAGGTGAAGGTGAAGAATGGCAGACGGGGTTTTGATGCTTTTTGTTCTCTAGCTGAACGGTTTGCGGAAATCAGGTGTGTGGAGATCCAGTAACGGCGGTGGTTGCGAGGTAACACAGGCGGTACCTGAGGTTGCTAGCCTGCACACCCAATCCCAGCGCTGGAAAAGCCTATCCGGTGCCCACTAGCAGTTCGTCGCCAGGGCAATTCAGTGGATGCTCGCCGTTGCCCAGGTTGCTCTGTAGCTGAAAGTGGCAGCTACCAGGTCGCTAGCTTGGTTCCTCACTGTTTTAGCCGCCAAGGCGCCAGGGTCCTGGGTGTCCCAGGCGGGATTGGTAGAATTGGTGGGATTGGTGGGATCGGTGGGACGGCGGGGCGCTAATATTGCCCTAAGAGCTCTGAGCAGCTACGAACAGCTGCGAAAACTTCCACTGCACTATTCTAGTAGCCGGAAACATGCATGTTGGTTACATCATAACCTGCGAACTTGGAGCGGTGAAAGCCTGTATTTGTGACCCGGGTGCTGCAACTTGTGTTTGGGCTTTGCCAAAATTATCAAGCAACACCTGGGTATTCTATGTATTCTATCTGAACAGGATGATGTGCAGATCACGGACCAAAAAAACTTGAAATTGTTATTATCTGATACGAGACCGAATTGTCTACTGTTCATCTATGACACTTATTCTGCCCAGTCACAGAAGTAAGTTACCTGTCCAGGTGGTATGCTACTAATTAGCAGCCTTCCGACAGTAGAGCCGCCAGACCAAGCTTAGCAGCTGAGACTGTTCCAGTTCTCCCGTTCGGGCTTCGGATCACCCGTCATTAGAGACAAGTTCATCCAAGCGAATAGCAACCCTGGAATTAAGTAATCCTACCCATCGACCAAAGTCCCAGATATAGCCGTCATCACCATTCTCATATCGAACTACTCGAATTACATCTAGACATTCAACCCAAGCTTAGCCTTAGGTAACTTGAAACTTAAGAATCCAACACGCTACTGGGTAACATTTATCGACTCAGTCGCCGATGCTGTAACTCTCTCATGCATATCATGCATTTCATAGCTTGAATCCTACCCTTGAGCATGTTTCCCACGATCGTTTTGCAGCTAAAATCGCATTCATAGCACAAGCTCTAAAACACCGAGGAACATGTTCGTCGTCCATTTTAGGAAATCCCCTTGCCAGCCATAGGTTCTTCTGTCATCCGGGATCCACCATCTGCTTCTCAGCGTTTGGTCATTAGCCCCGGCACCACTGCAAGGTTCTAGATGCTGAGACGAGCTATTCGGGCGGAAGTTTCGAAAATCTCCCAATCATGGCGTGGTTGTAAGCTTTTCGCGGGTTGCCGTAAGCTTCTATGTACTCCGTATGCGTTGTTGTTACTTACATAGCTCAGCCCACTGAATTGTGAAATCTCGACTGCAGCTAGGCTTCGACCGCTGCTATGAAAATAATATTTGTCCGGAATAAGACATAGAGCACCGGGAATGAGCTGTCTTAACACAAATTACATGGTCCGTACCCACGTGTATTCCCGCTGTGTCTTATTAGTTCTCGAGGTCTCAGGCCTTTTGCGAAATTTGTTTGATGGGCCGCCGGGGCAAATCGAGGCTTTCAACGACATGGCGGACAGCATTTTTCTTCTGTGGAGGCAAACCCTGCTTCTACAGTACAAGCTACATACAGGGCTGAAATTCTTCAAACTTCCCGTCTGTGACGACTTGCCGGCAGTTGTMCCCGAAGTCCCAAGCCTCTTCAAGCCGCGATTAATCCGCCATTGGCTTGCGTAATTTACTTCCCCAGATCCCATCCGTCCCTGAAGAACCAAGCCGTTCATACAGATTGGTGCATGTGTCGACGGATACTTGCCTCGAATATATTACCTCGTATGTATTCCCATGTGATGTGGATGCATCCGAGTGCTGAATTCGTGCCGGGGGTTGCTTGTGCTGTAGGATTCTCTGGGGTTTTTGCTTTGGAACCTTTCCTAGCCTGGCCGTTGCCGTGGTGCTGCAATAAGCATCACCCCAGTACGCAGTAAGCTAAACAGCATGGATGACGGTCGTCTATTGCAACACGTTGGGACCAGTTGAATGAGAAATTGCAGGAATTTTTGCCGAGCCGCTCCGACAGGTAACAAATCGGTATTTTTCGCTTCTCGACCCTTCACCCTTTTTCAATTATAGGCACTGGGTAGTCATAACGTCGGGCGGCTAGCTATAATAGACCTCCTTTCGGCATTGAAATGACACTCATTATCAATACCGAAATCACTAGTCGGCGTGTCCTGTGGTGATTGGACTCCATAGGCGCGAGCCCCATCAGTCAATTTCAGAAAATTTAAACCTCACCGACGCTTGTGGTGCTGTGCCCGCAAACCACCGGACGTACTGTACGACAAACGAAGGGACTAGGTAGCTCTAGACCTTTAAGGGAGTTATTGATGGTCATTGAAACTTGAGCCTCATTCGGAAAATTCTCTTCGGACCAATTTCAATTGATGAAACCTAAACTTAGCAATTCTAAAAATTCTTTTCCTAATAGTTCAAATGATCAAGGCGAAACTCTCCTTTCTAATCGCCTTGGTGACAATCAGGTTGACACGACGACGCTTGATTTGCCATATCAAGGCAAATGAATTGAAAGCGCCGGCTCCGAGTCAAATAACCCCTAAAACCAGGTACCAGGGACAATCTGGATTTATCCGACGACTCCCTTTGGCGGCGTTTTAATAGACAGTAAAGACAAAAATCGATAGTGTGGACCATCCTCGATCGCACATGAAGAGCTCCGATTTGGTAGCTCATGGTAGACGTCATCCGCACGTTGCTATAAAGGTGGGATCTTCGCGCCGTACTCACCTACACGCGACAGAACGATCGTCATAGTCTCCAAATGGTTTCGCACCATCGCATTTATTCAGGGAACCCTCCCGGAAAGCACATGCACACTACTCACCTCACAAGCAGCCCTTTTTCCCCGCAGGTTAGATCCGGGACTCTCGGGATCTCGATTCATGTTGATTGTTTATATTTCGGCCCTGATCGGGTTCTGTCGTGCTGACCGCCTTGCATGACCTGCATGATAAGGCGAGTCACAAGCGACCTGGAAGCAAGCCATGCAACCGCCCAATGGGATGGCGAGATTGCTTTCCCGACTTCGCGCTTATTGTCGCCGAATCTAGGGCGCCTATCACTGAGACCTTCAGCTGTCGGAAAAGAAATCTCACTTCCCAACTGAGCAATCCCTGGGCTCCAAGTCCTAGACTAACGACTCATTGAGGTTGAAGGAATCAGCGGCTATTTCAAAAGAGAACCAACACAATGTTATTATCCATTTCGTCCTACCCATCAATGGCTCAATACGACTGTGACCAAATCATATGTGTGATTCAGATTGCACGGGCTGTTTGATATCTAGCAAGGGGGGGCATCCGTAAGCGGAGTTGCGAGAAAGAGGGGTTGTTTAACAGGTACAAAAGTAAACAACCAAAACCGCGCATGAGCGCGTGTCACTATAAACATTTGCCCTTGTCGGACACGACATCACGAGAGGCGGCTAAGCTACAAACAGCTTAAAGCTGCAGGCGTGAGCAGGGAAGCTTGGGGAAGCTCGGATCTCCAGAGTTGCATTTTCGAAATCCCACGCAACCTTGCAGCCCTGACCCGCCCCGGACCAGCTAGATGCGATCGCCCATTGCGTATGTTCTCCTGAGGCCAGCGAACGTCAGATCCAGGATCGCCGATTGGCCCGTCATTACGGACCTTCAATTCAAACACAGCCGGCCGAACTCACCTGATCGTATTGCTGAATGCTACGACGTTTGAAACGAGGCCCTGCGAATGGGATCTTAGATCATCGGAAAATCATAAATCACGTTTGAGGATCGTCCAAAGCGAAGCACGCGTACGCGGTTTTTGTTTAAGCCGCAAGCTGCTTCTGGGATCTTAATGCACTTTCCCTGCCCTTTTTTTCCGAACCCGGCAGCTAGGCCGTACGTCTGCGGCGCCGGGCGGCTTGGTTGATACAACTAATGCTGGTGTCATCCAAAGACCGCAGCTAACAGAGAGGATAGAATCTGACTAATAGCTAGTGATTCGTCAATGCGATTGCGATATCGAGATACCGGAACGGCTAGCCCAGGACTTTCTCCTCAGCTGATCCGAAACCCCCTCATCGTTTGAATACCAATAGAATCTCTGATCAGCCATGTGGGAGAGGATTCGGTCCACTTTGCAGCAGGAGGCTAGTCATTTGCTAGTGTTCGCCGTGTGGGAGGCGTAGATGCTTGTAGGCGGGGTTAGCCAGCTCTCAGCCCCGATGGTATGATCTCTGTATGGCTGCACCTGCTTAGAGCTTCGATCTACCTTCGAACTACTTACTAGTGAGACTGAATTTATGGCTTGCGAGATTCCGTCCAATTAGAATGGATACAGCTTCATAGACTACTGTTCATCTCGTTTCGGCTTATCGAACTAGACCTCTGCGATACACCAGACCTACAATATAGCTAGGTCGATATGTAGCTTAATACCATGATAGGCAGGTCCTAATGGACTAGCCCAATCCATCGAGATATCTAGGCCTGAGAAGCCGTAAAGGATTCGCATCCCATACCAGCTTATCCATGACAAGTACAATGTGATGTAACGAACTTAATCCTTACAGCTCGATCCATCCCAAAGCTTGGGATAGGAATAACGGTTCCTACGGGTAAGCACTTTAGAAAAGAGACAAGCGGTGAGAAGCCCTATAACTCAGACCCAGAATAGGCTCAGAAGTTGAACTTTGCAAATATGCGGTTGAAGTGACTCTAGAAGTCTATCCACCAATAAGGTTAGTCGTGTCGAGAAAAGTGGGACCTCAGTCAAAGAACAAGTCATGAAGTTCAACCACTGCTCGTGATCAACGAAATCATTCCAGACATTGTAAACAATCCGTTAATTTGTCCCGATGTCTATAGTGGATAGCTTACATCATAATATAGATGATCATGCAGAGTATCGTATAGTGTTAAGCTTGATTCTCTGCCATCCAATCCTCTCGCCCCCTGATAGACTCAAAACGTCTAAGCAACTTCACCACAGAGCACACGATATTCTTTGAATCGTGTTCCAAGTGAGAAGGCCAACTTCATCTACAGAATTCTCAATTTGAAAATCTATCAATATTACATTACGTATTGTAACACGCATAGGGTCCATTGTCCACGGTAAGATGTATTAATTACTAAATGTAAAAAAGAAAAAGAATTACAAAATGAAATGACTACCTCAAGTACCAAATACAATAGAATACGTCTCCTTTCATGTAACAGTTATTTTGAGTGTTAGAAGGTACCGACAGAATGATATTTCGTACCAAAGCCTACTTGATACTTACTACTGCCACATTGTATAAGAGCGTTTACACAACCTCTATATAGAGGCGACCGTCGAATGATACCCTAGTTAGTAAAATACTCTGTGCATGGAATATTACAATATTTTATTTGAGCCCGAATGCGATGTATAATCTCAGGCTATCTATGTTAATTGAAATTTGGAAGGGGTGAAGAAACTCAACACATACAGGCCACTACTCCCATCAACCATTCCAATGACATCTATGAACAAAATAAATTATTAAAATTAGTATATTTATGTGGTTATGTGAAGCATATGCCGTTCATTTGATAGGTACATATGCAAGAGTACAAGTCTGGAGGCATATGTTGGATGCAACTCTCAGTCCGTTTGGGGCGACTTGCGTTACCTCCTTAACATGACTCATACCAAAGAGGACGTCGCCTACCTGTATAACCTTTGATATTACGTATATAATACGTCATTATCGCCTTAATTGGCTCTAACAAGCTGTACGACTTCCTTGTATGAGATATAGTTGCCCCTTGTGTACGTCCTTAATTATGAAAGTGAACTCTACTGTGTTGGGTACTTCGACACCTGTTTATTCGATTTCTGAATAACCATATGGGGAAACTTCGCCCCAGGAAGGCACCTATGCGCGATTACTCGATATATTATTCCATTCAGACGCCGTTTCCCTCAAAACTACCTAAGATAGATGGGTAGGGAGGTAGACGGATTTTTCTCCTACACCGAGGCATTCTTTACATATACCCTTCAGTCTTGTAAGAATTCCCTAAACAAACATCGAATTTCCCCTGGCTCTTGTTCTGCGACACATAGTCTTCGTTGATTTCGACTCTTTCTTGTGGCTCGTCTTCACGTCTTCGGCACAGGATATTCAATCTAGAGAAYCCCAGCCATATTAGGTAGGTACTCTTCAATTATTGCCAAGGAAGAGATCTTTGAGTCCTCCATACATAATCGTCTACCTTACATTCCATATTCGTTTATTTCAGCTCCCCCCTCAAGAAGAATCGCAGCGGCTAAGCATATCCCGATGCCCTCACGGCGCCCCTATTGGGGATGCAAGTGCCGAAAGTCCATTGCACGTATCCTCCCTCTGCAGAAGTTCGTCTATTGGCGCATATCTGATAATGCTAGCTTCAGGCCTGTATTATCCCCTTGCCTGCGTGCGTACGAGGTTGACTAACTACAGTGTCTCTGTCAGATTTGACGTCACGACAACGACATCTGACCCTACACACTCAGCTACAACTCCTGTAAACGACGCAGAGAGACACATCTACCGTACACCAATATTGACAATACGAGATACGATAAGAAATATCGGGAATAGCAGTGCCAATATCGACCCTAGTCGATGGTGACGTGATTACGGCGATACCTCGTCCACACATTGGATGACACTAATACCGTATATAGTATCTCGATCACCATCACAGCAACTTCATAGTTGGGGGACAGCTTGCTGCACCCACCATATAAACAATATTCAGTCCCCACTCTATGGGAACTATCAGCGCCTACTCCAAGGGGGGAACGCCCTGCTCTTGCTCATGGGAGCTGGGCGTTCCCCCCCTCCACGAAACCCATCTAGCTTTCACTCTAGTGCATGGTTTGCATTCCAAGTCCTATCATACTAGAGTTTCAGCATTGATCAAGATAACGTGAGGTTAGATTCATGAGCTAGGCCTTAGCTATTTGCTAACGATGAAGACTTAGAAGTCTGTGCGCCGAGGACACCCCTAGAAGAGCACGCCCAGACCGAGGGCTATAGAGCTCACTCATTCGCCGCCTTTTGGCTATTCACGTTGCACTAAGATGTTGTGCGTTATACCTGAGATTTGGTACGGCGAGATGCTACTCTAATATATCAGGCTAACTTGTTCGAATTAATAGGAAGGCAAATCTCCTGTCAACTTGGGTGGTATGGCACGACTTGGAACTCTTGCGGGGACTATGACTCTGCCAACAGAGGTGGGTTTCACTGTAACTACCGTTTCATTACTCACGGGGGGCAAGAAGCTAACGCTGTCGTGGATAGAGCTTGGAATAACATAGGCAATCATCGCTCAGAAAGAAGAGGAGACACCGGAAGAATCATTGTTTGGGTGTGAGGTGTGGCAGATGTTGCCCGAGTTCTTGCAGCTCACAAGATGTAAGTAGATGCCCTAGGGGAAGCGATACTTGGACGAAGGCACCATTGTTGACCATACCATCCTAGGGACTATGCCTGGATTTGGAGACGAGGAAGACAAGCGTTTGGCATGATTGGCTCTGAATAAGACTGGGGAACTAACGGGCACTAGAGGATATTAGTATTTATACCAATTCGTACTAATATAACTCCCAAATTCACGATGAGGACGTTCCAGTAATGTACAACTACCCAGAAGACGGTTAGGTAGAAGGGACGTGGGTGGACGGCTGATCGATTGTACCTAGGAGGCGGAGACTAGGATATTCGGGCTGAGAATCTAGATTGTCAGATACACCCGCCCAAAGCCATAGCCAGCAGGCTCTTTAATTTTTGGGTGAGTCTTTAGCCCATTAGAAACGATCTCATCATTTGGGAATACATCTATCGAATTAAGTCGTCAGAAATTGATGGATCGAATAAAATTCCATGCGGCGCGTGTGAGACGCGAGCTGGGGCTGCGGGGCACGCCATCTGACCGCCTGCCCTTTTTGAAAGGTCAGTGGGTGGTGAAAGGCGGCAGAACTTATTGCCGTCGAAAAAAGTTAATGAGGTCGCAGATTTTAGTTGTCAATCGCCATGATAAAAAGAACGAATTGATAGACAATTTCATCATATTTCCACGGATTAATAAGTCCATGTTCATTTTGACATAACATTAGACTAAGCTGCCTTTAAGTTCCACAATACCAATTGTCAAACACCCTCGCAATGGGTAAAAGGAAGCGCGGCGCCAACAAGACTGGTGCAAACGGCAGCCAACCCACGCAAAAGCGCGCGAAAACCGACCAATCTCTATCAAATGATGTTGAAACAACAAATCTTGAGCTCGAAAAGACTCCCTTTACCGAGACTCTAAATGGTGAAGCTCGACGACGGGAAGCTAAAGTATACGACTTACTTGGTAGCGCTGATAGCGACGAGCGAATTGCCGCCGCGGATGCTCTCATCACCGGACTTCTAGCCTCATCCGAAGCGGCCCTCGAAAGGCACCTGGACAATCGCCTGTTTCGCGGTCTTGCGAGCTCACGGAATGCATCGCGCGTAGGCTTTAGTCTTGTGATAGCCGAGATCCTGAATCAGCTATTTGGACCGAAAAATCTTGCAGAGTCGAAATATCCTGGTTTGACATTTGATAAGGTCCTGAACATCTTGGTGGAGAAGACGACACCCAGCGGTCACATTCCTGGACAGGAAGAAAGGGACTGCTACTTTGGTCGCTTGTTCGGTATCCAGTGCTTTGTGGAGTCTAGAGTCCTCTTCGATGAGGAGTCGAGATGGCCAAAAATATTAGACTTGCTTCTGAAGATGGCTGACAAGAAAGTCTGGATGCGATCACACTGCGGTTGGGTTATTGTGGAGTCTCTACCTCAGATGGGCCAGGACAGAGCAGAGGAGACGCTCCAGAAATTGGCTGATATCGGACTCGGCAAGACTGCGGAAGGTATTGGAATCTGGATGAAGGCCCGAAGTTGCTACCCCAACTTGCAAACGCCCGCAAAACCTTGGCACGATCCTATGAACCCCGCTGTTTTGTCTGAGGTCGCACGAGTGCTGAAGGACAATGTGGCGCAAGATAACGGAGAAGACGCGGCGATTGCGAAAGCTAAGCAGGGTGGCTGGAGCGCCCAATTGCATTTTGTTTGGGATCTCATACTTGCAGCATTCCTTGGACAAGATGCAGGTGGGAAGCAGAGTAAGGATCAATTCAAGCTCTTCTGGACTACGGTTATCGATGGTAAGTTGATTTTAGACGTGGGATTTTTACAATATCTAATCAAGTAACTAGATGGCCTCTTCTCCAAAAATGCTTCTGATGCACAGAAGTTCCGGGGCTTCGTAATCTTTCAGAAGTTCCTTCAAGGATTTGCGATAGAGAACGCTGAACTGGCTCGGGAACTGTTTACTCGAAATCTGATGAAATGTTTAATAAACCAGGCCTCTAAGGAAGATCGGTATCTTCATCGTGCTGCGCTGAAAAGCCTTCAATCGATGGAGAAGGCCGTGCAAGTCTCTCCCGAGCTTCTTTTACCGATTCTGAGAGAACTCCTCGGAAAGCATGGAGCTTATGACTTCGATCAGCGAACAAATACTAAGACTATCGAGAATCTATTGCAGTGGGCTACTCCGGATAATGCGAAGAGTGTCCTCAAGCTTCTTCGAGATCCTATTGTCGTTGCGAACGAGTAAGACTCTCACCCCTTGCCCGGCGATAACTCATTCATTAACCTGTTACCACTAGTGCGGCTGGAGAAGTTGAAAAATTCAGACAAGTCTACGCTGGCTATGTATCCAAATTAACCACACAAGCCAAACCAGCACCCGAGGCTTCGAGTAGTGGGGTTGAGACTACGAATGTTGCAGAGCTCGGAGTCAAAGAATTGGCGGCATGCGCCTACTCGATACAACCACAATTCAAGCCTGACCTCTCGGAGAAATCGCGGGAAGTTTTCCGTAGATTGCTTGCATCTACGATTGGAAAAGTCATGAGACGACGGGCTGATGCCGAGTACTTGTGTAATGCAGTGATCTCAGTCGAGCCTACGGCAGTGAGCATGAGCGATGAAATTAAAACCGAGCAAGAAAGCGCACTAAAGGCCATGCGAAAGTTGCTTAAAGCAAGCAAGAAGTCAGACAGCAAGAACGCTGGGGCGTCGGTTGGTCTCGCTCTATTGTATGCTATCACGATATTACAGCTATATGACGGCGCGCCAGATGCGATCAGCATCTTGCAGGATCTGGAGCGATGTTCTGAGAAGATGAAAAGCAAAGAAGGTGGAAGTTCTGAGCTTCTAGTGGAGATATTGCTCTCGCTAGTCTCGCGGCAGTCACCTATGATGCGACAGATTAGTGAGCAAGTTTTCGAAGCGTTTACTTCACAGATATCCCCTGAAGCCCTGGAGCTTCTAACGGAGCCGCTTCTCGCGGAGGAGAACGAGAAGGGCTATCAAGCTCTGTTTGAGAACCTTGAGGACGAGGACGCGGAAATGGAAGATGCCGAAGGTTCTGGTTCCGAGCCTGAAGCTGAGGATATAGAGGAAGATGACATGTCTGAAATTGGTTCAGACGTTGAATTCGTTACTCTAAACGGAGTGGAAGCAGGAGCCGATGACGAAGACGAGGATGAAGACGAGGACGAAGAGAATGCGGATGAGGAACAAGCCGAAGCGGATGCTCAGGAGCTTGCAGATCTTGATGATGCCCTTGCCAAGGTCCTAAAGAGTCATCGTCTGGACAAGGATAAAGATGCGGAGTCGTCTGATAATGATTCCGATATGACTGACTCGGAGATGATGGCCCTAGATGAGAAGCTAGTTGAAGTCTTCAAGCAAAGGGCGAAGAAAACTGGCAAGAAAAAGGAGAAAAAGGACGCCAAGGAGTCGGTCATCATGTTCAAGCACCGCATCATCGACCTCATCGCCCTCTATGTCAAACACGAAGCGGCCAATCCCTTAGCCTTCAACCTCTTGCTGCCGCTCCTCGATGTCGTGCGCACCACAACCGCCAAGCCGCTGGCGAACAAGGCCGGCGTAGCCATCGAAAACTTTTCCAAGGCCTTCAAGAAAGCCCGAGCCGCGAACAGCGACGTCAAATTCGACGCCGAAACGCAGTTCGCCCTGATGAAGGAGATCCACCAACAAGCCGCCAAGGATATGTCGCATGCGTACGGCAGAGCGGCGTCAGCGGCTAGTCTGCTTGTTGCGTCGAGCTTGTTTACTGATAAGGAGAATATCGACGGCATCAACGCGCTCTATGCGAAGACGTTTGCCGAGTGCCAGAAGGGCGCGATTAAGACGCAGGGCTTCTTCTTTACCGACTGGGTTAATTGGGGGATGGGACATGCTGCGAATGCTAATGCTGGTGCTAGTGTGCAGACGTAGGGGATGGCATGAAGGGTTGGTATGGAGGTGGTTGGTATGGAGGTAGTTGGTGCCGGGTTGAGATACCTAAAATAATGAGAGGCTGTTCTTCCTTTCTCGATTTTGCCTCTAGTGGCCCTGTGAACCAGACTGACCTTGCATCCTGTGATGAATGGGACTCGACGTTCAGCCGAACCCCCTGGGCGACTTGAATGGGAGGCAAATCAGAAATGTCCTCATGGCGACCTCAACCCTTGCGGAGGAGAATGATAGGGCAATCAAGATTGATGATTTGAACAACATTCTCGACATTGTTACTAGGTTTCAACGACAATCTAGGCAATGGCAAGAAGAGAATGCGAAGACTACGGGATTGCAGGACGCAGGAAAGGAAGAAACTAAGCTTTCGCTCTCCGTAATTCATAATTGATTTCGTCCACCGCACATATAGTAAGATGTGTCCAATAGTGAGATACTACTGAGTCAAAATGACTGGCCTACAATATGTCGATTGGTTCTGGAAGCCGGATGCATGCTGATGCAAATTTCATTTAATATATAATTCAATGCCGATTTGAACTGACACTACCATCTTAGTGGGGGTACCTAAACACGTTTGGCGTTTCTGAGCGTGCCTTATCTATGCCTGGCAATGTGACTTTCTGCGGGCTTCAATGAAGACCGAAGGTAGAGAGGCAGACATCTATATACCTTTCTACCGGGATCCTGATTTCGAGAACGATGTGCTGAAACCCCTTCACTTACTCACACCTAAACTCATATCCATACCTCCGTTTTGGAGAAGCTGATGTGCAGGTCATGTCTCGGTTATATGAGCCGAACGTCATGATGGACTTACACAATAACGGCAACCCGACAAGAAGCCAAGCTAGGGCAGCCGTTGTGTACGGCGCCATTGGAGAAAGACATGCCCTTGCTTACCGACCTCTTTGCTTTTTCTTCTACACCGTCCTATGGGCATTGGTGTATCGTGAGACATGCGCAACGCCACGAACGCGAACTCCGTCTCCTCGTTGCGGAATCCGATGGCTGCCATGCGGTAACACACACACCGCTCTCGAGATCTACCAATCTATCGAATTCTAGGGAAAGCCATTCTTGATACCGATATGCAAGATGGCGAACAAGGCTCCGACCCCTCTTTGCCGTCTGGCCTCACCCAAATACATCAGTCCGTGACGCTCGATGGCCTCGACTGCGGTCCTAGCTACTTGTTCTACATGATCACGATATTTTAATTCGAAAGAATCTTCAAATCATTTCAAGATGAGCATAGGAGACTTGATCCCACAGCTAGCGGGCCTCTCTTACAACCCGCCGACCTCGCGGCCGCTCGGGCTTGGGGGACAGGACTTCTCGCACTGCTGTAAGCTGGCTCTGAACAGCTCGCTCACAATCGGCTCGGACGGGAATTTATCGTACGCCCCGACATCGTTCGTCGCACCCGGGGTCTCGATCAGGGAGCTCGAAACAGCAATCCAGCACCAGAAATTCCCTTGCGGCGCTACCTTCAACGGCGACCTGAGCGGCGCCCCTGCCGTGCAGGTGCCGTATAGTTGGTGCGAAAAGCAGTGTCCGGGGTGGGAGATCTCGCATTCGAACGTCATGCAGCAGTGGATTGGACCCCTGGTACAGTTCATAGTCCCTAGTCTGGCATTCTGCACCAACGTCCCGCGTACGCACAAGCTCGCCATCCCGGAGATCGTGTTCAAGGCACACCCGCGTACAATCGTCGGGTTAATGACGTACTGGATTAGACTGCTGGGTGCGGTCGTCCTCATGACGCTCGACACGGTTGTCTGGCTTGCAATATGCTTTGCGTTTGCGGGGCCTATGCTGCTGAGTGCGGTGTACGAGTACGCGCTTGATCGCAAAATCCTCGAGTTTATGGCCCCGCCTAGTGGGAAGTCGCCGGATATGCCTATGCGGTTGAGAGCCCAGCTGCTTCTGTCTGTCGTTGTTGGGAACATTCGCATGTCTACCCTCGAGAGAGATGAGATAGGGAGTGAATCGCGTCACGATAGTGCTATCTCGAGTGACCTGGAGGCGAAGATGCCTGTCAGAAGTCGAAGGATGAGTCGGTTGGTGCATAATAGCGTCTGGAAGAAGGTCATGGGTGAGTAACGTTTAGAGTTCTTGTTTCCCCTGAATCCCTTCTTGAGAAGGTCATTACTGACTCTCGGTGCTCTAGTGATGGTCGACGACTACGAAGCGTCTCAATCGGGCGGCCATAAAAAAATAGGAGTCGTATCGCTATCGACTAAGCTCAAAGCCCTTCTCAACTCCCAAGCCAGGTAATAAGTTCCTGATTGAAGTTACAAACGGAAAACTGACGTTGAACACTAGCTTTGGATCGACGGTCGGAGCGCCGGTTTTATTTTTCCTTGGCGGCTTTATATATACCGTCTTGGATTCGGATAACAATCTGGGGGACAATGATACCGCCCATGCCCTTGCTTTCGGCTTATGTGAGTAACTATTCTCGCTAGACTCATTGCGAAAGCCTCTTGTGGTAACTAACAGGTATCCATAGGGTGGATGGTGATTCCCTATCTTGCTATCATTGTATGTATATCCCCGCGCATTCCAACGAGTAACCGTACGCAGAATATGTCAGGGCACTGAAAATGAGATGAGCCAACAGCTGACCCAATATTTCCCTAGTCCTGTGCGATGCTAGCAGCCAATAGCCCTAGTACCCTCGATGGTATCGTATACGACGGCGGCATGACGGTTTTTAAAGACGACTATGAGACGAGCTTCTGGAAGCAGCAAGTCCGGAAAGCCAAAACCTACAAAGGCATCGGCTGCGTCATCAAGAAAATCGCAGGTTACAATCCGATCGAGACATCCTTCGAAGGTCCGTTCCGGACCGTCAAGCTCTGGAAGCGCGGCCTCAATAAGCGCGAATGGGTCCGGGAAGCCATTAGCGAATACGTGGCCTCAGGGGACACCAGTATCTCGCAGAGCCGGCTACGCCACTCCCTCTCACTGAACTGGACAGACTGCTTCTACGTGCTCGCTGTGTCTCTCTTTGCGGTACTGGCGCCCTGTGTCCTCGCGTTCCTTATATCGTACAACACGCCGCAAGCCGGGCTTTCGTGCCGGAGTCTCACGTACCTCGTCTATGCCATCAGCCAGGTATGCGAGATGGCTCTGTGGACGTGGGCTGCGAGATCAAGAATTCGATATGGCACGCGTTGGTCCGAGACGAACCCCATCGTGAAGAGAGTCTGTTGGTGGGGGCAGGTGTTTGTGGGATTCTTCTCGATATTTGCGGCTGTTGGTGGGACGTCCATGCAGCTCTTAGGCGTCTATCGCAGCTGTGCTTGCAAGGTAAGAACAATGAGGAAGTGGTAGTTCTATCTGGTTAAGTCCCCAGCTAACACTTGGCAAGGTCCCTGCAACTTATTGGCCATACTTAAACGATCCAAACGCGTATATCGTGCTAAGTGATAACTCTGCCGAAGATATTAAGGCTGCTCAACGCTGGTGGACAGTCGTTGGTAGCACAGCTGTGGGCGTTGTCGGATTCGTGTGTGCGCTTGCGTGGTGGCATCAGCGGCGGCTGCGAAAGGTCTTTCGGGACGAAGCGGATAAGTTGGATAGCGATAATACGGCCAACGCGCCGACAAGACAAGGTCTAAACATGGCAGTTTCAAGTACCTCGATGGATAGCTCCTCGACATCCCGGTAACTTATCCGCCTATGATATTAGATGCGTTTTAATCGAGTCCTCATTTAAGTTCAAACGCCCTGCGTGATAGGTACAATAGATATACATGGCAACTTCAAATACTTCGCAATGCTTCTTTGATAACACGCCGTGATGGTTGGAAATGTAGATTCTAAGCATAGTCCCAAGCGAGCTCAAGTGCTCCATCAACTCAGGGGCGTGGACCACCAAAGATATCTGCGCACCGCCGTAAATGACCCAACTCTTCGATGATATCTGATGCGTATCCGAACTCCGCAGCAAATACAGCAAAAATTCAAACGCGGGTATCGAAACTTTTGAAAGCCACTAACGCCAATCCCGAAAATGCCTCTATGCTATTAGGTGGTGAAATCCCAGGGCTTAAACGCTTCCTTGAACTTCTCGACGTCCTCGGTCTCCTCTGCAACGGACTGAACAACGTCTTGCCAGTAGAGTCGATCCTCAAGTCCAAGAAGCTTTGCAACAACCTTGCGACCAAATTGAAGGTCGAAGCGTATGCCGCTATCAAAACGCATCACCAGTTCCTTGCTTTGGATGCCGGTGTCGCTATCGTCGGCCCAAATCCAGACGCGAAAGAAGTCAGATGTCTCATCAACACCGGACTCCAGAGCCGCCTCTTCGAAAGGCGGGTATTGGCGGTTCTCGGCTTCCACCTTGAAGCCGGCTTCAACGAGGCCCTTCCGAATGAGATCGGAAGGGATCGGAATGAACTGCCAGTGAACGTGAATGCCAGACTGTCGACTAATTTCAAAGGTCACTGCGCCCAATTTGAACTTAGATTTGGTTGCAACCATAGCTTGCATCGCCTCTTTGAAACGTGCCATCTCCTGGTAAGTTTTGTTGGCATCTTCACCCATGGCGCGAATCGTGGGTTCGTGAGGGAGGGGAATGATAAGCTGATGGCCTGGGAAAGAGAGGCCTGACGAGGCGAATGTCTCCGAACTAGGTAATGGACCTTTGGCTGTAGTGACATAGGAGTCATCTCCTATGCAGCAGATCATATGCGTGTCTACATCTGTGTTACTGAGACAGAAGAAACATCGGTCAGGTCCAGGAGGGGGTGATCGCTCTCTCCGGCGACGTGCGCGGCGACCACCGCCATGACCGTTGGCAGAGTAGTTAGCCTGGTCGTCGGCAGGAGGCGGTCGTTTTCTCGGGTTAGTCTTGGAAAGGAAGGGTGAAACGGTGCTACCAGGTGGTATAGAAGAGGGAGCCTCTCCAGGGACCAGATTGAATGCGTACATGGCCTTTGCTTTGGTCGCATTGCCAAAAGGGGCCATCGAGATGAATCGCGTAACGGGCGTCTGGTCAGAGTCAGGATTCGGCGGATGGAAGAACGGCTCGCGTTCATAAAAGAAGTCGGAAGGTGAGGTTGAGAAGTGATAACGCGGCTTGAGGGTAGCACACAGGTCGGCTATCTCATCGGTGCTTGCGATAGAAGCTTGCTCCTCGGGCTTCAGAGCTTTGCTTGAGTTCGCCCATACCTTGGAAGGCCAGCAGGTCGTAAGCAAGATATCGGCGCTGTTTGCGCCGCGTAATATCTTGGCATCGTCCGCGGTGTGTAGGGGGAGATGTTGCTCCTTTGACGGGCCAGCGACAATGGTCTTGTCGAGAACACCGCCCAATGCCACGATTCGGATCCCATCTGATGTTTTGGTGACGCTTCGCTTACCGAGGAAGTGAAGGTTCTCGCAGACCTATATACAGAGGGACAGAGATTAGTTCCGGCAAGCTGAGCTCTGTAATTGGGAAAGAACTGCTGTGAACATACATCTTCACCTTTCTCGACGCGTTCAACCACTCGCTCAGGCAAGGCAATTGTGCCTACGGTAAAATAGGTTGAAAGTGGCACTTGAATATCGCCGTTGAGGAGTCGGGATATAGTCTCGTCATCTTGGTCGAGGGTGAAGAGATCGCCAGTGACGATGGCAAAGGCGAAGTTCTGTTTTTGGTGCAAAGTCGCGAGCTTCTGGAAAGCAGATTCCAACTTGCCATTGACGCTGCCGAGAACGATGCTAGCGCGTCTTAGTTAGACATAGTGCTCACTGAGATTGATTGGAATAGATCACTTACATTTTTGCTGCCATGGCGTAACAGTTGGACTACTCACAGAGAGAGGTGCTTGAGCTACTAGCTCTTATTAGTTCGTGAGAAAGTCAAAGGCGAAAGAGCTTGGCTGCTTGAATGGGATGAGATACGCCAAGAACCCGAGCTTATCGATTGCCTTATCAGCTTATCTTAGCGCGTTTGGTAGAGAAAAAAAGTTGGTCGCAATGTTCAGTCGCGATGCGATTTCTTGTAGTGGGGCCAGAACATAAGAAATTCAAACTGCAAGAGCAGCAAGGCCTTGAATCTACCCTTTCCGTAGGGAGTCCAACAGCCAAGATGCGCTCTACGCAGTCGGGACGAATAGTCAAGTCCCGAAAGGGAGTTGGAGGGACTCCTCACCAAAAGAACCATAGATGGGAGTCGTTCACGACCAAGATCTCCAAGCTTCATTCCCTCGATCCTCTACGAAGAGTACGGCGACATGATCTCGAAGTCGAAAACCTCGAAACAACGACCTCGTACTTTCGAAATGGCATGGAGAAATGGGCAGATATCAACATATCCAAAGACTTTACTTCTTTCCGGCGAGATGTGCGACCTTACTGCGACAGTCTGCCTCAGATCTTGCACTTTCAGGACAAGATCATGGAATTGCTGGCCAAATACATTTCAGCGCATGAGAAGGAATCGCTAGAGCCTCTACTCGACCTCCTTACTGCCTTGGCACACGACCTAGGCACCCGTTTTGAGAAACACTACCCGACCGCATTATCTCTGATCGTTGGAGTCGCCAGCCGACCTCAAGATGCGGCAGTTATCGAGTGGACATTTGGCTGCTTGGCTTTCCTGTTCAAATATCTGTCAAAGCTGTTGGTCCCAGATATTCGACCGACTTTCGACGCCTTGGCGCCACTACTAGGCAAAGCACGGAATCCTCCGCATATTGCTAGGTTCGCTGCCGAAGCGTTGAGCTTCCTTGTTAAGAAAGCCGCGGCTCCTGCGAACCGAGAGAAGGCCCTCGCTCCGTTGATCGAGCATGTAAGACTGGATCTTGAGGCTAGCAGAGATAGCCGGCAGTTCGGGCTGTACCACCACGGACTTATGACCATGTTTGCGGAAGCCATCAAAGGCCAGGGACATGGTGTACATACGAGCGGGCCCGAGATTATCAAGTCGCTGATTGCGTCTGTTCCAAATGATGAATGCATTTCTTCGGATCCAGTAACATGGACTGACCTCGTTTGCGGTGTACTCGTTAGTACTGTTCATCACACAACTGCCGAAACGTTCGAACCCATCCCGAAATCCATCGTCGAAATAGCCAATAAAGACGAACAGTGTGTTACGTACCCGCTGCGTAATTGTCTGTATATTAGGATATTAGGGACGATTTCCGGAGTCCGAAAAGGTAGTCGGATAGTAGACTGGTCACTGATTCTCAATTGTCTACTGGCATCTCTCAAGGCTCTGTCAAAAGCCCCGAACGACATTGAGAATGTCGATGCAACAGCTATTTGGCAACAGCTACTTGTTAATATAGCCATCATATGGCGGCAAGCTCCGATGGACTCTATTATTCCGTGCATTACAGATTTTATGAGTGTCATGACACGAGAACCTTTGATGAGATGGTTCATACCATTTTGTTCTTACTTTTCGGAGCTGGATTCTACCAGATTTCGCAGCCTCTTGCTCAGACCATTCCAGAAGTAAGCAAATTTGAATCGTTTACCAGACTTGATTATTAACTTTGAATATAGGTTTGTCGTTACGCATTGGTCCGAAGGTACCAACGAGGATATGCTGTGTGTCTTTCTGCCCCATATGGTAGAATCTCATGCTTTGCCCTCGGCTACAGAGGCTGACAGCTTTTCGTTGCCCCAGTCCTGGCAAGATCAGATTGTCACCAAATTCGAACGACTAGAGGTTTCCCCATTCCCTGAGCAAGGGACGTCAAGTGGCTATGATAAAGATCCTAAAAGATGGCGCGACAAATGCTTGCCTAAATATTCAGCTCTTCTTCGTGTTCTAGAAGCAACGGCAGTTCGACCGTCAACAAACGGTCCTATTGCAGAACTGCTGTTGAGAAAACTTAAGCTTGCATTAAAGCCCTCTCAATCTCTAGCGAGCGAAGAAGCCCACTTCATCGTCAGTCAGGGATTCTCAGCATATTTACGAATGAGCAAAGCCGCTGGGCAGATCGATGGCTCTCTTGAGCCCTTGCTCAAAGCAGCCACTCCTCGGTATCGGCGACTCACTGGTTTCTTGGAAGCTATGATTGACTACGAGGACCAGCTCAACTCCAAGAGGAGCCCCCAGTCTCAGAGCGAGAGCAGTTCCAATAGCGAGGACGAAGACCCATTCATGAAAAGCCTCATCGACAATCTATCCAGCCCTTCACATCCACATCGATTGGCCTCTTTAAAATTGCTCACTCGCCTTGACGCGGCTTCCGACGAGCTGGACTCTCTAGCAACTATGATGCAGACCGAGCAAACGCCACTAGAACTACAGAATGTTCGGCTTATCTCTGTTCATATCCGAAAACTCGCAGCGAATTATCCTCAGCTCAGCAAGGATTCATGGCTCCGACAAGCAATCCCTGCATTTCTCTTTGGTCAGATGACGGTGCGCTTGACACCGGTTTGGGATTCTGCAGCAGAAGCGTTGCAGCAGATTAGCGAGGTGAAGTCTGGAGATGAGGTCATATCCGAAATTGCGTTCAACTGGCTTGACGTCCCCTCTAAGAGATGGGAGGGTCCACAAAAGGAGGTTACAGCTTCTAATACAGGAGTCACGGACTTTGAATGTTGGAATTTGTCAAATCTCCACAGGCAGGCCGAGGGAACGGAGCATGTGCTGAAATGCTCATCAGACATCATGCTTGAGCGTTTTGAGGGCAATCAGACTCTTGTGCCTCTGACACCTTCTAATGCGAGGTCCCAAGCACTTAAAGTCTTTTCGGCTGCGCCTAGTATAGCGGAGAAAAGGTCTCGTAAACTGGTGCCGTACCTGCTGTCATGGACCAGAGATGCGGATGAGCAGGATGACAACGAGCCGGAAGCATCTGAGCAGCTCTCCGGGGGATCCTGGTCTCTTTATGATAAGAAAGCTCTTCTTGGGGTATTCGCGCAATTTACCAACCCCAAGGTATTATATCAGAGCCAGCAGGTTTACGATGCTCTTCTTGGATTACTTGCCAATGGCGATGTTGAAATGCAGAAATCCGCACTCAAGGCTATTCTCACTTGGAAGCAAGATGGCATTAAGCCTTACCAGGAAAATCTGGAGTATCTTCTTGACGAAGCTAGGTTTAAGAATGAGCTTACAGTGTTGTTCCAAGGTGACCAGCAGATTCAACCGGAACATCGCGCTGAATTAATGCCCGTCCTACTCAGACTACTGTACGGGAGAACGATTTCTAAAAAGGGCACTGCAAGTGGACGCAATGGCCTTCACGCTACCAGACTTGCTGTTCTCAGGCAGCTGACTGTCGAGGACATGGGTCAATTCCTTGACGTTGCTCTCGGTGATCTTCGCGGGGTTAGAGTCATTGAGGATGCTCGGCTGCGTGAGGATGTTTTCGACCACGAAAAATTGACTGTACGAAAGCAAGTCGGATTTCTTAACATGATGGAGGCCATGATCAACGAGTTGGGTACCAACGTTCTCTTCTACACCGACAAGATCCTTAATGCAGTGCTCTATTGTCTCGTTCTCTCCTCGCGGGAGCTGAACCAGAACAATGAAGATACGGAAGAAAGCCTGCCTACCCAAAACTCTCTGCTTCGAGTTGTCAGAAGCACATCATTGAAGTGCTTAACCGCMCTCCTCCGAAATGCCCCTGGTTTTGATTGGACTCCTTATAAAGATGTATTCATCAAAGAGGTCGTGAGCCCGCGCCTGGATAAGCTTCCAACCGAAACAACTCAAGGTATATCTGGCACTCTTCAGTTCCTCGGAACATTATCGCAGCTCCCGAAGACTGCTTTGTTTCTCTCCATTGATAGGCGGATCATTGGCAAATTGATGGAATGCCTGAAACTGGAGAAAACTAAGGACGAGGTCAAAATCTTTGCATTGGGCATCATACGCAGTCTGGTGGGGCTTTCTCAGCAGCCGGCCACACAGTCTGAGTTCAATGAGCTCATCCAGGAAGAATTACTAGATCCGAATATCAACGTTATCCTAGAGAGCATCGGTGTCGTGCTGAAGTCTCAGGGTGATGTTGGGAGGGATCTACTCATGGCGTGCGTTGAGTGTGTGGTTGAGTTGTCTCCGATTATCCAAAAGTCGGTTCATATTACGGATCTCGTTGATATTTCAGTTTCTCTCCTCAACCAGCCTTCGCGACGTGTCAATCCTAAAGCCAAGGGGCTTATCCTTTCCATGCTTGAACGCTTCATCAAGCTAGCGGGAGCCGATCTTCAAACCGAATTGAAAACCCAGATTTATTCGACGATATCGTCTCTATTTGGATTCTTTAAGGATCGTGTCAACCGACAAGCCTTGTCGGGTGTTCTGGAAGTATTATACCCAGACGACCCGCGATGCCTCGAATTATCCACACTCTGTGCGGATCTCAATTCCTATGATACCAGCCGGGTCGACGAGCCGAATTATGAGAGACGGCTGACAGCTTTCAACGCCATATCGCGACCGAGAGATGTACCATTTACATCACGAGATTGGGAACCGTTAATACACAACATGACTTTTTACATCAAACACGATGAAGAGTATGGCATCCTATCTGCGAACTCCGCCGACGGTTTGTGTAAATTCATAGAAGCTGCCGTGGACTCTAAGGGCGAAGAGCAGGCCAAATTCTATGACATGCTCTCGAACATTCTAATGCCATCTCTGTATTCTAATGCGCGCGAACCATCAGAGACAGTTCGAAGAGAGACAGTGAGAGTCTTTGGGTTCCTGGTGTCGCGAATGCCATCTTGGCGCCCAGTTACCGATCTTGTAGCAATCAACCCTGATGCAGATGAAAATGATCCTGACCCGAGTTTCTTCAGCAATATCCTTAGCCCTGCAACAGCGAGACAAATGCGAGCTCTCCAGCTACTATCCAAGGTCAACCACCATACGCCATTGAGTAGCAAAAACTTAACTCACTTCTTCGTACCCCTACTCGAACACTTTATCTTCAGTCGAGAGGAAGGGAGTGATGATCATGGAGTAGGTGCCCAAGCTGCAACAACGATTGCTGACATAGCCTCTTCCCTTGAGTGGCCGCAATATCGGGCTATACTTCGCAGATATATCAGCTACATCGAGTCAAAGCCGGAGCTTCAAAAACAGTTGATCAGACTTCTCGGCAAATTTGTGGACACACTCGCGTTGGCGGCTTCAGAAAAGAATCAAGATACGATGGACATTGACTCTGCGGTCCCCAAGGAACGGTCGGGCAAATGCAGACTAGCAGCCACGATGCCCGCAGGAGAGAAATTGAACGAAGATGTTTTGACTAATATCCTGCCGCCTCTCCTGGAATATATCCACGAGAAAGACGAAACAACGGTCAGCTCTCGCGTTCCTGTGGGCATTATTATCGTGAAGATTCTCCAGGTACTCCCAAGCGAGTCGCTCAACCAGAAACTTCCGGGAGTTCTTACCGACATTTGTCATATCCTCCGAAGTAAGGCCTGGGATTCCAGAGAAATGGCACGAAGCACTCTCTCAACTATGACATCGCTTCTGGGTCCGTCGTACTTTGGATTTGTTCTTAATGAGCTGAGAGGTGCTCTCACAAAGGGGTACCAGCTCCACGTGTTATCCTACACGATGCATACCATCCTCGTCAACACCACCCCTCAATTTCAGCCTGGAGACCTTGACTATTGTCTCGATAAGATTGTTAGCGTCATTATGGACGACATATTCGGCGTTGTAGGACAAGAGAAGGATGCCGAGGAATATGTGAGCCAAATGAAGGAAGTTAAAAGCAGTAAGAGTCAAGATTCGATGGAGCTCATCGCCCGAACTGCCTCTATTAGCCATCTCGTTGAGCTTGTGCGACCCCTTCAGTCCCTGCTGCTTGAAAAACTTGACCTCCGAATGGTCCGGAAAATCGACGATTTGTTGTCTAGGATTGCGTCTGGCTTGCTGGGCAATCCTGCGGCTGATAGCCGTGATACCTTAGTATTCTGTTATGAGGTTATCCAAGAGGTATATGAAAGCGAGAAGCCTTCAACGGAGCCAAAATTGAATCCTAAGCTTCGGCGGTATCTCATTCAGAAGGGCGCGAATAAAAGTGGTGATCGCAGTACAACTAGCAAGTACACGTACAAGCTTGTTCGGTTTGCGATCGACGTTCTGCGGTCTGTGCTGAAAAAATACGACAGCATCCGCAATGCTGCCAACATTACCGGGTTCATACCAATTCTCGGCGATGCTCTAGTCGGAGGCGAGGAAGAAGTAAAAATAGCGACTTTCAAGCTTCTCACTGTCCTAGTCAAGGTTCCGTTCAAGACTGATGATTCCACAAAACTCTACAAGGTAGCCGCAAAAGAAGCCACGAAATGCATGTCGACGTCTACGTCGACCGCAACGGATCTTGCGCAGAGTGCTCTCAAACTCATGTCCGTCATCATCAGAGACCGCCGTGATGTTGTGGTTAAAGATGCCGCCGTCGACATGCTTCTTAATAAGGTCAAGGACGACTTAACAGAGCCTCTATATCGCCATGTTACGTTCAGCTTTCTACGATCAGTTCTTGACCGGAAAGTTGAGACTGCTACAGTTTACGATATCCTGGACTATGTTGGAAGCATCATGATCACCAACGACGACAAAGACACGCGGGACTTGGCTAGAGGTGCTTTCTTCCAGTTCCTTCGCGAATATCCTCAGAAGAAGAATAGGTGGGCTAAGCAGCTCAGCTTCGTTGTGGCCAATCTGAAATATGAAAGAGAAGGAGGTCGTCTCTCAGTCATGGAGATCCTACATCTCCTGTTGATGAAATCAGCCGATGACTTTGTTCAGGAAATTGCGACAACCTGTTTTATCCCTCTAGTTTTTGTCTTGGTCAATGATGATAGCGAAAAGTGCCGCTTGGCAGCCGGTGAATTGATCAAGGAGATTTTCCGAAAAGCAGATAAAGAGCGACTCTCAAAATTTTTGTCGCTCATGCGGTCTTGGACCGAGCAGGATGATAATTCTTCAGTGTTGCAATTGGCCATCCAGGCATTCTCTCTCTACTTCGAAGCTAGGGATCCAGCATCGAAAGACCGCAAGGATTTGGAACTCTTGCTTGAGACGGCAGCTAATGTCTTGAATAATTACTCGACCTTCGCAAAGGATTCGGAGCTAATTGACACCGTTCTTCGGACAGTGCCGATTCTCATAGAGAAGCATCCGGCAACAACTCTAGCGCACGAAAGGCTGTGGCAATCCATTTCGATCCCCCTCTCACATCCAGATCCCAAGGTTAAGCTCTCAAGTGTACAATTGTTGAGGACTTATCTAGCCGATTTCTACGAGAACAGCAAAAATGCCAATCATGGCCAAGTCATTCTTGGATCACATGGTCTTCAATTACAACCTCAGATGGTTGGACAATTAACCCTCTATGCTGTTGGCGTACTCAGTCCGGCAACTGTACGGAGGTGGAAGAAGAGAATGCAGAAGAAAGGAAGTGCCGCAACGTTTAACATGGACAACGGCGGCGCAACCTTCGAAGACAGCTCAGTAGAACTGGATGAAACCCTGGCTGCCGAAGTTGGCCGAGTCATTCTAATGTTGAGCAAATTCCTTGATATTGGTTCATCGGACGTAGAATCCGAGGATAGCGATGCAGAAGGCGCAGAAGACGACGAAGAGGAGTGGGGTGGCCTAGACGCGGAAGAGGACGACCACAAGATCACCCTCCATACTCTATTCATTTGGCTCTCCCAGATTCTTGTTGAGGAGACACCGCCCAAGGCCAGCGCTCTTGTGCCGAAGGTTGCGGCCCTGGACATCCTCTCAATCCTCGCTTCATCACAGCCAGAGGCATCTCTACGACCATCCCTCAACATTCTCCTCACGCCACTGCACCATCTCACTGACCCCTTAATACCAATGCCATACTCCATCGAAGAGCTCTTCAAGACACGATACGAGGGTCTGAAGACGAAAGCCGGAGAGACCATGGATATGTTGCAAAGGAAATTCGGTACCACCGAGTACACCAAAGAGCTCCTCGCCGTGAGCGAGCGTGCCAGAAACCGCCGCGAGAGCAGATCGAGGAAGAGGAAGATCGAGGCCGTTACTCAGCCCGAGAGATTTGGCAAGTGGAAGAAAGGCCGCCTTGAAAAGAAGGTCAAGCGGAAGAAGGAGAAGGGATTGCAGAATCGGAGCAGGAGGAGGGAACATTAAGAAGATGGTTGGATGATGTATATACCTGTAGTCTATGTTGATCTTGATAGCATAGATGTTTAGATGGCGTGGAGTAATGAAAAAATAGAATGGATAATAAGCTTCTATTATACTGGCATCCTCTATGTGACACTGGGGATATATGGACTGTTCATTTAGGATACACTTATCTATCGAGTGATGTCATTCACGACTTACTTAGATAGGAGTAAGAATAAAACATGTCTCTCAAGTCGTTCGTTCTGGTGACAGGTAGCTCCAGCAATAATGGGGAAAGGAGCAAAAAGACAAAACGTACAACACCAGGGATTCGCTGGTCGTCACCGACCCAACTACTGATCTGGCGGTATCTGGTTTATCGAATGGGGGAGCGGACGGGACCCCGAGCTTTCCAGATCCTATGGTCGTACGTGATATATTACGGTGTTGTTATGGTATATGTACCACATGCCATGAGTTGCGGTGAGGGGATATTAGACCCACAGACCTGAACTTGAGCAGAAATTTTAGATGGCTGATTTAATTGAGAGTATAGATGATTTTTGTATTGTTCTAATTTGATAATATGTATATATCTTCTATAATTGGGCGTCTTAAGTCTTATATGGCACAAGGGATGAATTACATTAGGTATAGTACAAGACTTGGGCCACCACGTGTAGGATCAAGACAACCAGCTTCCCCTCTCACACACATGTATGAGCAGCTGAATGTCCTTGGTTAGTCAAAACTGCACCCATAATAGCTCATCAGACTTTTTTGAGTGCTAAGTCGTACTCCATCTAGCCACGCTCTGAAGCTTATATATAATTCTCATTCAATTAAGGAAGTGGAGCGCGTTCTAGGGTCGTATTTTAATTGGCGAGATAATCCCTTGGCATTGTTACCGCGGGCCAGTCCTACCTCAAATGGGTCTTCCCTTAACTGGTCTTTGTCGTTGTGATGACTGCTATTGCTTTCAGATAACCGCGACCGGCGCGAATATACCACCGGCAGATGTCCTAGAGTATCGAATTTGTAGACCGGATACGGCGTCGGTGATGTTGTACTGTAATATCGGTCACCGCGGAAAGATCCCTCGTTGTCTATAGCACGGATCCGCGACTGTCTATCGTTGGAGCTGTTATCGACGCTACGTCCGATACCCTCCGGGTTCATAGAGACATTAGCGGATGAGTTTCCGTATTTCTTGATGTCGAATATTGGCGCCGTGTTGAGGGTACTTGGTGCGAGTGGTGAGCACTGCCTACTGACGGACGAGCGCCCGCAGTTCTCAGTGGCGTCGAAGTTTTTCCTGTAGGATCTGTTGATTGTGCGGAGGGGTCCCTCGCCTCCCGCGATAATGTGGCTTCTTGCTCCTCGGACAGAGCCTCTAGCTCGTTTTGCACGGCGGTGGGGTCGGCGCTGGCATCGGCACCGGCGCCTCGCTCGGTCACGGTGCCGTCTTCCCAGAACTCGACATCACCGTCTTCGCCAAGGGTACCCCGTTTGACTAGTTGACCCTTCTCCCGCATGAGATCCTCGACGGTGATCTTTCGATCGCCAAATATGTTCAAGTGGTCGCTTATTACGTGACGGTTGCGGCAGGACGGGCAGGKGATAAGCACCGAGCCATGGTGATATCCCTGCTTTGATATGGTGTGCGTGGAGCGTCCACTACAGGGCACGCACGTGAATGTCAGCTCATAATGAGGATCGGGACGCCTCGGCGGCTTCTTCTCTGACGATGGGGATGATGATTCTGCTGAGGGCTTATAGTAGTAAGGTGGTCTGGGTATGGCGTGGGCAAATCGGTACGTAGCTGGCTGCGAAGTTCGGGGGAGACGAGGATAGGGGCGGAGGATGGAAGGAGAGATTGTTCCTGAGGAACGGAGTCCAGAGGAACGGAGTATTGGGTTGAGTAATAGACTTGAAATTGATCTGGAGGCCATAGTCGGCAGACAGGAGGAAAACAAATCAAGTCCTTCTAATGTATGTGTCCAGTGTCGCGATGTAAAAGCTCGGACTCGCAACTACGTAATGACCTGAAAGATTTTGCGATAAGGTGTAGATTGCGCTAATCCGAATACGGCATATCAGTACCTGATATACCGAGGCACCTGCAGCTGCGAGGTCCCGCTGACAAACGCGATCCGGATTAACTTATCCCGGGCTATGGAGGGGCACCTTACCTAAGGCACCTAAGGTTCCCCACGTCTTAGCATGGACCAGGCAAATCCACTAACTCCAATTCTTTTCAGGGCGAGTCAAGCTCCTAGGGCTCCATCTCCATCTTATGACGCCGAACTGTAAAGTGCAGCTAGTGAATGTCCTCAACAACGTCGCCGCAGCTGTCGGCACAACAACCACCCCAACAACCACCACCTGTCCTCTCTTTGTCTTCTGTCGCCGGCCTTTCATCACATGCTTCCTCTCTTACCAAAATGTCTAACTAAAACGCCACACTTCCCGGCATTTTCTTCTACCTATAACTTAGCATGTCGTGCGAGCATGCCACCTTATAACTAGTTCCACCTCTGGACTTGTGAGCCTCCTAGGATTCGGGCTTCTGATCGCCATACTCCTCCTCCTCCTCTTTCATCCTATCGCCGACACAGCTACCTCAGAATACAACAAAGCCATCGGCATAATATTATGCAAAAATGATTAGTGGACGGGGAAGTTCAATGATGCGAGGCGGTCGCATTCGGCCTCCTCGAAGGGTACGTCGCATCTCACAAGCTAACACCTCTCTTGCCCCGGCACTCTTCTTTAGATACAGTTCTGAGTGCATCTTCATGTTTCTAGCCATCTGGATGAGTTGTGGTTCTTCACGGTCCACGTAACCACTCCACCGGTCTGTGCTGTCTCTTGAGTCTCATGCAAAATGGCTCCTTATTGTCCTATCTGCACTGGTGTTCCCTCTTGTCCCTACCTGATCCTATGTCATTCCTATATCATCCCATATCCTTGTATGCAGTATCGATCAACTAACAATCGTGCACTAGGCCGTGCCTCCTCCCGGTGGTATTGACGAATTCGAACAATGCTGGGAGAAGCTTCGTGAAGCCCTACGCGACATACATACGCGTAACGCCGGTAACCTTTCTTTCGAACAGTTATATCGATACTCGTACAAGATTGTCTTGAAGAAATCAGGTGAAAAGCTCTACGATCGCGTCAAGCAGTTTGAAGAGATATGGTTCGCCGAACAAGTCATACCGCCCATCCGAGCCCTCATCACCACGAACCTCGTTAGCGTCACACTCGATGAAGTCCCGGGTACAAGTGTGGTTGAGCGTCGTGCTATGGGCGAGAAGTTCCTGAAGGGTGTGCGGACCTCGTGGGAGAATCACAATATGTCTATGAATATGATCGCCGACATACTGATGTATCTCGAACGTGGCTACTCGCAAGATCATAGTAGGCCTCCGATTTATGCGACCACAATCGGGTTGTTCCGCGACCATATTTTAAGAACAAGTCTCAAAGAGAATGGATCTGACTGTCTAGTGTTTGACATCCTTAATGCTACCATTATCGACCAGGTTAATATGGAGAGGGAAGGAGATGTCATTGACAAGGCATTGTTGCGCAGTTGCATTTCTATGCTGGAAGATCTCTTCGAGACAGACGAAGAAAACGATCAAGAGCAGCTATATATCACTACCTTCGAGCCTATCTACCTTCGCAATACCCAGTTATTCTACAAAACTGAGTGCGAAAAGCTAGTTCGTGAAGGCGACACAAGAGCATGGCTTCGATATACTCAGAGACGACTCGCCGAAGAGGCTGAGCGATGTCAGACAACGGTCTCTCCCTTGACACTCCAGAAAGTTACGCACGTGGTTGAGCAAGAGCTCATTATTATGCATATGGAAGACTTTTTCAATATGGAGGGCAGCGGCATCAAGGCCATGATTGATAACGATAGAACAGAAGACCTCAGCATCCTTTATCAGCTTGTTTCTCGCGTTGACTCCAAGAAAGTCACCCTGCGTAATGCTCTTGCTGTCCGTGTCATTGAACTCGGTACAGAGATAGAGCAAAATCTCAAAAACACCGACTTCAGCATATTGCAGCAAGCCGGTGGAGAGGAGCCTGCTGAAGGAGCAGAGAAATCCAAGCCGAAGACCTTGAACGCTGCGGCTCAGCAAACAGCAGCAGCCATAAAGTGGGTCGATGATGTGCTGGGTCTCAAAGACAAGTTCGATCGGCTTTGGTCTACCTGCTTTGGGGAAGACCTCATCCTGCAGACTGCATTAACCAAGAGCTTCGCTGACTTCATCAATTCATTTGATCGCAGCTCAGAGTATGTCTCGCTCTTCATTGACGACAATCTGAAACGAGGCATCAAGGGCAAGACCGAAGCCGAGGTTGATGTCGTCCTAGACAAAGCGATCACTCTACTCCGATTCATCGGCGAAAAAGACAAATTTGAGCAGTACTATCAGAAGCATCTTGCTCGTCGTCTGTTGCATGCCAAGTCCGAAAGTCAGGAAGTTGAACAAGAGATGATATCACGTATGAAACGAGAGCTAGGCAACAACTTTACGCAGAAATTTGAGGGVATGTTTAGGGACATGCGCACTTCTAAGGAGACGACAGAGCAGTATCGGGATCACATCCGAGGCCTTGGCGAAGTGGATGAGAGGCGAATCGATCTCAATATTAGCGTCCTTGCCGGCAACAACTGGCCCAGAGAAGTCATGGGTCGCACGGGCCTTGCAGATGGACCTAAGGCTAAAATTATCTACCCACGCGAGATTCAAGGGCTTCAAGATAGCTTCTTCAAATTCTACAGCATTAATCGCAATGGTCGTGTACTTACTTGGCTCGGAGGCGCGGGCAGTGCGGATATCAAATGTGTATTTCCGAAGATTCCGGGAAAGACCTCAGGACCCCTTAGCAAGGAGCGTCGCTATGACATGAACGTGTCGACCTACGGCATGATCGTGCTTATGCTATTTAACGACATCGCCGAAGACGAGTGGCTATCATTTGAAGAGGTTGAGGAAAGAACCAACATTCCCCGGCACGATCTCATCAATGTTTTGACGTCGCTTTCGGTGATAAAACAATATCGGGTTCTCTTGAGAGAACCACAAACAAAAGCAGCCGCCAAACCCGGAGACAGATTCACATTTAATCGTGAGTTCGTTAGCAAGGCCATCAAGATCAAGGTGCCTTTAATCAACGCTGTCAACAAGGTCGAGAATGACGAAGAACGCCAAGAGACGGACAAGAAGAATGAGGAGACAAGAATGTATGTTACGGATGCTACCATCGTCCGTATCATGAAGTAAGTCAATATGTGAGCACTTAAACGCAAGGGGCAAAGCTGACTAAATTTACCAGGCAACGCAAGGAGCTTGGTCACTCTCAACTTATCACAGAAACCATCCAAGTCTTGGCGAGTCGGTTCAAACCCGATGTCTCACTCATCAAGCGTCGAATCGAGGCCTTGATCGGGCGCGATTACCTTGAACGGTCAGAGCTGGCGGACGGCTCTCCGGCCTACCTATACGTGGCCTAAATATCCCTCTCTCCCCAGAAAAGTCACTATCCGGGACCGGGGCTATGGTCTTCTTGCCTTTGACTAAGATATATTCACCTTATAAGGTGTAGGAGAAAGACGCTACCTATGACAACCAGCACTCATTTTACGGCTTACGTAATCGGTGGCCGTCTACTTTGACTTGGACGCCACATACCAGTCAGAATCCATGGAATCTATTCCATGGCTTGGGGAGKGCTATGTCACCATTATGGAGGTTATGGTTGAAGCAGTTCCCCCCTGAAATCCAAGGTGCGAACCCTTTTCTACCATAGGGACAAGCTGTTTCTCTACAAATCGCGTCCACCTGCTTAATTGCATAGTGACTGAAAGGCGAATCGACATGCTGGTTCGCTCGCCGGCATTTGACGGATTACTAGCTCATCATTGCTGTAAATMCCCCCCTTTGCAACTACGATAGTAAGCATCCGATGTATTGGATGTTCAATAAAGAAATTGACCAAGTAAATTGTCTCCCTATTCTAAGCTCAATTCGATCTCATGTTTTCACTTCCTCAATTAATGTCAAGTAGACGTTCGAGTTTAACCCCTTGTCATTTCTAGACTCGTTATGCTCGCGACAGAATGTAGGTAGCTAAGAGCTAGAGAGAACTATTAGGAGACGTATCTATCAGGAAACCTAGTATTCGTGTTTGGTTTCTTGTCAGTAGGAGCATGGCTGACCCTGCATAACTCAGCTATATCTACAAGCGCTATCGCCAATTTCAGCTTGAACGGCGCCTTATCCTAGGTACCTATTCGTCTTCTTTGTCTCAGCTCTTATAGAACTCTTGCCCCTATTTGACCATAACATAGAAAGCCCAATCCTTTGTTCACGGATACTTTAGAAACAATAGGTATTGTTGTCAACCTCCTAAGTCAAACTATGCACTGCCACTCTGAACAGCATCATTCATGTCCATCGTACACAATAAACGATATCCTTACTTACGAACAATGCCTTTAACGATATTCTTCCCGGGGTCTCTTATTACTCTGCCCCCTTCCGAATAAAAGTTCGAAATATGCCCGACTAGAACTTGCCTGAGTCAACTCTTCTGAGTTTTGCTCCTAACATACTGTCGCTCACCCAAGTTTTGAATGTTACGTATGTTTTTGTGATTTGTTAATAATTGTTACCGAGCACAGTATTTTAGATGAGCAGAAAGCGCGAGAGCGCCACCTGGTTCGAGGCCCTTGGGGGCCTCGACGACTACCAAAGCGTTAGAGACACCAACAGCGCTCGATCCAGCGTTGTCGATGTCAACGCCTTGGCTATTGATGGCCAAGGGGGCTCCAGCAGTGCTGAAGCCGGTGTCTATGTTGACTCCTCATCGACACATCGTCCTCACTCGTTCAGTGGGGGCGTCACTGATGCTGCGTCTGCTGCTAGCAGAATGCCTGACGCTCCTACAGCTTCGTTGCGCAGGCGGGCCAAGAAGGTCGACGAGGCGCTGGCCCGTGTAATTCATCGAGCTCGTGCCTACGATGCTTTAACAGAGGCTGCCAACAAGTCTGAGGGGCCGACGTCAGATAGGGAGGATCTGAATCGACACCCGCTGCGTCTGCCTTCCTTGCATTTAGCCCCAGACTCTCCCGCCCCCTCAATGGGGAGGAGTGAACACGGCGAAGTTATACCTTTGAACAAGCGGAAGAGCTTCAACGATTGGAAGCCTCAGAGGCCGGTGTATGCGCGGACTGACTCCGACTGGGAGACAAAAAGTGACTCCGGATACAGCAGTGCATCGTATGCAGCCCCCCTTTCGAGGTACGATGCGTACCAGCCTCCGCCGCCGCCGCCGCAGCAACAGCAGCAGCAATACCAGCAACAGTCACCGCAGAGAAACCAACTACGGAGGCAAACGAGAAAGTCCCGACCACCMCCTCTGAATCTTTATGGAGCTCCAATGAGAGACGCGAGCCAAGATCGAGACGCCCGTAGCGACTACAGCAATGCCACGTACTCTCACCCACCTAGGAAAGCAAACCCAGCGTCACGGAGTGGCGTCCAGTCTTCACGCATTGCCACGCATCATGATCGCACATACGACGGCGATCAGCGGAGTCCAAATACCGTCTACGAGCCTTACAGGCCCCTAGTTCCACCCTCGCCACGGGTTGAGGCGCCCGCTTCCCCAGCATTCGTGGAGCCAAGTCGCGGCCGGCAGATGCGATCCCCTCTCCCATCACCCACTCCCTCGGCGAGATCCAACCGTCTCCCAAGTCCGTCACGAGGAGCATGGACATCGGACCGCCCGCAACAAATACAGCCTACATTTCTAGAACGGGCCAGGCGGCGCTGGAATCGGAACCTTGATCTTAATCTACAGAGAGCGCGCTTACGGCCACAGTCCAGCTTCGAGGTTCTTGGTGTCCAGAAATCGCCTATTAGGGATATTGCGGCAGAGGAGGCTAAGCTGACGGGGCCGACGAGACAGCCTACTGATCCGAGTCAGAAATTTCAGATCCCGGCGGATGTGTCTTTTGCGACGGAGGATTATGACCGTGGCCGTGATTGCGAGAGGGAAGAGGAAAGGGGAAGGGGAAGGGAGAAGTATGTGGTTGAAAGTGAAGGCCGACACACGCCGCGTTGGTCTGAGGATATGACGGGGCTGGTAGGGAGAGCGCAGAGGTATCAACAGCGGCAGCAACACACCTTTCCTCCGCCCGAGGTGGATAGAATAAGAGATAGCTCGGTGGGCAGAAGCTCTACGGTACCCAAGCGTATCGACTCCCTGTTTCTAGACGTCGAGGACAGCAGCACCCGCAAAAGGCCCATTTCAGACACGTTTTTCGCCTCTGAATGGTCGCAGCAGCAGCAACACCGTCTCACATCGCCCAAGACGCCTAGACTTAGAGATAACTCCGTTGGTAGAAGTTCTACAGATCCCACACGCACCGACTCTCTGTTTCTGGACGGGAGAGGTAGCAACCTCAACAGTCCTGGGTCGGACACGTTTTTTGCGTCCGAGTGGTCGCAACACCAGGTTATCCGCCAGGCTCAAGAAATGGTGGCTTCTCTACCTCCGTCATCGCCGTTTCACCAGGGACCATTCGGGATGGGACAGCCGCAAACTATAAACAACGCTGCCCAGCAAGTGCACAACGACCTCGGCCCGGATCCGACGTCATCCAGGGATCAGGTCACCATCTCAGGCCAGTATTTAGAAGCGCCACTAGATGATCGCAAATACCTTCCCAGCCAACATAGAGAGGATATCCAACAACCCGTAATTTTACCTCCGAATACGCCTTTAACTAAGTCGCCTGAGCTGATACAACGACCACCCCACGTATTAGCGCGGAAGAAGAGCATTAGGAACTTGAGGGGAGCCGATACATAGGGGTTGAGGTGAATGTGTTCCAAAGAAGTGATTTGAACCGCGCTACGGATGTGTATAATGTTAACCATACCTGTTATAACGGTGAGTAACACCTGTATGTACATAGAATAGAAAAGAAACTGTTTCCCGTTAGCTGAATTGTCGATTTTCTTTACATTAAGATATATAGTATATATAGAGCTGTATAGCAAGAATATGTTATATTCATCTAAATAGCTTTAGAACAGATATATAGCTTTCTCTTTGTGCACCTACTCGACTCTTGGCAGGCTCTTTCGTGGGACATGGTTTACAGCGAAACACAGCCGTTGGCGCTATCCTCGAGGAAGATACCTCCATAGATTTGGCCTTCTGAAATACCCTTCTCCTGGTAGCCGGAATTCACGACATCGGAGGTGCCTGTCGGCTTCTTCAGGATGCCAATTTGGTACTGACCACCGCCGCTGTTGTCGTTCGACAGCGCACTGGTGACGGCCTTGAGGGGCTCGTCGTCCTTAGAGTAGTATACTTGGAGGGTGCTGCCTGGAAGTCAGTCTTACATGCTGGAAGTATAACTTCTCTTAAGGGTTGGAATTGGGGAGGAGTCGGGCTTAATGGCTTGAAAAGGGGCGATCTCACTTCTTCACGAAATCAAGAGTGATGGCGAAGTTCTGCCAGGCGGTGGCGTCGATGGGCGTCGACCACACTTGGTTGTTCTGTCGGTTCAGGACCTTGAAGTTGTTCTTGTCGCTGCCTGACTTGCCGATGATGGTGCCGGCTTCGAAGTTGAATTGGTTGGCGCTGTAGTCGGAGGTCTCGTGCCAGACGTTCTGGTTAGAATCTCTGGTTAGCCTCTATTTTCAAATCTCCCATCCCCATTTGCTCTTCGATTTCTTGATTTCAGGGACTTCGTCCATACCAGATACTCGTGCGTGAGGTTCAGAGTCCGCTCGGGATCCTGCTTAACACTGAAATGGAGGGTCCTGACACCTGTGGTACCAGGTCCGTTCTCATTCGTATCGCCCTGGATCTGCAGACCCGCCCGGCGGAAGCCGTTTTGCGTCTGGAAAATGGACTTGTCGTTAATAGTAACCTCAACAGACTTCGTTGTCGCATTGTCGAAGCGCGAGCTCCCAGCGTCGGGGAACTGTAAGATCTGCGAGAACTTTTCGCTACCGCGGATGTAGTCTGGGTTGAACGGGCTCGTCGCGTACGAGTCGAAATCCGTCGGCGTCTTGTCTACCGGCACAAGTCCGTTGAGTACCACGGGACACTTAATCTCGCCAGTGCCGCGCTTCGCCGGGCGGGCAGAAGCGGATGAGGCGAGAAGCAGGCTGGTGAATAGGGCTGAGGATATCATCTTCGTATCGAATTGCGCTGGAGTCGTTGGTTCCCAAGACCCAATACACATGAGAGGGKGGGAATCACGGCTCTTATGTACCTGAACTAGGAATTAACTCTAGCCCATGTCGATAGGATGTAACCCGACGGCCCGTGAGATTAAAGGCTAGCGTCCAGACGTGGAGAGCAACCGCGGTGGGTTGGGAAGATCTCCCCCAAAATGGAGAATGATGCTCCGAGCAATCTATCACAAACGGGGAATTTCTGGGGAGCAATGTGGAGGAGCCCACTGACGCCATTCGGAACGATCTCTAGATCTTACCGAACTGTGATAGCTTTCCCAATCCGGCAATCCTGCCCCTGGCTAAAACGAGCCCCTGTAATTGGCTCTAGGTGGGATATATTGTCTCTATCACGCCAGTCGTGATGCTCTACACGGAATAATTTGCGTGCCCGTAGAGCTGGTTGTTACTTTAGAGTATGAGAAGGGGTAAATTTAAATTCACCTGTTACGGGGGGTACGCTCTACAACTTCGTATGTGGAACAGAAAAGCGTCACGAAGTAGCCTTTATATCTGTGTATGGATTTATTTGATAGGGATACAATGCATCAACGCCAGAAGAAGCGTAAACCTCATTTCATCCCAAATCCCTCAAACCTCATCCTATCAATTTAGGTAACAATCTGAATAGGTGGAAGAATTGAGTCCCCTGCTTAGTGCATGTCCTCCACGCCTTTGTAGCCCACCCAGACCAACAGGATATCCCAGCAATTCCTTAGGCGAGTCTTCCGAGCCATCGGCGGTTGTACTGCGCCGTCCTGTGTCGTGGTGGCACCGTAATCGGGCTGGGCTTCCTGTGACTCTGCGTCTTGTGCGAGTAGTGGCTCTGCACTTGTGGATCGATTCGATGAAGCTTTGCTCGATGGTCGGGGAGACGGTGAATGGCCGGGGGAGGAGGGAGCGACAGGAGCATTGCCACCTGCCTCGGGTTCATGGTCGTCTCCCTCGTTCGATTCGGTCGCCGGCGACTCTTCCTCCTGCAAGCGCGACAGCAGCAGAGATGACATCTGTGATAGGACTGCGGATGCTGAATCTTCGTGTTCGCCTTCGTGTTGTGCCTCGCTGGGTACCGGATTGGCGTGGGACTTTGTCGAGCTAGAACTTGAGGAGCTAGACGAGCTCGACGAACTCAAAGACTTTGAGCCCGGCATTATTTCCGACCTCAGGTTGAATAATCCTCAGTACTTGCGGTGGATGATTGCTTGCTTTCCGAAGGCTTGACCGGAAGGAACTATTTGCTGAGATAATTAATTAGGACTGTGGGAGCTTGTCGTTATGTAGGAATAAAATGCAGTCTTTGCAAAAGCTGGTTAACAGCTTGTCGGCCCGTTCCTGACTGAGTTCGCACGTCATGTTACACTGCGAGGACTACCTGACAAGATCGGACTGTGTCAACCGTGCATTCTGAATCATGGATGACTGGTACCCAAGTAGGAAATCAAGTTCACTGGTGTTTGTCTTCGGAACATTCCTTTCCATTATACAAGATAGCTGTATTTTCCACATAACTCGATATTACATTAGATCAAGAGTAAACTGGATAGATTTGACCATCTTGTTGATTCTGGATCATGGAGGGKGTAGTTACATGAGCTCCACAAAACAAATACAATCACCTACCGGGCCTTAATGCGGAGGATGAATCAGGGCTAATTCATACGTTGTTGATATCAAATTCTACATTGACCTTTGTAATAGTTTCATGGAGCTGGGAGGCCTCGCTTGTTCCGTGGTGTTCTACGATGTGTTCCAGATGGAAAGGGGCATATGGAAACTCAACGTTGCTGTATCAGTAAGACAAGAGCTATTTATCACCGAGTTGAGAACTTTCAAGAAACCTATAAGACTGTGCGTATGGTGTAGAATAGTCATTGTATTAAGAGAGATTCCGTGAAACTTGGGAATTCTCTAGAACTATCTACCAGGTTATTCAGCGCCATTATACAAATATCATCGTGACTTCCGTGGCATTGTTGCTAATGCCTGACAATACCCCATGATTCATTCCGTAGGTTACAGACCCCTGTTGTCCTTCTCTTGATTCCGGGTTACGTCCAAGATGGACGCGATAGACTCGGATATCGGAGAGAAACCTAGAAGGTACCCAAATCCTAACACCAAAGCGCCTCTCGTCGTGTACAGTATCCATGGGTATTAGAGGTAGAAAAGAATATCCTGCCTTAGGCGGCGTTAGGAGGATTCTGCGTCACCGACCAACGCGGACCAAGTTCCCCGGATAGTAACCTTTGAAATCTTTGAATTTCGAAGGTCCCTGTAACCCTCCAGATCTGGTTGCCTATCTTCTCCCAGCGCATACGATCAGTCGGGTCCTCCAAGAGTACTTCGCGCAAGTTGGCTCGCGACGCGTTCTTGAACAGGTTCGCGATCTGGCTGTACGTGTATTTACTCTCGAAATCGAGATTTAGGCGATGAAGCTTGAGATGAATGGATTCCAATGATAGTGGCAGCTCAGCATCGAGGTTCATGAGACGTCCGCCGTCGTATGTTGTCAAGGTATCGCTGGGTCGCTTTGGCCAGTGAACCCGTTTGCCCACTAGGTCTTGCACAGCGATTCGGAGTTTTTTCAGGTTCGTGAATCTTCGAAGCGACCCAAGTAGATCGTTGCGTCTTCGTACAGATACGAATGATCCCGAGATATCTAGTTCTTCAAGATGGATAGATCCACGATTTCTCAGGACGTTACCGATATACGTCAAGAATTGCCTGGTCATGGCCTCTCCGTTTTCGTCTTCGGCGAATGTGACTTTGAAACTACGAAGCCCAGTGCACTGGCAAAGCATGAATATCAGAGTACTCGCTTGTGTTTGTGTGACATCGATCTCTAAGTGTCGGAGTCTTGCGGCTTCATGGAGACGAGAAGGTGATCTCCTCGACCAGGACATTCTCTTTAAGGACAACGCTTGAATGTTGGGAAGTCGGAGAAGACTTGGTATCATTTTAGCGTTTAATTCATCATGATCTGGTTTCTTGGAAGGGTTGCACGACAACACCACAGTTCGTAGGCTCGAGAGTCCGGGGGTTGGTCCTAGATGTACGAGGAAGGATGCACCGATATAAGTGAAAAGCTGAGTTTGAGTGGCATCGACACTTCTCGTCGCAACCTGGAAGAGTTCCGATATCGACGCATGGTCTCTGCTTAGACATAGGTCGAGCTCCTCGAGGTTTTGTAGAAAAAGCAGAAGTACTGCAATATTTGCATTGAGACAACGCTCTTTGATCTGATCTAGAATATCTTTCGCTAGTGTCTGTGACAGCGGAAGACTGATATCGAGCGATGTATTAAGCATCCTGTCCATGTGTGCGCCGCTAGAGGTCTGATAAGCCTTGCTCACTTGAAGGTGTCGAACATGTAGGCCAAGGGCTGGCCGCGACGTGAACGCTGTAAGGAGAAGACGGCATTGGGTGAGGTTGTGTATGTAGAGGGTTTTGTATAGGATAGGTTCAACAATCCGAAAGAATGTCCTTGAACAACGGGCGATGGTCGATAAAGTCTTTAGCGAAGCGCTCGTCTCCGATTCTGCTAAAGTAGTGCCGGCGTTGAATGGCAGTTGGAGATACGAGAAGATCTTTAGCAAGATCTCCTCTGGAATATATTGGACCATGGTGGCAGATGGCTTGTCTAGTAGAAGAAAGGTTTGAGAAAGCCGTCGATAATCAAAGCCAATTGCCCTCTTCAAGAGAGTCTGTGATGAAAGGCTAATTGGCTACCTAGACGTTCTGGTTAGGGACGTGTTTGTGTGGCGAAGGCGTCGAATGAACTGGGAAGAGACATATAGTTATATACAAAAGAAAATACGTGAGCAAGACACCCTACCAATCCTTGGTACCTTAGGTACGTCTGTAGTCACGGCGTGAGTGACTTCCAATTGCGCAGTGGTTTCTGCTTGACCCACAACTTGGCAGGTGTTTTTTAAACAGCACAAAAGGAAATCGTGACTGCTCCTACCCGCTTCATACCTAGTAACACAACTGCATACAGCTCCGCTAGAAATCTACACGGTACATTTCCTGGGCTACTTTTAATAGGGCTGCCTCTAACATTAGCGAGCCCAGTATAAACCTCTCCAGGCGTCAATGGGCTCCTTTCAGGTGCCTAGGCCAACATAAAAGCACAGTACCAAATGGATATGCTTTGTCCGCTACGTAGTTAAGGAATACGGTAAATACCATCTGTATCCAGCTGTGTGAGTTACGATACTCCCATTAGTCCTTCAGACTGTTATGTAGTTTACGGGCTTTTAATACCACCTATTCAACCCCGATAAGAAGAATATATAGAACTACGACGGTAATTGTTAGCTAACGTACAACGCCCCTGGGTGTGTAGTATGTGTGTCTACCTGAGCTTAGATTGTTTATATGTTAAAATGTCAGAGTCTAGGTAATCTAAGTCATTTCTGTACGCTGTGAGCGGGATTATCGTATATAGGCCCAGCTGAAGTCAGACGAGTGTCCTCATTTATACGTTTCTACTCTATTCTACCATATGTTACCCCTTGTGTGCGCTTTTCCTAAATCGACGGAATGCTGTTGTCTGCCCCTGGCTGTCGCTGAGTTACGCTTAGTCATCTCTTAACCCTGACGCCGCCACAGTAACCCTAACCCTAACCATGGAGCTCCAGTTCTGCTACAGTGGCTTGCTTCGAGGATTCTTGACTCAATATCAACTACACTGATTTTCAAAACTATTGTTGAATGAAACATCTAACGGTCTCATAGACAGGCGGCCGTACCCATTGGTATGGAACTTCAGAATATCTCGTAATAAAACCAACCTCTTGATATAGACCAAGAGCATTGAATGGACCACTCTTGCGCTACCTCCTTCGATGTGGAAATTGACTATTAGGATATATTCTAGAGGTGCAGGAATACCAATTACAAGTTCAGTGTCTATAGAGATGGCATCTACGTTAATGAAGAAGCGAAATGTTACTTTGGAGGAGGGCTGGGATTTACCGGGAGCGGAGCTGTGTACTGACGTTTTCGGCATGTTGGACGCGCTAGGGATATTTGATAAGGGCCTGTATGCGCTAACTGCCCTCAATCAGCGGTTGGAAACGTGCGGTGGCGTTGTCTTAAGGCCCTGAGCGATGGCCCCTATCGTTATAATTGGAAAGATGTCCTGCATGATAGAAAACGGGTAACATAAAAAACGATGTGAAGGTAGTTGTGCAATATAATGGAACGTATCACATCATACTTTGGCCAAATATCCCAATGGACTAGAATTTGCGGATCACATAACTAACGAGCTAATACGTAAACCTTCCACCGCCACGAGGAAGAGCACGATACTGTAGGTTACCACTCCCAGTTTCTGGCTAGTTCAAGTTGCGCGAGATGAATCCTCTGCTCCTCTGGGTCGTCAAAATGTTTCTGGGGCCTTATTTTTCCATCTTCTTCCGGCTTGATGAAGTAAGGTCCGTCTACTTCGCATTGCGCGTTCCTCTCTGGCAGAGTCCCGTGGTACAAGAATTCTCTTACGTGCTTCGCCAGACACGTAGATGGTACGGAAATAGAGCAGTGTCCGTACCCCTGCACCTCAACAATCCTAGAACCCTCGAAGGCAGCATTCGCTGAGCGAGCAGACTGCAAGGGGCACACGGGGTCGTATGTCGTCGAGAGGATGAGGAGCGGATGAACCGTCTTAACGCCTAGGCGCGGAACATACTTGTGAGCCTTCGGAATAAGCCACTGCTGCTTGATGTAGTAGCCTCCATACTCCGCTGGGGCAAAGAGAGACTCGTTCTCATAGGGGATGAGCATGTTGAGGAGAGACTCCCTATCTTGCGGCCAGTGGGAGGCGCCCGATGCACCGTCGTTGTAGGTGACGAATTCGGTTGACTCGCCTTCTATGTTCCAAGGACCGCTCAATCCATACGAGAGCAGGGCTTCCGTCGCATTTCCCTCAAGCATTTTTGCTAGCCGGTCGGCCAGAGGATACCAGTTAGACGGCTTGTAAAGCGTCGGAAAGATAGCCTTGTACCAGATTGTTTCATAGTCCAGGGTTCCGTAGACAGCGTTGTTCACGTAGACGCTGAGTGGACTCTGCTTGAGCTTTTCAATAAATGAGAACAACTTGGTTTTCAGTGAATCCTTCGAAGCCGCTAGAGATGAAAGCGTGCAGTCCTTGCCGGCCTTGAAGCACTCCTTCAAGAAGCCCTCCCAAACATTTTCGGTATCTATGAAGGTCTCGCTGTCCAGCAGCCCCTCATACCAGATGAACTGGTTCGCTACACCGTCAATGATGACGCGTTCTGAGCGCTCTGGGAACAGTGTTGCGTATGTTTGGCCTAAGATTGTACCATAACTGAATCCCCAGTACACCAAGCCGTTTTGTCCGATAGCATCGAGGATACTGTTCATGTCGGCAGCCGTTTGTGGCGTGTTGATGTACGGCGCATAGTCGCCCATGGTCTCAGCACACGCTCTAACGAAATTGTGCGACCACGCATACGCCTCAACACTATCCTCGACAACTCTGTTGTTGCGGACGCTCGAGCGCTGGCGGCGCGTCTCGGAGTCGGGATAGCACGTGGCCAGTGGCTGCGAGCTATTGATCCCTCTGGGATCGAAAGACAACAGGTGAAAACCCTCTCCGACAATTTCGCGCAGCTTCTCACCACGACGATATATGAAATCAATTCCGCTGGCTCCGGGCCCTCCGGGATTAAGGAACAGATTCTGGGTCGCATTGTTTCCGCGCATGCGGATTAACGGGATGCTAAAGGTCTTGTTGCCGGAGTTGGCAGCATCGAATTGATCCAACGGCACGTCGATGCTGCTACATTCGAGCGGGCGGCCGCCGAGGTCATCGCAATGCTCCCATGTGATGCGCTCGCCGGGATAGGCGAGACGCGTCGGACGCCGCTCGTGATGAGAGCACCGTGAGCGGAAGGACGACTTCGCTACCTTGAAGAGTGGGACAGCAATTAACGCTGCTACAGCGACGTATTTCCAGAATGCGGGGTTACGGCGCCGTTGTGGCCGCGAGAATTCMCCCGCCTCGATAAACTCCTTACTCTGACCCATCGCGAACTTTTCAGACGTAGATGAAAGTTTCCGTCAAGAGTTTCGAGATGAGAAAGAGGGGGCGGTAAGATCTAGACATGGTGGAAGAAACCCTGTCGCATCCATGCTTGAGCACCTGCCGGAATAGCAGAATGAGGCTCTATGGTGCGCTGCAGTCAGCGTGCCAAATACAACCAACACAGGTCAAATTCACGCTAGAACAGACTTGCTTTAGGCAGCTTACAGGGCCTGTATTATGCCGTCTTTAGGCTTTCATTACGCCGCTGAATTAGTAATATGTTACTAATCTTGTATATATTACATAATAAGCTGTATATCGGTTTGTTGGTGGTGACTACGTTGACGGCGACTGGCCTGAGATGGCTCACCCATCGAATCTAAGGGGCCATTCCAGAAAATGAGGAATCAGCAGGTAGCCATCGCGCCGCAATTGCGAGAGACGTCCACATACGTACCAACCGTACCGTCACCAGACATCTCTGGGGACATTGGCTGTAGGCGGGCTGCGCCACCACTTCGCCCTCTCGTGGGAAACGAAGCCTAGGACGCCGAGGCTTTAAATGTCTATAAGCCTCTAGCTATCGGACCAGAGAATAACTAAATCGGACAGAAGAACTTGGACATAATAACTCTTAGCAGCATCTTTGCCTACGAAGATGCCCAGCGGGGGGAAAGAGGTCGACGGAATCGCCCTAAAGGGTCATTCTTATAAACGTAATACGCGCGTTATTGCTTATTTGCAAATCATCTCCCCGCAGGCCTCATATAGTGAAATGTAAGGCTCTAAGATTAGTGTTGTCATAAACTGAAATATGCCTACCAATGTAAAACATTTCGCGGATATCATATAGGAACATGACTAGCAGGGCAAATTCGAGGAAATCATAGCCTTCCTTGAAGGCAGGTTTATCGAAATTCGCACGCTAAGACTCTAGCTCGGTTGATGGAAACTCTTCCAAGACAATTTCAACGCTCGCCAAATCCACCATTTCACAGCCACCTTAAGAAGTTGCAACTCAAACCATAGAAATGTCTTGGACAAGAATCAATATGAATCATAAGCCATTAAGCACGATAGCGCGCCAACTACACAGCCCAAGGCTTTAATATGCCATGAGACATTTAACGCGCTGAGGCTATGCACCAGTTTATGTACGCCATTAACTCACCATTATGCAATTAAATCTGCCGATCGAGCCCACAATACGAAATACGGTTAATACGATGGCCGTTTTAGGCAAGCTGAGAGGCAACATTGGCGAATCAGCTGTTAGTGGTTTTAACCCCATTACCGTCCTTTCACATGACGGGTTTTTCTCGTCGAAGTCTAGCCTTACCAGCGGAATTATAAAGGAAAACGAAGGTCTAAATAGTTTTGAGACATGTTAGAATTTACCACATTAACTTATGTCCGTCAATTTCGGCCGGTTACGACTCTTGTTAATGAAGTTGTAAATACCAACGGTGGCACCCAATATATGCATATTGTGCTTCAAAATTGAAGTCGTTCTTACATAAGCCCCGAAAAGCCTATATTTCAAAATGTCTTCATCAAAGCGCCACSCCCCYCCAGCCGATATCCCGCCTCAGCTGTCGGATCTGCACTGCTTCACAGAGACCGAGGGCGTCATCACCACCACGATGTTCGACGTACCCGGATACCGGGTGGTCAAGGTCCTCGGGGCCGTCTACGGCTTAACAGTGCGTAGTCGCAACTGGGCTGCCGCCATGGGTATGGTGCTTAAGAGCATCGCGGGCGGCGAGTTGCGGTGGTTCACCAACATGGTATCATATCGTCCCTCATATGTGAGAGCTATACTTGCTAATAACGACTAGCTCTACTCGGCGAGGAACGATGCTATTACTCGCATTGTTGCTGAGACTAAGGCACGCGGTGGAAATGCAATTATTTGCCTCCGCTTTGAGTCCGGCGAAGTGGGAGGGTTCTGCCAATGCTGTGCCTATGGAACAGCTGCTGTTGTCGAAAAGATCGATCCTAATATACACGAGGCCCCGCAGCTCCTCAGTTAGTCAAGTCAAGTCACGTTCCCGTTTATTGATTTCAATTGTGTAACTATCCATGATGATGACTAAGCAGAGATTTGTTTGTATAAGCTTCGTTAGTGGGATTCTTTCGGTTGTGTTTTAAGTCGCAAAGTATTATATCGTTAGATCTCTTGGATTTAAGATATTAAGATACCAATCTTCATGGTATATGCATATTTCTTCTTTAGCTAGTCCACTCTAAGCGTCGCGTGCGGGAATGAGAGCAGTGACATTCAGCAACGGCTTCGATGACTAATACCGGCCTGGTGGAAGTAAGTCAAATATCGCCGAGCACATAAAGAAGGCAAGCATCCCAGGTTTTGGTAATTTCATACGTAATTGCCTACCTTGGAAGTTTCCTAAATAAATCTAGGCTTTAACGATCAAATACTTACGATGGAACGAGTCTTAGGTTAAGGCATTCTTGAAAACAAAAATGACAATCGGGAGGTTGCCAAGTTATAAACAGGTAGGAATGGAACAAGACGACAATGTAAAAGGTAACGAAATATCATGTTACATTCTTTATTGAGATCATGTACCTAGTTAAACATGAGGATATATACGACACTGGTAAATTCAAACACCGAGACGCCACCATGCCATGCGTGCTGTCTATGATGAATCTAACCCAGACAAACTTGATAACGGCAGCGTCCGCCCATCGCCTATCTTAATCCCCGATCTTCTTACCATATCTATATCTCTCTTCGCCTTATTTGACGCAGGCTTCGCATCTGTGACCTTCAGCCACTCGCCGTTGAAGGCATTGATAAGCCAGTTATTTAACTCTGTTAATGATTAGTAAGCATCCATATTAAAACCGGGGGGAAATAGACAGGGAGGTAACTCACTATCGTAAACAATGCGATTCGCATTATGGAAGTAGATGCCATGATTACTATCGGGGAACATATGCAGATCATAATTCTCCACGCCCTCCAAATCCAGTTTATCTAAGAGCGTGAGCGTATTCTGCATATGCACATTATCATCCGCGACGCCATGCATGATGAGGAACCGCACGTTCTGCGCCAGCGCGCTGGCATTTCTCACGGCGCTCTGGTCGTACCCTTTCTCGTTGGTTTGAGGCGTCAGCATGTACCTCTCCGTGTAGATGCTGTCGTAGAAGCGCCAGTCAGTCACAGGCGCCACTGCCATGCCGTACCGGAATGTGGCACCCGCGTCCGCCTCCAGCGTCTTGAGGGTCTGGAATCCTCCGTATGACCACCCCCAGATGGCAATGCGGTTCTCGTCCACGTACGACTTTGCCGCCCAGATCTTGGCCGCAGCGATCTGGTCGTGCGCTTCTATTTCACCGAGGTGTTTGCGCACGACGACGCGCGCTTTCCGCCCGATGAACCCAGTTCCGCGTCCGTCGACTGTGACTACGATGTACCCCAAACCTGCGGCGACGTAGGATTGGAAGTCAACACTAAAGCGCTTGTCCACCGACTGCGAACCCGGGCCTGAGTACTGCTGGAAAAGTACGGGATATCGCTTCTTCGGATCGAAGTGCGGCGGGCGACGCTCGACGTAGTTAAGCTCAACGTCATCTACTGTAATAGTGCCGTAATCCAGAAGTGGTAATTCATGCTTCTTCGCCTTATCTGCTAAGTCCTTGTTCTCTTCAATGACATGTTCATATACCTCCGGGTTGCTCGGTGTGCTGATAACCTTCTGTGTCGGCACGTTGGGTCCTCTGTTTGTGATGAGGGCGTATCCAGCTTTGCTAGAAAACGAGACGTCATAGTAGGCCTCCTTGCTGATATCGGTTACTTCCTTCAAGTGCGATCCATCGAACTTAACGCTGTATATATGCCGTTGAATTGAAGATTCCTTTGTGGCCACGAAGTATGCGACATTGTTCTTTAGGTCGACTGCTGAAGGGGCCGCGACAACCTCCCAATTACCAGAAGTAAGCATGACAGGTTTGTCGGTGTCTAGTGGGCTGAAGTAAGCCATATGATCCCTGTCGTCATGAATGATGGTGTCTATGTAGCCGTCTTCAGGTCTGCCATTCGCAGGGTCGGCGGGGATATAAGTAGTATCATGCGAGATCTCAAACCAGCCGCCATCAATCTTGCCTACATCAACTGTTCTCACAGTCTTGCCTGTCCGGGCGGTAACGTCAATGAGGATAACGCGCATGATATCGCTAACACGGTTCGTCTCTTTCACAAGAACCTTATTGCCAGCCCACGTGATATCAGTTATCAGGAGGTCGTCAGCAGCGAAGCCTCCATCAATCTTGACCGAAAATACATCGCCTCGAGCCATATCGTAGAATAGAAGGTCCACAAATGGATTCGGCGAGCCGGCCTTGGGGTATTTAAGTTGTTGCACTTCAGGATAGTTCTCTTGTCCTTTAGGAGGCTCCGTGCCACTGGGCCTGTCAATGAAGAACTGGATTGGATACTCGGGGACCAGGGTCTCGTTCGTCCTCAGGAAAGCGACGAAATCTCCGCTTTCAGACCACCATGTCGCGCTATTATCGCCAAAGACCTCCTCTTCATACACCCAATCAGGGATACCATAGAAGTATTCAGGTCCGCCATCTTTCGTGATCTGTACAACACTATCGCCTCCCAGTCGTCGCACGTAAAGGTTATTTGCACTTGTGAACACGACCGTATCGCTTTTAGGACTCCACTGCGCAAGTTGCACTCGACGTTCTGGATCTTTAGGGTCTAAGGGTTCTGCGGTTTGAGTCTCAACGTCGAATATCCAGTATATCGCGGTGAAAGAGTATCTCCACACGTCTCGCTTGTCGGTGGCGATAAGGACTTTCTTCAAGTTGGGGCTTGGCCATAATTCCTCGGGCGACAATTGGCGCCCGCCTACATTAAACCATGGTGATTTGATGAGCGTCTGCGTAGATGCGATCTTCCCTCCGGATGCCGTATGGTCTTCATTCTTGCTCCGAACGTCCTCGACTATGAGGTAATCCTTACCAGCAGCACCTCGTTCCAAGAGCAGGCCATCTTCTCCATTCGCGCCTTCGATCCATTTTATCTCATGGCTTTGGGGTCGCCAGTACCCTGCCATGATTTGATCTAAGGTGATTTTCTTGCCGGATCCGCGGGATGCCGTGGCGGTCGGATCGTGTTCTTTTTGAGAGGAATGTTGGTATGATTTCGTAGATAGGTAGGTGAATAAACCAAGCACCCAAGCAGCAACGAAAATGCCCACCAAGACCAGGACGAACCTCTTCAGATTTCTATCCATCCCAACAACCTGTCTTTTCTGGGGCGGCGGTAGGAAGGACCCATCTTCGTCCTCGGAATCATGATGTAGAGGGTCCTCATCGTCTAAGTCAGCAATCTCGCCATTGAGTTTTTCGCGTTCGCCAAGTCGCTCGAAGACAAGACTCGTCGTGGATACGGAAGACAGCGAGTCGCGCGATGGTCCCGGGGACGCTGTCAGCACGTTAGCAAATGCTGGCCTTCTCTACCCACTCCGACGATTCATTGGCATACCCATTGTCGCGTGTTTCTCCTCAGACCAAGAAAGAGGCCATCCGTTGCCTGTACGATTGACCTGATCTCGGCGACGTTGCTCTACTAACCAAATCCGATAAATCAAACGTGTTGCTCTTGGCAAGTGATCTCGAAGGCCGAAGGTCGAAAGCTAAGGACTGCCCCTTGTTTCCGACATTGTGGCGCGGGCTTCTGACGGCAGAACGCGCGTTGGATGAAATGTGGCTAGGATGTCCACAGCCACAGATACGTACCTACACGAAGCCACCCCCTAATTATATCGCCACATTTGGTCCGTTCTTGTCAACGCACGCACATGGATTGTAGCAACATACTTCACATAAAGCCTTAGTTAAGTCTGTAAAAGTCATATTCAGGTTGCTATTTAGACTAATGTACTCCGTAGGATACTATAGTCAAAGTCTCGCCCCTGATGTGTACAGCCATAGTTCCTTAATCGTTCACCTTGTCCTTGTTCCCCTAGCTCTCTTACGGCCACCAGCGTGTAGATGCCGTGTCAAGCTTTACAATTCCGTACCTAGGTATCCTCCTTTCCCAGCTCTGATCCTCGTAGGCACTAACTTCGTTCCTCCAAACTCTTTCGTAGTCATCTCTATCCATTTGTATACACTCAATATCAAACCCCTTCAATATCCGTTCCTAACTTCGTCAACCCTTCTTCATTCCATTCAGCATCAACCGAAGGAAGGATGTGCCGCCGACGCCCGCGTTGCTTAAAGGACCAGGTTCGCATCAACACCGAGTGCTATAAGGCTTGAAATCACACGCTCATCTCCCCATTCTAGGGCTAGGCGAGGCAAGTCTGGTTCTTGATCCGACGATACGACTAGTCCGCGGCCAACCATTGCATAAATGACAATGTCTTCCCGCTTTCTCAAAGCATGGGCTAAGAGGCTGGTGAGTTTCTCCGTGGATAGACCTATGTCGAAGACAATATCGAGTCCATCGCAATACTCGCTCTCGGAGCAGTGCTGGCCCTTGAACCAATCTATCATGTTCATCGCCGCGGAGCATGCCTTGTCGGAGTTCAGAGTAGCGCCATGCTCGATGAGGATCTTGCACTCGCCGTAGAACGAAGGCTCGAGGACTTTCTCGAGAAGCTCATCAAGGTAACCCTGTCTGAGATTCTTCGGTGTTGCTGCCGTTAGGATTGTTTCCAATAATTTCCTAGAGTGACCGTCGTGTCTCGGATCGTAATCGTTATTCTCAACTTGACATCCACGTACTGTCCACTCTAGTAGTGTCTCGCCTTTGGGTGAGGGGGTGTCCATCCTGGCTCCGGCTTCCAAGAGCAATTGTAATTTCTCCGAGAGCCACACATCGTCGTTCCGGGGGCGCGGGATAGTCATGAAAACATCCAGCGGGGTCGTTCCGACCCCATTCTTGCCATTTGGGTCAGCACCTAATGCTAGCAGGTGAGACATAATCTTAGGTTGCACATTCGAAATGAGTGCTTTACCCAGTGGAGTAAGACGACTTATAGAACCCGCATCAATATCTGCACCAGCTTTTAGGAGTTTAGAAATTATCTCGCAGGCCTCATCAGCGCTCCAACGAGCATTCGGATAGTCGCAGAAATCGATACATCTCTGGATTGGCAGAAAATGATCTCTCGGTTCGACGGTTGAACTGACTCTTGCACCAGCATCGAGCAACACGACCACGTTCCCCCAATTCCCGTTATCCATCGCAATCGACAGTAGAGGGCCGCGAAACTCCTCTATATTCACATCAGCTCCAAGGTCGACTAGTTTCGTCATCATATCCATGTGCCTCTCAGGCCTCTCAGACCGAAGGCACAGGCCCAAAGGCGTGTATCCCAAATCCTTCTCGTCAACCGAGTATAATCCCTTTTGTACAAGGACTTCTGTTAGTCGAAAGAAACCCTTGTTGACGGCCAAATGAAGAGCTTTTGTGAATCTCGCATTAGTCCCGCTCTGGGCCGTCCTATAAAAATAAGGGATGGCACCATGTTCCATCAGCAATACTGCGATATCCTCGTGTCCTCGGTGAATTGCTTTGTACAATGCTGAATCAGAACAATTGGAATATCCATCCTTTATTTTTAAATCGGGCTGTGCACCATGGTTCAGAAGCCAGGCGACAGCTCCAATACTACCGGTACGGCAAGCGCGGTGTAGGAGATAGTCCCAGTGGAGGAGGTGTTTGTTAAATCCAGATGCCTCTATAACAGCTAGAGTTTCAAATGCAGGGCGATTAACAACCCATTGAGAAACATACCAGCCGTATAACGCGTACAGACGGTTATTGATAGTCGAGTTCAATGTTCTGCTGGTGCGGGTTAGGGCGCCAAGGTCACGCATTTCTAGAACGCCGCACGTGGCTATCATTTGCTGAAGCTCTATTGGGAGAGCTTCCAACTTTGACATGGCGACGGCTTTTATGGAACTGGTGATTGAAAGATGGATTGTGACCACAGTTATGTCGGTTTCGTGTACTGGAGCCCTGATTATATTGTGAAATTTGTGTCAACTGTTGTTGCTAAACTTGTGCTATGGAGCTTGTGCTGTTGAACTGATGTTGTCGAATGTGATCATCAAGATCGCCGAAGAGTCGAATGAAGAAGGCTTGGGTGACGAGAGAGGATGGGGTAGTTTTACCGTGTTGATTTTTTCAGGCGGCGTTTGCGTTGTTTATATACCAACATTACCGCCAGCTTGCACCTCACCACACAGTGGCAGATGTGCACCTACCACTTTCTTTATGTGACTCTGACTTGTAGGTATTACCGCACCCATAATTGCGTGATTTCAAACAAGCTCCCCAGTTGTACCCGTTTAAGCAGTTAGGCCTTGTTATTTACTTCTAGGTACATGTTATTGCTGGTTTGTCACAATCGCAGGATCAGTCTTAGGGATATATATAGGTATATATTACCAAAGACACGATCTGGTGTTAATAGAAAAAGAAGGATTTGAAAGGTATAAGTAGCGGATTCGGTGAATACAAGACACCTACTATATGCGAGTTAATAATCATTATTAATACCATGTTAACTATCACTCCGGGCTATCCATATATATAAATATCCCATTAGAGAAATGCCGTCCTGTGTATTGAATTGGAAGGTTATTAATATATATACTGTCATGGCAGCCTCAGCATGCTTAGCTACCTTGGAATAGATTAGATTTGCGGTCCAACGTAAGGTATCCATACTGTGATAACGATTGTCTTCCCCGTTTTCCAACATTCCTGTCCGTGACATGACTACACGGCCTTTACCAGGTTAATCAACAGTAAGAACAAGAGCAGGAACGAGAGCAAGCGTTTAGGGGTTCAGAAAGCGGCCCGTGCCTAGGTAGTGCCTAGGTATATACGTAGTCTTTGCAATCACTTACATTGGATGCCCACACTGTAAGACCGCTGGTAGCATGGTGTGCCCGTCATTTCGCTGGCTAGTCGTTAGTATTGCTGTGTAGCCAAACCTGAGGAATCAACTTCTGAGGCTGGCGCGTGCGTAGATCGACTAGAATACATACAACCCCCAATTGTGACAAATACACTTAACCACTTCCTTTCTCAACTTCGGTATCCTTACCATTACAAGAGCGGATGATTTGACATCACGTCCATACCGAACGATGGCGACTTTCACCTTATTACCTCCCGAGCTCCTATTGATCATCGCTGGATTTACMCCTGCCGAGGCCGACTTGTCAGCACTGGCTCGCACAAATCGGCGCCTTCATAACATTTTCAACCCGATTCTATATCGGATCGACAGGGATGAGCATGACTCAGAAGCAATTGAGGTACGTTAATCGTTTCCTTATTTGATTGCGCTAGTTAAAGTCACCATTTCCATGATAACGGAGACTTGAAACTATACGGAGTCTTTGATGTCCACAATCCACTCACTCTCGGTTTATAGTGGGCAATCAAAAACGGGCGAATTGAAACTCTCGAGAGGGTGCTCGTCCTCGGGTTAGACCTCAATCCGCCGCGCTACATTCAACGGAGGCACGAATGCTTCCCATCCATTCGTATGAACCAAACCAGCATATCTAGAGCTATTCATTGGGCACAAGAAGCAGTGGTTTCTTGGCTTCTCGACCACGGGTTCAAACCACATAATCTAACTGTGGTGGAAGGATACGATAATGATAGGAGAGCCTCTCCATTGTTTATGGCCCTCGAGAAGAACCTAGGCGCGATAGCTTGCCGGCTAATTGACCATGGCGCAAGTCTTACATTTGCACCCATGGTAATAGTCCCAGGAAATCATTTACCCAACTACAGTCCATTTGATCCCGACGATATTAGATCAACTTCGGCCATACATATTGCCTCCAAATATGGCTTAACCTCTGTGGTTCAACACTTAGTACAGCACAAGGGCATAGACATTAACCTCCCTGACAGTGATGGCGAGACGTGTTTGCACTATGCATTTGTAAACTGCGAGGATTCGACAGCGATAGTCGAACAGCTCGTTCAGCTCGGTGCTAACGTCAATACGGACGGCGGAAAACGGAGTCCTCTTTACTATGCCATTTATCAAGGCATGTTCAGGCAAGCACTCGCCTTGATCGATAGAGGAGCAGACACGAATCAACTTTCACCTTGTGGAAGAGCGCCGCTCCACGTGTGTACCTGGCATGAAGAATTGTTTGCAGTGTACAGAAGAGGCAAGTTGCTGGATGACGACGAGATATCAACTGAGTGGCAGTATGAAGATCATCAAAGAGGCAAATACTTCGACTGGCTGGAAGATAGAGATACACTTTTGGCAAGGCTTATTGAGCTCTGTCCAGATGTCAACGGGGGTTGGGCAAACCAACGTCATACCCCATTGGCGGAAGCCATTTCGCTGGGCACGGTCGAGACAATGACAGCTCTCCTTAAAGCAGGCGCAGACGTGAATCGACACATAGGAAATGGAGTATTGCCGATTCAGATATCTTTCGATGGTGGATCGACGAGCAAGCTTCAGGTGTTGTTGGACTATCACGTTCGTCTCGAGACTCGATCTAACGAAGAAATCCCACTTGTCTTGAAACGAGCAATTAGGGCCTTCGGGAGGGTGGCATTGCCCTACCCGTCACTGCCTGATCTACTCAAGCATGTAACCGATATTGATGCTTTACTGGAGTCTGCTATGATGGACAGGTCTCTAAGCCTTTGCACGCTCTACATAGAATACGGAGCCAAGATGCGGAATGGCTTGCTTGATAGTTTTCTCTGCGCCGAACAGGCAGTCAAATCCCCCAACGCCGATTATGTCCGGTCTCTTATGCAGGCGTTGCTGGAATTTACCTCAGACTTCAACGAGCAAGATGCGCTATTCAGAAAGACTCTAGAGAACCGAAATCGAAGAGCTGCGCATATGGTTCTGAGTCGCGGCATAACTGGGCGTAATCCGGGTTCCAAGGATCCGATCATGTGGCTCTCGGTGGCGGCTTCATGGGGCGACATTCATGTGCTACGCCGATTACTTAAAGGCTCGCCAGATATCAACGGTTTGGATTCGGATGGAGAGTTTCCTCTTTCGCGAGCCGTACAGGCTGGACATCGAGATGTAGTCACGCTGTTGCTGGAAGCTGGTGCTGACGCATACATGAGTGCCACGATCGACAACGGCCAGGAACAGAAGCAAGCCATAAAACCCATACAGCACGCAATCCGGAGTGGTAATGTCGGGATTCTAGAGGATATCCTTGGATTCGACTCCGAAAAACAGCCCAAGCTGCTTGAGGAGGACACATGGGTTCCGGCCGTATTAACAGACGCTCTCTACATCACCGACCTTCTGAGAGATCATGTCAAGGATCATGACAAGTAGAGCTATGGCTGCATACATCAATCAGCTGATATACAGATGTTATACATGCCAACCCTATCTCGACCTTTCCTTGCATGGAATTATGTACATCAGATCGTCCGGCCCTGTCTCAGCTCACGATACCTAGACTCCACATAAGTTATATCAAGTCCTAGGGGAAACTAGGTACTTTTCGTTATGTACTATTAGTGCCTACTCACAATAAAATCGTCTTCGGTCTTATTGTCACTCTTCCTGAACTAATCGTTACTTTCGCTGCTTACGTCGGTAGTGAAGTTACCAGCCTCTCAATCGCCCTCTCGCTTCGTACGATGACTGGGAATTTCCTCAGCCGCCTCTTTGTCTTTATCCCTTCTATTACCACGAAGTTGGCACTCTAATCCACTTGAGTCCTTCGTAGATTGAAACAGGAGAAGGATACAAACATGCCGTGCCATTAATACATGATATGTTTATTATTATCATATCGCCATGAACGCAGACCATCGGGTACGGATAGGGATCACGGTTTAGTAGCGTTGGTTAAATGAAAACTATACCTCACCTCTGTAAACACAGATTATTCTACGCATCGCCTTAGCAGGAGTCACAATTTGGATACGAGCACTATAATTGTTGAATTAAATCTGACGCATTTCTTCTTAAAGCATACGTACCTCCAGAACCATGGCATCTACAGCCATTCAATGTTCTTCTCCTTTTGGAAATGCCGCCACCACGTGGACCTGCGTGCATACACCCCCGTCATGACTTGAGATCACCAGACTATCGTATAAGTCGTCGGCGAACCAATTGACGTCTTGAGCCGAATCCTCAAACAACTGGTCTTTAAATCTTTCAGTCTTGAAATAATAATGAGTTGTGCTTTCAAAGACGAGACGTCGGGAAGATGCATTAAAGCGACGGTCCGATCGCGGCTTTCTGCAAGTGTCGATAATGAAGAGGCAGGATTCACAGTTGGGATTCCTTTCCATTGCAGACACCAGGCGTTTAGCCCACCGAAAACCTGGGTGCGCGAACTGATCATCCTCCCCCACAGACCACGAAGAGTAGAATTCAATTGCCAACTGGAATCTTGCCGGAGTTTCGCCTGTGTCCCAATGCTTCGCAAATTGCGGGATGTACTTGATATTCATCTTATTTCCAAGCTCCCAGCATTCGGATAGGTCTGGAAAATCGTCGAAATCGTAGACCGGTGGTTGTAAGCATATGACGTCTCGACCTCGATTCCAGAAAACATGGCGCAGAGCGGCGTTGTCCTCATTCGTCGAAGATAGGGAGACAATCATAGGGCCCTGTCGATACTTCTCTACTGCTCTCCTCGATGCTCGGCAAGTACTTGAGAGGGCCTTGTAATACACATAGAATGATGGATTATTTTTGGTCCAGGACGGCTGATCTTGAGGATCGCAGCGGGGCGCTTTAAGCGCCAAATTGCCGCCAGAATTTGCTTGTCGAAAGAAGTGGAGGGTTGGGCGATGTCGAACGGCGAAGGCCCAGATCATGTCTTGCAGCTCCTGTGGAAGGCGCGCAAAGAGTGGAAACGATTGCATGATTGATTGTAATTGATTGAACAATATGGCCACGATGGATTTCTAGATTGGAGTTGGACTAAGTCGAGCGTGAACTTCGGAGATGAGCGTGATGAATTGAAGTTATTGTTGGTACTAGAGAGAATCCCGAATGTGTACGTGCGTAGAGAGATGGAATACGTGGAAGTAGGTAGGATAAGATGTATGATGTATGTTGTAGAAGAGAGAATTTGGATAGGTCTTTGGCTTGCTAGGCAGAGTAAAAGGTATCTTGGTTGATCAGTAATTTGTAGAACTGTGCTGGTTGCATTGAATGATAGGTAGGAGGTGCCTACCTATTTATAGTTACCGATCTCGCCATTCCTGTAACTAGCACGAGAAGTTGCACCTCAGGCCAGTCCATTTTAAAGCAGGTGATATCGAGTAAAACTTGATAGATCCAATACAGAGAAAGAGCAACACGCCGGGGGACTGGGGGGCAAAGGAAGATAGGGAAGGTCATAGCAGGGTAATGCGAGTCTATGTCAGTAGTTACCTAGGTACCTTAGGTATTTATGTATCTCATCCACAAACATTTGATTCAAGTCATTGGGATATGCAATTCTATTCTGATACTCTAAATCACGCCGTATTCTACTAGGTTCAACAACAATAGCCTGCTAATTTACTCTCAATTTCACATACCTCCTATATTATCTGTTCCTGCGGACGCTTGCCAGTCCGTAGTCAACCTGAACAAGCTTCTGTTACTATCACCAGTGGACATCATGAACACGCTTGACCAAGATGAGGCGTTTGTCCGACGACTAGAGCTGTTTCGTTGTGAGCTTGCAGGTTTCAATTCTTCTCGGCTTAACAGTTGACGCTTACAAATCTAGCGTTGTCTACGGCCCGGCAGGCCGTCCTGTTACGCCGAGCTATATTTTCAATCGCCGTGGAGAACACCCAAGCTGCGACGGATGACAACTCGTGCGTTATGTTGAAGGGTCTGCCAATCCACACTATGTCTAAGGACGTACTGGCAAAAATCAGGGGCGTTGGTCGAGTGTACGATATCTGGACCCTTACTCCTCAGGAAAACATGGGGGCGACTGTCATATGCATAGCTTTCTTCGAGCAAATGGCCGCCGTGCGATTCCAGGCTCTTTGTCGAAGTCACGTGTTCAAAGTTAGGGGGCGCTTCCTCCGCGCGAGCTAGTACGCCCCGGGAATCCCCGAACCGGACTCTGACAAAACGGTCAGCCGCGTGCTGTTGATCGTGGGATACGAGGAAGTCGTCAATATACCGTACCTCAACGACTACTTCGCGCAGCTTTTTGAAGATATACCAGGCACTGAAGTCATAGATCACTATCCCGTCATAGGCTTTGAAGGCCGTCCAATCGGCCGTCTAGAGTACCAGTTTGCCTCCTACCCCAAACAGGCATTCTTGGCGCATTGGAGTTTGGTGAGAGACGTCAGGCATGATAAAATGTTGACATGTGAGTTCGGGCCGGATCCGTGTGCGTAAAGGCAGGGATCTGGAGGGGAAGGAATCCATATTTATACTATGGGGGCTCACTGCTCGAGGCGGATTAGTGCTAGTCTAATTATGAAGTGAGAACAGGGAAACATGTTATTATAGAGGACTACGGAGAAAGCATGAGCGCATATTGCAACGTTCACTGCTCTCAATTTGCGGATGGCAAGTAGCCGCACCCCTTTTCAATTTCACGAGTCTGTGTAACGAAGTTAGTAAGCCCCCCCCTTTTAAATAGGAGAAACCACACCATCATTTCGTTGAAAGGAGTCTAGGCTAAGTAATATCTTCTTGAATTATAGTTATTTCAGACTTTGACCTTGGTATACGCCTGAATCATGTCTCGAATAAAATGAATTTCTAAATTTTCTTGCGTGCTTATATGCTTCAGTCGTACTGCAGGGACCTAATCATAACCTGAGAAAAAACCATGATCCTTCATATCAGCTTACGATAAGCCTCAGCCGAAAGTCTAAAATGTCTCAACACTCGGGAGAAAGAAACATGGTGAATAGTACTCGAAACGCCGCCAAGCAAACCAATTGGGGGTATTATGTTTCGAAAATATGTGCGGTTTCGTATCGTTATCCAATGCCCGTATCGCATCCACCTTTTACATCTCTCCACGCCACACCATACCACAATAATCCTCCTTCATAGCCCTGACTCAAATCACAACAGCGCAGCAACACCTAAGACACCAGCCGCAGCTACGGCACCAGCAACCATACCAGTGGGTCTCGCAGCCAGACCGGGCGACTCGGTGCCATGGCACCCGTTCGAAACGTACGCCTCGAGGGCGGACACGGCGCTAGAGACAGCAGGGGCGTTCTCGTCGCCAGCGCACTTAGACGCGAGGGCGTTGATCTCGCTGGTGTGGGCGTTGAGCCAGCTGCTGGCCTGCCGGTCGTACGAGCTGAAGTCGGCCGACAGCGATTGCGGCACGTCCTGGCTGGCCTGGCATAGGATCGACGGGTTCGTCAGGTCCGCCGTGCTCACGAAGCTCTCGAAGTAGGACTCAAGGGCCGGCGGCGGCGTCGGCGCGCCCGTGATGAGCGAGAGTGCCGACGACGTGCACTCGCCTGAGAGACCGGTCTCGGTGACTGTCGCGCCGCTGGTCTGGGCTTGGCGCACTTCGATCACGACGTGCTCTTGGTGGAGGTCGCGTAGCTGCTTCAGGACCTGTGGGGAGTAGGTGGCCAGGGCGCCGGAGGCGAGGCCGAGGAGAGCGACTGTTTGAGCGAGCATTCTTGATAGTACTTATGTAGGATTTCCTTTCTATGGAAGTATAGCAGTTGATTGTTGTCGAATTTGCAGGACTGGAGACGTGAGAGCGATAGGGCTGAGACGACCGTTTAGATCTGATGGGCCTAGGCTGCCTTTATATACGAGATCGAACCATGTCACAACCAGGGGCATGGCTCCCCCTAGCTATCTGCGCATCATATCCGCCTGGCTGTGCCGCTGAGCTTAACTGGCGAGGCAATGAAAACTGGGACCACTAGGCAGACGGCACGAGCATGTGGTATAACGTTTGAAGTGGTACGGCATTATTGGTCATTTTAAAATCAGACCCTGTTGGCTCGGTACAGAATTAAGGACCAATAGGCTTGGCGCGCTAACGAGCTGGCGGCATTATGTAATCTGCATTAGACACGCCTAGCTTCCTGCGCTAATCCGTTATGTCCGAAGAGAGCGGACTGCGTCCTAAAACGACCTAGTGCTGTCGCACAGCAACTCAATTAGCTCTCTGACTAGCCTGAAAGATTCGGCTGGKATTTTTATTTAGAACAGCCAAGGGACCGACTCGGAGGTCTGTGGCTGTGCGATGGTAGCTGAAGACTTGGCGCACCTACATCTTACTTTTGACGTCATAATCACCTGGCTAAGAGCCGCAGCCACATAACTGTTACCGTCTTGGGTCTTCTCTACTGCCAACAACTTCCATCTATTCCATAGTTAACACCCCATGCTAGAACGACCAGTAAGAAGATCAACATGTTGGTGCTGAGTTAAAAGATAACGTGGACCTACTTTTGTGTTACCCATCGCCTAGTTGCTATGAGCGCCCGATCCGATCGCTAGGACTTTTACCAAGTTTGATATCCAGCCTCACAATACTAACCATGGCTGCCATGCGAAATTACACAAAGCGCCTGACGATTTAATTTCATTCCTAGACTAACAACGCACCCAATGCTAAGAACCCATGGTTTGCGCGAATGTATGGCTCTTTACCTATCCACGCAATTGGCTGCAAGGGAAGAAAGATTATGCCATTTCACCTATCATCAAGGATTAAGCTGACAACTGGAAGTGAACTAACTACCAATTTAGGAAGCTCAGTGTTAGCAATTAATCAATCATTTGGACAACAAAGAGTATACGTGTCTACTAAGCGAGAAGTTTCGAATAGACTAAGGATGTATTCCCCCTATAATGAGGCTCAAAAAGGACTTAATATCGTGTCAAAGGAGTTGACAAACTATTTCCTACAGCAGAACAAAAACTATAAACAAAAACAAACTCCTCGAGAAAAATATCTCGAATAGTGACTACGGCTGAATACTCACCATATACCGTCGTCCACCTACTCTTCCTCTTCCATGTATTCAAGCCCCCAGGCCTCTTTATTCTGCACTATACGCCTTTCGGCCGCCGCCGCCTCTTCAGGAAGCCCTATGGCATCGAGCAAATCAATAGCGTCAAAGTACCCATCTGTCTTCTCGCCCTTATCGCATTTGTCGAGGACTTCAAAAAACTCACCTGGACTTGCCGAAATGGCAAATCTAATCAAGCCAATGCAGATTTTAGCCCAAGGCACGATCCAGTCGCCGAGTGTCCCTTCCGCGCCTCGGATCTCTATCGTGCGATCGGAAGTGGCTCCTGGAATGGTGTTGCTGCAAGAATAGGCCTGGAAGCTGAAGTATCCACGGTCGCCTGGGTTCAGGAGATGATGGATGTAGCAGGAACTAGGACTCTCGAAGATTTGCCTTACGCCTTCCCAGACGCCTGGGTCCTCCGGCAAGTTGAAGACGTCCAGGCCTCCTCCGCCGTAAGGCCGCAGCTTATCGGAGAAGTCAGATAGCTGTTTTGTGGTCAAATGAGGGTACTTGATTCTCGGGATAGTTCTCTCACGAAGCGGCGCTTTACGTGTGTCAGTTTCAACGTCAAGCTCGCCCATTGATTTTGCTGCGGCCTTAATCTTTTCTTCCAGGGTTGGCTTTCTGTCTGGGGCGGTATTGGTGCTTTTATTAGGGAATATTCTTGCCATCCTCTCCTCAACAGACTCCTCTTTAATCCCTTGCTCGCCCCGGTAGGGTTCGAAGTGGCCTTCCTTGCGAGTTTCCTGGAACGCCTCGATATGCTCTTTTGTGTTGTTTTCAGGCCTTTCTCGCCAGGAGATCGGCTGCTCGCCGTATCTAAGATCAGCCGCAATGTAATGGAGGCATATTCTCGGCTCATCTGCCGGGCGGCCAGCAAACGTGCCAAGATTTCTCACGGCCGCGCCGTCATGACCGGGTCCCGGATCCGATTCCTTACCCAGAGATAATCTGCTCATTTTACGAAGCGTTCGTGCGTAGTAATGTGCTCGTCGTGAAGGGTGATTGAGAGTCACTAATAAGTTCTCAGCACTCCATATCAATGAGCCAATGCGCCTCATGGCTTGGAGGGAAAACCGCTCGGCGGCTTGTCCAACGTGCACGTGGAGTCCCGTAGAAGGATTGACGCGGCACCTATATGTGCTCGTCAGGAGTCGTCGAACATATTCAATGATTTTAAAGGCTCCAGGGGTGTCGGGTTCAACCGGACTAATGATCTCGATGCCGGCCCAGTTGTATCGATGCGTCCAGTGTCTCGGGTGGTCATCAAGCTTCTGTTGAATAGAATAGTCTCCCTCGGCCCTCCAAGACGAATACCTGCTGAGCATTCGCTTTTCAAAATCGCTGTCGTACTTATACAATCTAGTCTCAAAGTGCAGGCCATGGCTCTTAAGAAGTTCCCTGACTCTGGTGTAAACTATTTCCTCTGGAAATGTCTCACTCGCCTTTAGTGCGTCTATATCTTTTTGTTCAAACCTGAAGAGTGGAGCTAACCCCTTAACATGACCATGAGGATCATTAGTGGTGTATCTTAGGTATGGGATCAGAAATTCCAACTCGATACCGAAAGTCAGACGCGTCGGCCTTGGCTCTATTGGAAGTCTGGTATTAGTTGACATGTTGACGTCTTGAATACTTTGTTGGTGTAAACAATAGTATGATCAAGCCTTTGTTCTAATTTTCTTGTAATGGCCCGTCGACACTCAACAAGAACGGTGGTCACGAGGATACGTCAGATCTAATGAGCATATAAGGTACCTTATATAAATAAATAGCAGCTGGCTGGACAATATTCCTGTTCATGCAACGGGGAACAAGCTCTGCTGTTCCATTAGATCTGCCAAGAATTGTTATAAACGTTGCAAGTGTTTGTTCACATACTCTTTACAATACGCTCCATCTAGCCGTGTGATGTGTTCATAATCCTTGATAGTTGCACACGTACTCCTAGAGTATGAATCCAAGCTCTTGTACCATTTGACTAGCAGAGCTTAACATAATAATCAGGCACCGACAGCAGTGGGCATGGTTCCTACGTTCTTGACCCCATTGATTAAAGTCTCACTGGAATTTGAGCGTCTTGTTGTCTTGACCCTTGATGCTCGACGTTCCAATCTAGCACCTGTTGACAGATCCCCTCCATCGTATTATGTATCGGCCTGTATCCAATGCCACCGTCATCAACGCTCCGCTGAGCGGCCGCATCGCTAGCCAGGTAATGTGTGCCGGCGCTAAACACAGCCGGCTGTAAGATTGCCAAATCGCCCTTGGGCCGCGGCACTATCCATCTGAGAATCGGCAGTCGGCTTGCCAAGTCGAACCATTCAACCACATGAGCGAGCACCAGCATAACCCCCGGCTGCAGGTACACGACCTTAATCGGCGGCGTCTCAACCGTGACCTTCAAGAGCGTATAAAAATCATCATATGTCGGCGGCGGGCCCCCATCCGTAACCGTATACGGGCGCCCCGCACACTTCGGCATCGTCTTTCCCCCATCCCTCAGAAGCGCAGCCTCGAACAGCAAATGCGCCAGCGAGACATGTCCCGCCGCCACAAAATTCTGCATGACATTCCTCATCCAACTGGGGAACGTCCCAGCGCGTAAACACAGCCCAACCACCTGATCCCCGTGGCTGCTCCCGTAGATGCCGTTCGCAGGACGCACGATGCCCGTCCGGAAGCCGGGCGAGTTGGCCTCGGAGATGAGGCGCTCGGCCACGGCCTTGGCGTGTGCGTAGTTACCGAAGAACTGCGCGTGCGGCCGCAGCGGCCGGTCGAAGTCCGAGTCGTCAATCGCTTGCCAGTAGTTCTTGGGCCACCGCCGGAACGGGTTGCCCCAGTACTGCACCGGCTTGTAGGCCACTGACGCGGACGACGTCGAGACGAAGACGGTGGCCCCGGCTTGCTTGGATGCGGAGAGCACGTTGCGCACGCCGTCGATGTTGACGCGTTTCACGCGTTCATATGTCCGCATCGAACGCTCCGATGTAACGATGATGGCGGCTGTGTGGAAGACGGTGAGTGGTAAGTTGGCGACGCTCGAGGGCCACGGCTTGTTGAATGCCGCTGCTGTCGCCGAGGGAGATGTGATGTCCGCTTGTGCGAAATCAACCAGAGCGGCTGGKCCTGTGGCCATGTCCGATCGCTCGGGTTTCCGGAAGTCTACGATTCGGATGCTTTCGGGCGGTTGGCCCCGGGCGAGCAGCTGCAGGACGATCGTCCCGCCCACACCGCCGCTGCCGCCCGTAATGATGTACCGACGATCTAACTTTGGTGGGAGATGCTTCCTCCAGTCAATCGGGTTGGCCTTGACGCGCTCATATGTGTCTCGGATCTCCTGCTCGGTCCAGCGGTGCGGCGATACGGCCAGTACTTCCGGAGGCGTCTGTTTCAGCGCGCTGTTCAGCTTCCAGACCCAGGCGACGCCAATCGCGATCAGCGTCCCGATAACGCCCAATACAATTTGCTTTGCTGTGGCATCCATTATGCCTTTTTCTTCCTCTTATTTCTAACTCTGTGATTGGGATTATCGAGAGTCCTCCCATTCCTTCTTCCAGACGAGGGAATTTTATAGCCTCAGTTGTTCATGGCTTTATTTCAATCTTAGGCGACATCACTAAGCGCATCCCTCAACCACTCGCGACCGTGACCGGCGATACGAATACGAACTGCCGGTGCCCCATACCCCGAACTATACCCCGTACTCGTTAGCGAAAATCGACCCATTTCCTTATTTCGACTACGAAGCGGGGCTTTCTTCGATGAATCCCCTTTCAACATCTCGAGATGCGATGCGATATAGGAATTGGACTGAATGAGTTCCGAAATGTCTTCTGAACGTGAGATGGAGCTTGAATGTTCGCTGGTGGGATAAGTGCGGGACAGTTCGTTCGAGCACCGATAATGGAGCCGACAGGGCGCACTGCATGTAGTACCACCACCCACTGCCCTACGATGGTCCGATGCGGAGGAGTCATAGTTTTCTCAACGCCGATTTATCATCGTCAGAATGACTTCTTGACTATATGTATAGTGCAGGAGAGCAGAATTGTCATATCGGTCATCTGAATCGAAGGCAAGCACCATTCCACAATGGCGGAGAGAACTCCAATCACGATAAAAGATGCTCAGGGCACTTTATCCATCATCTTCTTTGAGGCGATAACACCTGAGGACCGCGCTCGAGGTTCCCGACTCGCCCATACTGGATTCGGCAGATCACTCTCAGACGAGAGTTACATGGAGCGGGAGGAGTACCTGGTCAACCTGCCACTCGCGCGCGACGCCAGGTGGCGGTGGTTCAGTCTCGCACTTGCCGATAACCCCGAAGTCGTGGTAGCTATGTGCAAGACATTGCAACGAGACCTACTCATCCGGGACGGCGCTGGACTTCGCGAAGAGCAGGGTTACTGCATTTGCAGCGTGATTACCAATCCCCATTACCGGAACCGTGGTCTCGCTACCGTCCTAATGAAGAGCATAGCTGAGTGGGTGGATGGGCTCGGGGGTGCTACAGCTACCACATTGTACTCTGACGTGGGAGACGTATGGCGAGTCCATTAATATCAATACTCTAGTTCAACCCATTGATCGCAAGTTGTAGTTCTACGTTAGAAAAGGTTGGGATATCCTAGACGCATTCCAATCTACTCTGACCGTCCCTCCCTCGTGTCCTTCGGGGGACCAACACGCCAAGCTCCCTAATMCCCGTCTTTTATCCGCAGACGACCTCCCGAGTCTATGCGAGCGCGACGTGGAAAGCGTAAGAGAGGATTTTCGGAGATACGATCTCGCTCCCGGAACTACTCTTATAACTGCTCTTCCAACAACGGACACGGTCAACTGGCAGCAAAACCGCATCGGTTTCATGAACGACAAACTAACGGGCAAAACCTCAAAGTGGAAAGGTAGTATCTGTGATAGCGCTGACGCGTGGATGTACTGGTACCACGACCTACACCTCCGAAAGCTAATCATCCAACGTGTGAAGCTCCCCAAGTACCACAGMGATGAAGTCACGGCCCAGGTATTGGCACGACTCCTGCTTGACGCCCTTGAAGAAGCGGCGGGATGGGAAATCCAACACGTGGTCATCTGGAACCCGGGCCCGGAGCTACATCGCGCGTTAGGGCTCCTTACTAAGGAATTTGAGATCGAGGTATTGCATGAGAAGCGAGAAGTCGCAAATATACCGTGCCTCAGGTGGCGCGGCGGCGAGAAGAGGCCTACTATTATGAAACCTAACGAGTTTTACAGCTGGTGCTAAATGTTTTTAGTCGAAGTAGACGTCTACCTTACCTTCTAGCAAGAAAGAGAATGGGTATATATTAATTGAGAAACAATGACATGGCGCTGAGTTACCTCTGGAATTGAAACCATTGACCATCCCTACATTGTCAGTATTTAGAACACGCTCAGAAAGTGAGTAAGTCAGTAGTAGTACGCCGGACAATTTGGTTTATTGGCTATCTTAGGTAGGTATTAACATTATACATTATTTTAACCGAGAGTATGTTAGGTACATAGGAAATAGATAGGAGACTGTTTTGGGGTTCCAAATGAGTGTGTAGTCCACCTGTCCACCCATCTGGCCACGATGGGAGAACAGGTTTTCGTATATAAAATCGTACCCTGGACATCCTTGTCCAACTCGATAAAAGAATGTGCTGAAATGTACTTGGTGTTTTCCTTGTCTTTCGTGTTGAACGAGACGGAAGGAAAGGGGGAGGAGGGGCTGTGAATTGGTTAAAGTATTCCACTTGGAAGCCCCCCTTGATTTGACTTGCTTGCCGTTATGAAATAAGGGTGCCTGTAAGGCGGCATGGTGAACTTTGAACGTTTTGGAACGTCTAGTAGGGAGTATAGATGGTTTGTTTAGGGGTCGAAGGGAATGTATAGAGGGATCCGTAGAGGTATGAAGAGAAGGCTTAGTATGATGAGTACATGCGGGCGAGGAGTTGCTCCGGATTGCAACCCCTATAACCGCGATTGACCGTCGCTTACAGTTATAGAATTAAGTAGTAGTGTGCTTCGGACCTTAGATATACTCGGCCTCCGGAATTACCCCTTACAATCGGATATAATCCTCATCGTCCTCATCGTCATGAGGATTCCCCTCTCTTCGTTCTCTCTCCAGTCGGGAAACTCTTCCCTCAAGTCTCCTCCTAGCAGAATTATGGTATTCGAGTGCCCGTCTCGCGTTATCACGGTCCTGCAAGACGTTATACATAGCTTGATACAGTGCCTTGAAGTCGGTAACGTCTATATTCTGATCGTCTGCCAGTATCTGTGCAAGAGGGAAGAGGTCGAATAGCTTTTCACGATCATCGATGATCGTTTTCAGCGTGTCTTCTAGCACAGTCACGTCTTTGAGGTCGATGCCCTCCGCCTCCGCTATAAGCCACCCTAGGGGTAATAGGAAGTGTACGGTATTCTGCAGTCCGCGAACTTCACTCTTTTGATCTTCCCAAAGAACCTTGTAGCAGTGATCAACAGAGAGGAGGTTCTGAGGACTTATGTATCTATGCGCCGTTCTCTTCCCCTCATCGTCTGGTTTAGTGACGACGATAGTCGGGACGGGGTTAACCCGTGTATTTAGCTTCGGCTCTGACCTTGGTTCATATACGTCATCGAACCCAGCATCCTCCCAGAAGCCAGCATCATCATTATAGTGTCCCCATTCAAGGTCTCCGCTATCCCACTCCTCCGGATCAGGAAACTCATACAAATCTCTGGGGAGCCTCTGGTCTAAATAGATCCGTCCTTTTCGCCTGTCGGCTTTGATATGTGTCGCCCTTTGTCTACTAATATTGGCGCTTTGTCCGACATTCGAMCCAGCCGCTACAGGAATCCGAGAATACCGACTAGCTTCACTATGTACTGTAGCCCTAGAATAAACACCACTGCCTGTAGGTTTAAACAAAACCTTCTTGGGCGGAAACTTCCTTCCCATACTATCTAGCCGTGTCACGACAGGGTGCGAGCTAAGCGCCTCGGGAGATTTACCAAGGTGTTGTTCTTGGGTCATTTGGCCCTGAGATGGTTGTGGCTGTGGCTGCGGCTTTGGAACCTCTAGCTCTGGTATTATACGAGATTCATGTTGCCATCGAGGCATCCGCTCGACAAGCAGACTTTTACGATATAGGGAACCTTGCTGCGGTTTCAAGACTGGATCACTAATACGGAGCCTCTCATTGCTTTTCGAATTCTTGCCCATGTACTTCCCTAGCCAACGGCTAAAGGTATTTAATAGTGTGTCCCTTTGAGCCTTGGGTACATTTGATGCTCGATCCAACTCCTGATGCGACGTTGAGTTGGGTGCTGCGGTACCTGGCCGATCACTATGCAAGTCATACGCCAGCGTAGACTCGCCATGAAACGTTGGGTCTGCATGCAACCCACCACTCTGTCGGTACTGGGACTGCTTCGATGCCATGATGTTTTCTTTATTCCTTTAAACGATATTCTTGTTAAGGGATTGGGATTCGTGAAATATAAATCCGGTGGTTTGGAACGTGGCACCCTTCGCGGTCGGTCTAAGATAATATCTACAAACGACAAAGAAACATATGACGAGTCAACCGTGGGGCTTAAATATGCCACAAAAACAGTGTGTTATTCCAGGCTAGTAATGTCTTTATTGGACACAGAGAATGTTACTAATCAGACCGAGTGCAGAGAATGAATTTCCATTGTTTGGAGCCTACAACAAAGGTTGTGTTCGCAGTTAGATGCACTCCTTACAATGTATTGTTCGTTCAATTAAGAAACTCTCCCAATTAGATTCAATGAAGCCATTTTGTTGTAGAGATTATCGCCCTTTACGCAAACTCTAAGGGTATTGCTTTACGCATTTCGCCTAAGATTCAGAGACTCCCGGTGTGACTGTTTCTAATTCCTCCAAGTATGGCGTCCGGCTGCCTTACCAACCTTCGGTTAAATGCCAATGAAACTGGCGACGGCCTTTGAGCTACTAATTAATTGTTAACCGGTCCCTTTTGTTTGCATAGACAGGAACCAGAGGACCGACGACTAACCTCGTGGTCTTGTTGAGGAAGTTGCAAACCCGTCAGGATGTCCCCCACCATGGCCAATTCTTAACCCAGAGCTCAGTCCTACGGCAGGGAATCTTATATTACCTTGAAAGCTATTTGAAGACGTTTCTCTCTGTGTCGTGGGTAGGTTCAAACGAGTTGGCTGAGTTTGGGGCGTACCAGCAACAAGACCGGGGATAGTTGATAGACCAATCGCAGTCGCGTCACCGAGGCGTTGACGGTGAGTTGAAGGGGTAACGGGCACGTTGGCTACTAAGGATCAGCTATATCAACTCGCTATATGGATCAATATTTGCAACGTACATTGAGCTCCCACAGTCCTGGGCCAGGATGTACCGTAGTTCTGCCTACCTGAGTGATGCTGGTACCCGGCCAGCGCCCCCTGCTGCTCGTGGAGCGCTAGACGGTGTTGCCCATATGGGGTCCCTGCATCTTGATAACTCAAGGGATTTTGGCTCCCACCCTCGAATTCGGTCTCGCCTATTGACTGGACCCCATGTAGCGTTGAATCAATTGCATCCTCAGCCGCGTCTTGTATTTGCCCAAGCATGGCTTTTCGCTTAAGCTTATCATATAACTCTTGGATCTGAAGGAGCTTTCTATTTTTCTCTTTGTATGCTTGGGCTAATTCGTCGTTTTTTCTCCGGAGGCTATCTTGGTCCATCTTCATGCCTGAATACAATTAATTCTAGAACGGCTAGGAATGAGGAAAGCATAAACTTTCCAGTTAGTTTGTTTTGTAGGTTAGTGATCTCCAAGTTGGCCTCGTTAATAACCTTGTCGAGGTGGACGTTGAGACTCGAGTATTTCTCGGTGAGAGCTTTGCTAAGGTGCTCTTGGTAAACGCTATAATGCTGGCATTAGTAGTTCGCCTGGTATCATGTATGCTGCGATAAACCAGAAAGGAATGACTCTAACACTTCCTGGGTTGCCTGATAAGCCCAAAAGCTGAGGGCACGACTTGCGCACTCAATGATGATGTTAGGACTGAGGCCGCTGAGAACGCTCGTCTTATAGTCTTCGCTTGGATTGAGATCTGAAACGACAGCATCATCAGGGCTCGTCAAATGGGAACCGCAAGCGGGACACGAATTGCGGTGGTCATGTCTCTGTCCTGTTAAGCCAAGGCGGGCAGCGCAGTCTACGCAGAAGATATGACTACAGGTTGTCACCAGCGCCCTATCGCCCAGCTCCTTTCGGCATTTGAGAGCATTACAGCGCAAGATATGTTCCATGATAGAAGAGTTGCGAGCAACGATGGGGGGGGCGGTTGGTTTGCGAAGTCTTGACTCGAGGACGATGTGGCAGGATTTGACAGCTGCGAACGAAATTGATTCGACACTAAAATATCGGACTAGCGGTAGAATCTTGGTAACCAAGTTATCGGCGCCTTCCTCCTCGACAGACTTGACCATGTCCCACCCGCGATCTTAGTCGCATCTGTATCAAATGGAAGCTGCATCCACAGGTTCCTACAGTAGGTAGGTGGCACCTATAGACAGACGCCTCCCTAGACTCCACTTAAACCTCGGAAACAGTCGGTGTAACGCCGCCTTTGAAAATAGGGGTACGACTGTCAACTGCATCTTGGTCACACCTTAAGAAGCCCAATGGCAGCTCCTTTTTGACTCCGAAGTAAAAGAAATAGCAGAAAATAAAGTCAACGTGATTGATAGATGTCCAAACGAATCAGATTTATTCTTCATTATGTTTCTCTCCGATCCCTTCCAGGCTCCATTGTGCCTATTTTATTGCCTCCCCTTTCCAGTTCTTCTGATTTGCCTCAAGCTTTCTGGTGATGTTCTCGATATCGAGAAGCGCGCCTCACAAGGCATCTCCGCGAATCCTCATGACATGCCGCCACGACTACATTGCTCTGAGTCAGCAATCGCCACTTTAAGTGCGTTGGGAATAATTTTAAAATAGCAATGGAACTCTAGTCGTATAATAAAGACATGTAATGACTTTGAAGGCTACTTACCGTCGATGCGAAATTTGTCGAGCCCACTTCCTTGATCGTTTTCGATACTCTGCCTGGCCGCCTCCAATTCTCTCAAGTAGGAAAACGCTCGTATCGACCAAAATATGATGAGAATGCAAGGCGTTCCATCATCTTCATCCTCTTCGTACGTCACTTCTTTCATCAGGTCCGAGTGCGTTCCGAACCCCCTAGTGACATATCTCTCGACCTTTAGCTTCTGCGGCGTGTATAAGATATTTTTCCACACGTTAGGCATTGTGGCAAGCGGGGTTGAAAGGGTAGGGATATGATGCCCGATCCTTCAGAATTGGTAATTTTTTTCTATTTCTGGAAGTGACCAATCCTACGAAAGGAAAAAGACCTGCATGGTGAAAAATGGGTAGCAGATAACTCCGAGTTGAGGTCAATCTCATGATACTCTCCAAGCCTGAATCGCGAGTCACACCACTGTTCATTCCGCAGCCCGTGTCGAAACGAGGTGACACAAACCTGGCCAATTCTTTCTGCTTCTACGCCAGCAGCTGAATTCGAACTAGCTACACGATAATGGCCAATGATAGACGTGACTCGGACGTAATTAATTAATTTACCCTTGATGTGATCCTTCGATCCCTCTTGCATGACCGGTTATATAAATGTCCACTACCCCATGTTGTTCAAATAAGGGGTAAAAAAGAACGCAAGAGCTGTGAATGCGTGGCCACCCGTCATGTTGCACAAAAGTCAGAGTTTGCAACTGGTAATACCTGTTTGCMCCCGCCACGTTTGTGCTTGCGGCGTTGACGTCTCACCCTTAGGATCTTCAGCGCCTTTTGACACCTGTTGACACCCGCCCGTCTGCCAGCCAACCCCGGCCTATCGCAATAAGTCAATTGGTAACACATTATTCAATACGGCTTGCAACAGGTCTAGCTTCTCAATGAGTCTGGAAGAAATGAATTGAAGGGAGATGTCCTTTTTTTATTATTATTATAAGTGCGCGTCGCTAGCGAGTCGCAATAGGTACTTCAAATTGCATCTCAAAATTACTGGTTGTCATATTGATGCTCATGGGCCAATCATCATGGGCTATATTTCAAGAATAACTGTATTTCATTCAACCCCAGCAGACCGCCTCAATGAATGACAATGAGTTTATAGCTATAAAGTACATGTCTCGAATGAGTGTCTTGGTTCCAGTGTCGTAACAAGAACGGAGAATAACGTCGTACCTTTCGGATGTGTAGACTACCTCGGTACCTAGACACATGTAGTTTCCAAAAGCTTCCCTACCGACCCTCAGTCAGAGTCATGTCATGCTTGTTGTGCCGACCGAAAGAGCTCCTAAGTCTGTCAAACATATACTCTTCGCAGGTCATAACACCATCCTTGTCATCTGCAGCGTCTGAACTGTTGGCGTCAAACGGTGCCAGCTTGAAGTCACGGTTGCCATCAAAGAAATAGACAATGCTGTATCGATCGCTTTTAGCCCGGTTGATGACTCGGTGCAGGCCACTCTTAAACTGGTCGCCTAGTAGCTTAATCATCATGTCTCCTAGATTGACGACATAGGTATCGGGCTTGGGCTGCACCACGTGCCACGTTTTGGACAAAGGATCGTAGACCTCAAGACCAGCATGCTCATCTTGCAAGAGTAGCGTCAAAGCACTGAAGTCTGTATGCGCGCTAGCACCATGCTGCTTGTTGATATCTGTGGTAGGGGGCATGGGCGGGTAGTGTAGCAAGCGTAGTGGGCATGCGGCATCGATCTTCATATCATCGAAGAGATGTGGGCCGTATGGGAGATTAGCCGCAATGAGATCCAAGATAATGCTGCTTAGCTTGGTAAGAGCATCGAAATAAGCTTCGATGGGTTCGCGAAATTGCTCCGGTGCTAGCTCCTCCGGCCACACCGTCAGCGACGTCAGGAAGCGGCCGCGGGCGCCACGTAGCGGGTGGCCTTCGGGCAGATCCTTTGAGAGGCTGACGCCCTCCTTCAGATCGCCTAACATGTCGGAGCTATACGACTGTGCAGCAAGAGTCTCGTAGCCCTTCCAGCCAGACTCGAGGCTGGCTGCGTAATTCATCTTGGTTTCCATGGGTAAGTTGAAAAAGCGCTTTGATGCCTCGAAAGCGGCTTGCTGGATATCGCGCTGAACCCCATGGCCGATAATTTGGAAGAAGCCGGTTGTGCGCAACGCCTGGCCTACTTGAGCTATGACATGACTCGCTGTGACGCTAGTTGGGCTCGTCAGGTAGGGAGATATATCGATTAGTGGAATATGGAAAGGAGAAGTCTCCATGTTGTTGATACTCTCCTGTTGGTCATACAAGATGATAATAGGAGTTTTGAGCGCTTGGAAATGAATCGTACTAGACTCGACGCTTCGAACCCAATACACAGAGGCTCGTGAGCTTGCTGTAAGTCTCTTTAAATATTGAACTCAGGAACTCCCCAACCAGGCTACCCATTCTGACGATAATGAAAGTCAACGAGTTATGGTTTGTACCTACCTCATACCTACCTCCCACATCTTAGGATAATCAGATACATACCTACCATAATTCGGCCTGTGTCTTACGCCGTACCAGGATCCAACACGGCACGCTTTGGGCACCGCCAAGATCCAGTATCGTAACTCCTACGAGGCTGTCGCCTGGTGGTTATGGCACTGTGCGGATCTGGTGCGGATCTGGTGCGGACTTCGGAGGGGAGTAAAGAAAACGTTGTCCCGTGAAGGAATATACATGCAGGCAGCCATCTTTTATCTGCCACGCCTCATGTCCAGACCTCCTTCGATTGAGCCTTCAATACGAGCCCCAATCACAGGTAGGACCGCCTAAACGCCTGTGTAACACACCGACGCGGACCGTAGGCGTGCGTAACGTAATCTCAATGTCTGCAAGTCTCATATTAAAACACTATGCATGCTGACGAGTCCGGAATACCCCGCGAGACATTATGGATGTCGTAGATTTATGATAGCCCAATAATAGATGTGCACTTTATAGCCAGCCTGCATAGTGGCGCTGACGTGGGTAGCATCGAGTTTTGTACCTGTTATTCGAAATATCGTTCGCGATGCAATTACGGGGTTTCCCACTTACTCCTTCGGCATCACGTCGTACATACCACCACGCAAGTATATCACTTCAGAGGGCGGTAACCAATCAAAGAATATATCGTCTTTCGAGGTTCCTTTTCTACCATTTCCCTCACCATTATTACACTTCCTAAATCATCCGCTAGGCATCTCGTAACTATCTCACGACGAACCAGAGCAACTCGACATGTGGTATTTCGCAGGCATCCCATTAGTACAGGAAAACCATGCTTGGTTCACTGCAGTCATGATATTCAGCTGCTTAGCTTTTATATTCACCATAATGAGACTCATTAGCCGCGGCTTCTTGCAACGGAAGCTGGGACCAGACGATTATCTCATGTTTCTGGCTATGGTAATTCTATCAATGGCTATCGGCCTCCCCGGCTGATATTCTGCCACCCCCAACAACCGAGGGGTCATCTAACTGATGTATTTGTCATTTTCCAGGGACTTTTGATTGCCTGGCTGGTGTCCGTAGTCGAGCGTATGTGCTGCCCCTGAGTTTCATTCCACCTTCGATGTCTATTCTACGAGGGCCACTGACAACGTTTCACTGCCTTATCAGAGATCAAACTGGGCCTTGGTGATGCAATTCATCCAGATCAGCTCGAGGACTTCCTCATCGCTTTATGGCTAACCATAATCTTTTATATGTGGTGCCAATGGGTGATCAAGCTCTCTATTCTAACCCAATACTTCCGTCTCTTCGACTCCAAGAGGCCTCGGAAGATATTGCGATGGATGTTGGCTTGGTTTCTTATCTATGGACTTGTGAATGGCATCGCACCTATATTTATGTGCGTACCTGTTCAGAAATATTGGAATGCTTCAGTGCCTGGGTATTGCACTAATTTCTATGTCATGCATTAGTAAGTGACTAGCGCACTAACCCCTTACCATATCCACCACTTTCTATTCCTCTTTCTGCTATGAGTTCGGTAGCTGCCGTGCTTTTATTGAGACGAAGGGGAATAACTAACTTCGGATTCGCGCAGCGTCCTCTCCACCTTCAACGTTATCAATGACCTAATGGTGCTCACCTTCCCAATCCCCATTCTTATCAAGCTGCAAATGCCACTCAGGATAAGACTGATCCTCATCTTAACATTTACTTGTGGTCTATTGTAAGTTTATTCATTCTATTTATTGTAATTTCATGACCGTCTCATTCTGAATAGTGCCACAATCGTGTCTACGATGCGTTTTAACGCATTAGTCATCAATGCGTCAGGAGCGTTAGATCAGGAGCCAAGTAAGAGACCTTTCCACATTCCCCTATCTTCCTCAAGTCAATCAAATAGACCCTCTAATACGTACGAAACAGTATTGGGTGTGCAAATCATTATTTGGTCCGGCCTAGAAATAGGAATTGCAATTGTATGCGGCTCTGTCCCGGCCGTGAAGCCGCTATTCACCGTCATCTTCCCCTCCTTGAATTTCTCGATTCGCAATTCTTCAGGGGTCCAGAGGATCGAGAGTACCAATTCACAACCAAAGGATTCCGCCAAGTCATCTACTAAATCCTGGAACCCGCTCAGCACCCTCCGAAAGTACGGACAGAGCGCAAGTGTCCTAAACGATACAGTTATTACTCGTAACGATATCGAGCTCGAAAACCAGCAGTCCGGAATTATCGTGCATCATTCGGTCGAACAAGCATCGATACCATTGTCCAAGACTAATAACAGTAGCCAAAAGGCAATGCCATGGGGCTCTCCTCATTAGAAGGTGCTTAGTGTTAGGATCGTAGGCTTTAGCCGACTGCGCTAGTGTCCCCCATGCTGGAAGGAAAATTGTCCATATCGGTCATTTTAGGAGACGGGTCTCATTTATAGGAGTGTGCAATTGGGTATTAAGGATAGTTTTGAAATTTATGATTCCACATCGTATTCAGAGGCAATGTCGTTTCTCAACTCGCATACCACCCACTCACCTACTTCTAAAATACCATGTTGGTAGCCAACACGCTCTCTTTCGAACTCTATGCTTGATTCAAGGGCTCCGGGATTGACGGCCTGTGAATATTATGGGACGACATTACATATGACGAAGTTAATGAACAACATAATGCATAAATTGGACTAATTTTAGGTAATACTTGATTACTATCTCGGTGAAATCTAGCTAATAAAATAGAGTGAAACTGATAAGGGTTGAAATGGGTAGTGTTGGGGAATTTCGTTAAAGATTGAAACGATGTAATGCAGCGGTAGATTATACCAGATATTATGTAATCCTCAAACTTTCCCCCCCTCAGTGCTAGAATGATGGAGTATGCTAGCATGGAAAGTCAAAATGCCTGCCTAGTAGGCACCGGTACTAAATGTAGGAAGATTGAATATAAAAGTTGGGATCTTGAACCCTGTCACCTCCGAGGATAAAGAGGTATAAATATCCCTACGCGTTGATTAGTTCAACCTCGACGATCGATGATGATTACTACGAGACATGAAGCCCGCATTCTTCTTAGACCTTAACCAACATATTTGGGCCGGATCGGTAGAATCTCAAAGCGACGAATAAGAGACCCGAAACAGAAATAGCAGCACCGCCAAACGCCCAAACCCCTTGCCAATTCAACGGTTTCATTGTCCCCAAGATTGCACCTGCGCCAGGACCGCCAATGAGAAGGGCAAAAGAGATTATGCCGTAGCCCATTCCAATACGGGTGCCTATTTTGCTCCTATCTTCGATAAAAGGGATGAAGCATGCAGGTGGCATGGCGATGTAGACCCCGCTGAAGAATCCGCTCAAAATGGCGAGAACTATGATGGACGCCTCGTTTTTGGCGGCCATGAGGCAAAAAAGCAAAACTCCAGTAACCAAAGCACATGGAGTTACAATGTTGAGCGGGCCTGTTTTGTCTGAAATCGCATTGGGGACTACTCGACCGAAGCACGAGCCAACATTGAGTATAGGCACGAGATAGAAGGCCATCTCATCATCGAGGATCCCCTGCTCATCCGAGTAGAGGGAAATGAAGAACAACAGAATAGTGGTTCCGATCATGCCGAGGAAAATCGTGAGAACAAGTACGAGGTATGGTATGTCGGTAAAAGCAGTTGGATCAATGAAGCCCCGGATTACTGGTGGTTTAACCCGTACCCGCATCACTGCTATTGGAATCAGCAGCGTGCCAAGGGCAATAAAGCCCATCACACGAACCGACCAGGCAAAACCGATAGGGCCTAAAAGACGGTAAAGAACGATCGGATATATAACTCCACCGATCGAGGATCCTGAATAAGCGAGACCGAGAGCTAGTCCCATTCGTGTACTGAAATATGTCGGAAGTAAAGAAATGCAGGGGACGAAGAGACAGCCGGCCCCTATTCCAATGACGAATCCTTGGGCCAGGACGACCTGCCAATATTCCTTGCAGAGGCTCAACATCATATGCCCAAAAACAACGCCGAAGCTACCTGTTATAAGTAAGGAACGCAGGTAGCCGCGGTCATAAATCGGTCCAACGATAACACCCATCAACAAGATCATGAACATCTGGATTGAACCGATCCACGAGATATCAGACGCGCTTCGGTTGAAGAGGGCACCACTTTCGTAATAGGTCTGAAAGACCCCAAAAGTGTTGAGCACGCCCCACGAGTTGAAGAGCAACATAAAGCCGCCTACAACGTGTAGCCAGGCGGTTAAGCCGCCGTTTGGTGGTTGGGTTGTCACATTAGGGGAGATAACAGCCGAACTAGCAGACGACAGCTCGTCCCTAGAACTTGGCTCTTTCGCTGTATCAGGCAGAGCAGCTTGCCCCTGATCATGAAGAGGGTCGTCAATGACTGGCACATCATGGCCCTTTGGTTCAATAGACATGGTGGCGATAGGGGGGTTGGTTCGAGGCTCGATATGGTAGTAAAGAGAATGTCAGACCTACCCAGACGCCCAAGATCTCAGGGATTTCTCATGCATTCTCTAATAATGGCTATAGACAGCCGTCTTTGTTCAAATGTTGGATAATAGGATATATTCTGTAGTTACATATTCGCTTACTGTTACACTTGCATAGTCCACGGCGCGGGTGGCGTTGTATTGACAAGGGTATGCTTACCATATTGCTAATTAATCAAAAATGGTGGCTGACGTCCTTCGCAATGACCTGCTAAAAGTGACAGAAGCCTATCTCGCAGCAGGTGCAACCTCTTCCAAGGTTGAGTGTTTCACCGAAACATATTGGAAGGCTCATGCGGTTGAGAAAGAGCGGGTTTCGCGCGAGCTTCGTGGGTTTCACAAGGACGTTGTCTCTTCCGTGGTTTAACCGCTATTGGCTGAGCTACGGCTCTTCCCCACCCAGAATTACCAAATCTCGTCATTAGGCCCTCCCTGCCTAACTTCGTTGGTTTCCAAGACTCACCTAGGTACCGACTACATAACCTACATTCCAGCGCAGCCTGCCTAAGGTAGTACTCCGACAGACCACATGCGCCCGCTACTTCTGTGATACTTCAAAATAATTCCTACTCAAGTATTTTGCAGTTTCTATACGACAGATGGGGGGAGGCATAGTAGAGACACAAGGCATTGCTKCCTTGTGAAAGCGAGGGCAAACACACTTGAATGTGACTGGTTGAAAAGATGTGAATTTATTAGTTGGTCGTACAAGCCGAGTCTCGATACATGCAGTTTGGACCGACACAGAGCTCGGCTCTCCGAGCAAGAGCTATCTATGCTTTTCCCACCTTTTGGATTTCTTTGAAACTCTCTCCTCAAAGACTTTCCCTTTGCTCAAGCAACCATCATTTCTAGTCTCTGTAGCTTGAAAAAACACGACTTAAATTTGTCCAAGGCAATAATCCCGTGATGTCTCACGGTAAGCGCTGTTGAAATGCGCCCACCTAAGTCATCATCTATGAAGACTACTGACACTTTATAGTCGGTGCCAACCCTGGAGATGTTCCACCAGGCGTCGAGTGGCCCCGCAAAGCCGATCTCCGGAAGGATATCTACAAGCCTTTGCCGAAGGTCATTCCTGGCACTGTTGATCCGTCTGTGATGACCGGTGACGTGCCCACCGCTCAGGCCAGGGCAGTTGTGAATGCTTTCAGCGATGCGTTGCTCAGCAATGATGCCGAGAAACTAGCTGGCTGCTTTTATCCGGAGCAGGCATTCTGGCGAGATATCGTAGCTCTCACCAGTCATTTACGTAGCATTTCAATGCCCAAGGCTGTCGCTGCGGCCTTGATCCACACGAAGGACCTCCAGGGTATTGCTGGCAAGGTCGAGCTCGCTGGGGATGCTCATTTCATTGTGATCAACCCGGTCATGGTGAGTACCAGACCCCTTTCTCATTAACTTAGAAGTCCGACTCACCATGTTGAAAGATGTTCATCGACTGCGAAATATCATTCCGCACTGTTTCTCCCGCATTGAGCTGTGTTGGTAAGATGGTACTGCTACCCGTGAAAAGTGATGCGCCGGGAGAGTCCGTCTCATGGAAAATCTGGGTCCTCTCAACCTGGGTCGAAAACATCGTCCAGTACCCGGAAGATGAGAAGCTGCTGTCCTCTCCCGGTAGGAACCTGGATGTTTCAGACACTATAGAGACCGACGTTTTTATTGTCGGTGCCGGATCCTCGTGAGCCATACATTACACTCCCCTTTTGAGCAGTATCTTATCCTTCGCAGTGGCCTCATGACTGCGGCACGACTCAAAGCCCTAGGCACTGAAAGTGTCCTCATTGACCGTAATGCCCAACTCGGTGATAACTGGACCAATCGATACGACTGCCTCAAGTTTCATGTGCCGACTTCCAATTGCGAGTTGCCTTACCTATGTAAGTTGATACGTCTCTCAAAACTATGCTGGCTGCGTAAAAACTCACAGTTATCGGTAAGCCTTCAGGAAGGAATTGCAGAGCCCTCACAGGGTCACAAAATACGATGTGGCGGAACATCTACGACAGTATGCCGCGAACTTCCATCTCAATGTCCTTCTATCAACGACAATCCAGTCGACTTCTTACAACCCTTCGGAGAAGAAGTGGACAGTCAAGCTTAAGACTACAAGTGGAAGTCCGAGTAAGACAGTCATCTGCAAGCAATTCGTCCAAGCTACCGGAATCGGGAGCCAAAAGCCATATCTTCCACCAATGCAAGACGAGGATTTATTCCAAGGTCTCAGCCTCCACTCAGCGCGTTTCCACAATGGCCGTGCTTTATCAGAACAAGGAATCAAGGTGAGTTGATGGGGAACACTGTTCCTACCTAACCCGAGTCGTTCTTAACTCATTTCTAAAATCCATCTTCTAGTCTGTTGTTGTCGTCGGCTCGGCCAATACCGCATTCGACGTTATGGAAGACTGCTATAATGCTGGCTTGAAGACGACGATGGTGGCCCGTTCCCCAACCTACATTTTCCCTTACGAGTACGTGATAGACCCGCATAGTGTCGGGGCTTATGACGTCATGCCTCAGGAGGCAGCCGATCGCCTATTGAACACTCTCCCGCTGGCACTCGATGGGCAGTTCTCCCATGGCTTGTTCTCTCACCTCGCATCTCAGGAACCGTAAGTTCAACCTTCTCCCTGACGTAGGCTTTGCACTTTTGAGCCACGATCCACAACTCATCACCAAAGCCTACCCTGACCAACTTCCGCTGACACACTTCTCAGTGACCGCTATTCAGCACTCGCCAAAGCAGGCTTCCCTGTTCTTGATAGTAGGGACCCGTCCGTAGATGTACAAAATCACCTTTCCGAGCGCGGTGGTGGCCATTACGTTGACGTAGGTGGCACTAAGCTTATCGCCGAAGGAAAGGTCGCCGTACGCGGGCGTGTTGAGCCCGTGGGCTACACCAAAACCGGACTACGCCTCTCTGACGGCAGCGTGCTCGATGCCGATGCTGTCATTTGGTGTACAGGGTTCGCTGACAAAGACGTTCGCGCGACCGCGGCGGAGTTGTTTGGCACTGTAGATCCCGATGTGACAAACAAGAACGGCGTTCTTGGTCCTAAGGATATCGCAGCACGACTAGACGCCACCTGGGGAGTAGACTCAGAAGGAGAGGTCCGCGGAGTGTGGAAACGCCACTTGCGTCTGGATAATTATTGGGCGATTGGAGGCATCATGCAATTTCAACGTTGGTGGTCACGACCCATGGCCCAGCAGATTAGACTCGCTCTAGATGGGTCTCTGCCACCTGCCTACCGCGACACCCCGGATTCGAAGTAACAACAATGACACAAGGTAAAGTAAGCTGAGGGCTCTAGTTTACTACTGAAAGCAAAATATGACGAGATTTTAGGATTTTCATGAGGTAGATCTATAACAAAATATCTCGGTTTCCTAGTAGCTCATACTCTTCAAACTCTAGTTGACTTCTAAGCTCGGTGCTTTTTATGACAACACCAAAGGGGAAAGAAAACCCCATCATGGTGTAATTGAATCTATTGACTATGTTGAGAAGCGAAGGAATGATCGAATGCGGAAACTAGAGGCTGCGCGCGCGAGGCTGCACAGAGCCTAGGTTAAAGTTATGCGCCCCCCTTTTCTCCTTTCTCTTCTCACTCTGCCATGCGGGCCTCTAAAACAGGGTGGCATTTTCGGATCAGAGTAAAACTCCGCTTCAGGGTCCAAGAGGTGTGAGAAAAGAGCGGGCGAAGTTTAATGCTATTCTTAGATCAGAAGGACATGTTGATTCATGTGTCTTGGACCGCAATCAATACGCCTAAACTCCACGTAGTAGGGTACCTAGACACCTGTTATACCGTTTAGTCGCAGTTACATGTAACACCAGCCTTGTACACTATCAGTGTCTTGTCAGCTGAAACGTCAGGCACTGTGTACTGTGGAGGACACGAGGCTCGGGGAACCTGATGATTACCAAGGCGCCTACCTACCCAGGTAGGTAACACTAGCGTAAAGCCACCTTATCCGCATGATGATTCGTTTCGAGACCGGCGACGATCGATGCGCGATTTATCTTATGGTAATACAGAGGCTTGTGCTATGGTTACACAAGCTATGTAAGACATTCGGCCCCATAGCCTAGTCCGAACGAAGTATCAGGAAGGCAGTCCTATAGAGATTCGGGGACCTGTCGAAGGATCGATTCAAGGACATCTGCATATTAGAAGTCTGCGCCTTATTAAGAGGATGGAACCTGAGACAGCAGTAAACATAGGACGGCTTCCTCTATGTATACATCCGCCTTAGGCAGATAGATTCCGGTCCCTTGGCATTATCGGGTTACCTCTAACCCCCTTGCAAGGTTCGCATCATTCTTGGGGGTCCTGGAAAGCCTAGCGATTGTCCATATTAAGGAGCCCAGACATGATATAGAGGCAACGATTTATATCTACCTCGAAACCACTGCCACTATGATACATAGAATATACCGAAACTCTATTAATTCCTGTTTAAGCCTACTAAGATCAGTGGATAGGTAGATAAAAACCTATCTACAAGCGATCTTACTAGGCACCTAAACCAGAAAGAAAACTATTTGTGCAAGCTTAAGATAAGTCTATACACGGGCAGCCGAAGATGAACAATAGAGCAGGACCAGACACTTCTTTGCTTCTATTAATTGTAAATGATAATTGCGGGGATAATAGAAGGCTCATTGACAAACCATCATCGACAATCACTACCCTAACTTTTTTGCCCCCTATTTTCACATTCTCCCTTCCATCCCTCCTTTGCATCATTTCATTTTAGACTTTCTGGTGGGCCCTAGGATTAACGAGTCCTATTCGCAAGGCGTGTCCGCGTCTCCGGGCGACCACGCTCCATTACATCGATATGGAAGTACTGAAGACCCCACATGCGTTCTCCCCTGACTTCTCTCTTCATGCGCCTTAATGCTTGCCTACAGGTTAAAGCAGCTGTAGGCTTGAAGACGACGATAAGGCACGTCGCCCCATCATATGGATCTCTATCGTGTTTGACTTTAGCCACTAAATCGCGGGCTGGAATATCGAATGCATCCCAGGCGATACTCTCGAGCCTGAATTTCTCCACGCTGTACATGGTTTCCTTTTCTTCTGTAGTGTTCCTAGCCAACGTTAAGTATGTAGCTACAGGATTGATCCTTGTGGTTCCTGTTGTTCGGCGGAAAATGTGTTAGCATTCCTATAGGTATGATAACGAAAAGCGCAAGTTGGTTGTTACAAAATGAGAACTAAAAGATCCGGAAAGGGTTTCTCAACAATTAAATTGCTATATATACTTTAGATATTTATTGAATTTAGGAGATACTATGCCTCTTGACAAGGACCTAGCACTTATTAGAGTTTGCATAACGTTGTTACGTAGTAAAGTTATTCAGGTAGGTCAAGTCAGGTTCCATGACACAATCCCAAATCAGGAATTTGGCATTCATCCTATACTATACGATATACAGATTGGTGTTTGTTATCGTGAAGCATGGGCTTCTCACATTTCTTAGTAAGACCTGGCAGTGATTTTCAAAATTTGAAAGATATACACAACTAATGTATTGTCATATTTGAGGTAACATATGGCGATGAAATTGCGCAACCCCTTAGAAACAATCATACAAAGTTATATTTTCAGAGGCCCAGACGCTCTTAGTCGCCCACTAAACTATCCACGACCTACGTAAATTCACTTGAGATAGAACATTACTTTACTACATCAGATAACTGCTTAATGGATCAGGGTAGGAACTACAAGACCATATGCATTTCCGACTTAGTTACATGTTCAACCTGACCCCTTTTCTGTAGTCTTGCTACTAGTGGAATGGCTTCTAATTCAAGCACTCGCTAAGAAGCAATCTCACAGATTCAACAAATGGACCAGTATCACTTAGTCAGAGGTCTGGTCTGGACCCAGTTTTTATCCCAAGTTATTGGCAAAACGAAATTCTGCTTAGACATACGGCCTACCTTTGTCAGAGACAGACTCAGAACTTTACAATCTAGGCCAACGGCTAACATTCAAACAATTTTGATTGAGGCAATGAATAGGCGTATGCTTCTAACAGCTGACAAGATAGGTAACTATCAGTCTTTTCCCTATCCTCCCGTCCTTCCATTTTCGCCCAAGGATCTGCAGAACTCACGATGTTCTCGCCCGAGGGAAATGGTCCAGCCCATCTGTAGGCACTATGGCCTCCCTGGCGATCTTCATAACTGCACAAATATCAACCACGTGTTATATAAATTAGCCTGGAAGCTAAATATGTACGTCTCATGACGATCTGAATGCACGTGAAGTAGAAAACATGCATGAGGAACCCCCCTAAAGCCATTAATAGCCTAGGACCAAATCGCCGGGTCGCGTAAGCCGGGAACGCTCTTTTCGTTAATATGAACAACCGGCGGGAACGTGGTTATGTTCGCCGGCGGACTTTGTCTGCTTAGTCCGAGCAGCCAGCTCGGCAAAGAGACTCACGATCCCGATATCCCGGCCGGGGCAGATTTCCCAAAGCGGGCAACGCGGCCGTCCCAGGGGGAGGGGGAGCCCGCACTAATGGACCACCCGTGTGCTATTATAAGGACCTAATGCATAGTTGATGCGGGCGGACAGACGATGTGTCTCCTTGGCTCCCTCCTCATAGGTGAGATCGCTTAAGACATGGTGGTCCGGGATCGGCGACGCAGGTACGCCGGGCTTGCATTAGGCGATGTGGTAGTTTGGCCTACCAGCCGGCGGCAGTGGAGGCGCGAATGCCGACGAGGCCGGGCGAGAAAGGTAGTTAGGTTGACGTCCACACCATAACATATAAGGGCGATGCCAAGCCGCCATTCGGGGTAGGCTCGCAAGTTGTCAAGCCCTACAAGTATCGACGGTGCAGGGGGTTGCTCATGATGTGCCAGGAAATGGCAACACCAAAAAACTGTACCATGGATAACAGGTTTCTTGCAAGGCAATTGAAGGCGGTCGCTTCGGTGCGATTGTGGCATAACTTGGTTCTCCTGACGGAAATGAAGACGCTAACATTCAATCACAGTGAAACGATCCGACGCTTTCAAGCTTTCGGAGTAAATTCCTCTGGGCCGACGTCTGTTGTCGGTAGTGTTAGGTTGTTGTGCGAACTCCAAATCTGCGGAGATCATGATCGTCATCCATACTGTCGTCATGCCATCTCATAGGCTGCATCGCGAGATCGTTGAGGGAGCCCTGAACCTGCGTCGCACTCTACGGAAAGGAAGATTCTTTGATGATCTGGCCAGATATCAGGGATTGAAGCTTGAACATGCCAGAACTCTCAACCCCAACGTCCAAACTTCAATACGTCGACACCATACCGCAGCCAGATCATGAATCTTTGCCTGCGTCGTAGTAACCCTAACCGATAAAATGTTAGCGATTATTTCGATTTTTTTTTCTTCTCTCCGATCTTCGACCTTAGGTCCAAAATGCGTATCGCGCAGCGGTAAAACGGGTGAGAAAGGAGATGCTCAGCAAGCCGGCTTGGAATACTACAACGACATGGGCAAAAAAAAAAAAAAAAAAAAAAAAAAAAAAAAATGCTTCAAAATGCTTGTTCACATCGTAGCGTCATGCCAGTGTACAGAAAGAGCCCCAAGACCCCAGATGTCAACGAAAGCTTGTGTTGTTGGAGGCGAGGTTTTCTCACTAAGGCTCCTTTACTGCGACGTTATGTCGCAGTAAAACACGGCTCGTAGTCGCTCGACTTTGGGCCAGGCTCTTGGCGACCCAGCGCGAAAACCCCGAGAATCATCCCATCATCGCCACGGCCGGACCTCTTGACCGGTTCCTCGAGCCTCGGTGAGGTGGCGCGACAACCCTAAACCACGAACAGCTGCACTTGCGACAAATATAACAACTCTGCTGTTGTAGTTGGTTAGGTTTGCTATAGCAGGGAACCACAGAACCATTGATGACCTATTGGCATGGGGTGCTTAAGCGAGTTGTAGCGCCATGTGGCCTGGACTACCCAGGTACATCCATAGCGGGCGGCATATCGGCTGTGCATGTAAGGCACAGTCATGGTACTGTGATGCCAGCTCAGCTTACTGTGAAATCAAGCCATACTACCTATATCTCTTACCTCTTTTTCACTTATATCTTTTAAACTGCAACGCTTTGAAAGAGAAGAAGTGGAGAAGAAACAAGATTTACATAGTCCAGGTCGCCCGTGCGTGTTGACGATGTTCCCCCATGATTCTCCACCATACCAGTATGTATGTACTACTAATCGAAATAATAGACAAGGGGGTTATAGCATCACGCAGTAAAGAAATCCGCTGGCTAGGTGTCGCTAAGAAGTCTAGACATCGCATAGGATTTGGATTGCATCTACAAATGGTAGCAATGTGGCCTTAACAATGTCGACTTATTGCGTACGTCGTCGACCATCGCATGAATCTAGCGAGCCTTCTTGTCTGTGCCACCACGACAGGTCCACACGACTCACATGGTGTCTTACAAGCTCCTTTAAGCCTCCAGGTATATTCCAAGGCTCGTCGAGACCCAGAAGCGTCATTAGGAATAAGACGCGTCACGAGTCACAGCGTCGACGTATGTAATTAAACCTGTGGCGGCGGCGGCGAATTGATCTCAAGCGGCTAGATCCAGCCCGAAGGCTGAGGAGCGACGGGKGTACGAGCCCAACCCTCCTCAACCTAGTGCAGGTCCCCTGAATGGCGACGCACCACTAGAAACCCATAGCAGATCGTTGAGACCTCTCCTCGCACGTCCATTTGCAGCCCTTCAAACGTATCCGTCCCTCTCCAAACTTGGCGGTGACTCAACTACCGCTGCAATCTCGTGCAGCACGACAGTCGGTAGATGTTCATCATGCCAACCGTGAAACGTGGACACTCGATGGGGACAGGAATAGAGCAGAAGCAACTGCCTTGAAGCACGATAGCTCCTGGGTTAGAGTAGATTGATGTAGAAGAGGGGAGATGGAGAAATGATAGGATCATAGACTGCTGCCTTTCGTCGAAGATCTCCCAGAATCTTACCCCGCATCTCTCCATCTCATGGTGATCGACACTCTTATAACCCTCCTTAAACCGTCGTGATATTCTCCAACGCAACGGGAGTGTGGTGTTGGAGGTTGCCAGCGTAGACCTACTCTCATAACCTACATCGGTAGTGCTGCCAAGAGTCCTCACTTCACAAGCGAGAGGTCTCCTGACCATGAGAACCATAGGAAGTATGAGAAACGACTTTAGCGAAATATAGTCCACGCCTCTAGCATCATCAGTTTGGAATCTCTCTAACCGCGGTATATCATTTTTAAAAAGATTCTACTCCTTCCCCGCACGGGACTTTCCGCTGTTTGCTCGCGCGTAGACCCCAGATGGAGAATGGCTGGGGATGGACAGGGGTGGCTGCAGGCGTAGCGGTACTTGGGTGACATCGTAACACAGCACTTCGGGATGTGTTACCGGACAGCATAGAGACTGTACCATGTACCTCTTTAGAAGCCCTACAGCGAGGCCATCGCTAACCTATCCGTCGCGGACCGAAAGTCCATATTGTGCCGGGGTTGGCACCCTTTGCCCATAAACCACCCAATCACGAAGGCAGATATTTCCCCAGTCCCATCATCCAACGGTCGACAACCCGACTGACCAATCATGCTTCGTTTGCTGCTGATTAACATTCTTCAAGATTGCCCTGGCACATGCAAGACATTCTTGCTGTCCTACCACAATGTCTCACAATTAACTAGCCAATGGCGTTGTAGGAAATGAAAAGCCAGTAGGAAGAAGATATTCTGTAATCACCTACTATGTGCAAATTAGGGGCTGTAATTAGTGTAGAGACACCAAGGAATTATGACGGAGTACGATGCATATACTGCAATAACCAACATGAACTCTTATCCATCATACTGACGTTGTTCAGCGTCAGTCTCCCTCTTTTGCAGCCTAGGTACTCTATCGTTCTTCTTGTAGAAATTCAACAGCTCAACATTTCCTAATACGACAAGACAACAGAAGTTCCCATCCAAACCTGTCCTCGCATCCATACACCCTCAGGAGTTTGGAGAAAGGGGGATCTACCTAGGAGCCCAACAAGATCGATTCACGAATCACACGAAACAAGATAACATGACTCTTTTCGGTATCCGTGTCGTTCTGTGTATCCCACCATCCCCATACACCGCAGCCATGCAGTCATCAGGCACAGGCCGATAAGGTTAAGGCAAGTAAGCATAACTACCCCAGATTCTTGATTTCACCTACCGGCTTTCCGTCGACGGGATGCGCATCCTTCGGATCTTAGGTCCTTGGAACTTAGTGCTCGAGATGCCAAGATACACTACGTATGTGCGTGACCAAGAATACTAACCACAACCAGGACTTCCATTTCTCCAGAAGACGCTAAGTTGGACACTTGATGCTATTTCAGTCACTTTCGTACTCTTTAGTAGGTTGCCATTCGCCTAATAATAGTATTATGCATCTAGGTATCTTGGTTGGTATGTAAGTGATGTATGCAAGTCTCGTACAACTCGTTTTCTCATTTTTCCTTCATCCCGATCGTGACGTGACAAATCATATGTCGTAAAAATTTCTGCACACTTCGATTCCCCATTATGTAGTAGCAGTAGCAGTAGCAGTAGTAGTAAGTGGTGTAGCGTAGTAGTAGTAGTTATTCCCCAGACTCCATCAAGCCACATTGGAACCAAACGTGCTGATTTAGCAGCCATAGGCAGCTCTGTTGTGTCAAACGACCTTGTCCGCCGACCCGGTGCCCCAATACCTTTCCCCCTCACCCCTTTTTACCCTTTTGATTTGTGCTGTAACCCACCCAACCATGAACGCATCCAACGTCAAGAGGTATCATCGCTGAAACATACATGCATACCTGAGCGGCGATCATGGACCCCTAAATAAACGACGACAGAAACCAAAAAAAAAAAAACAGCCAACATGAAAATTTTTTTCGTAGCCCCCAAAACACAACACGTAAGTCGCAACACGCATCAAAGACAAACTTCCACCCAATCATCGTAACAGTAGTCGTAGCAGTAGCAGCCGCGTAGCCATGTCTCTCTGCCATCGTACACGCACCAATTGACCAATCACCGTGAACAGTAAGAGTAACAGTAACAGTAACCACAACCGTAGCCAGAGTAGGTAGGTAATCAGTGCACGAAAGGAAACGCCGAGCTATCGATGCCATAGGCACCGAGCTGGCCCATGATACCGCCGCAACCGCCGGCCGGCGTACCATCGTGCATGTTTCCGGCGCCGCCGAAGTGCTGCTGCGCCCACTCCATCTCGTCGGGCGCGCCCCAGAGCATGCCGTCGAGGTCCCACAGGCCGTGCTGGTCCAGCATGCCCATCATGCCGCCGAAGCCCTCGGGCTCGAGGCCGATGGGCGACATGTGCAGATCAGAGCCATCAGCGGCAGCAGCAAGCGGGCCCATAACACCACCACCGCCGCTGCTGTGGTCCGTGACGACCTGCAGGCGGGACATGGGGCTCTGCTGGGACTGTCTGAGGAGGGTGGGCTCGAGCTGGCGCGAGGCCTCGTACATGCGCCAGACGACCTCGCGGGAGCGGCGGGCGGCGAGGGACCAGTCCTCCATGGCCTCGAGCAGCTCGAGGATGGTCTCGATCTGCTTCTGCCAGTCGGGCACGCGCGGGCTGTCCCACTGCCAGAAGATGGACACCAGCGGGATCATGGCCGCCTGGTACAGGAACCACACCGCGTTCCAACCGGACATCTGGTTGCGCGACCACTCGCGCGAGATGTCCTCGATCGTCTGCTTGGCCAGGTCCCGGCACGCTTCGATCGCTGCGATGTCGTGCTCGGCTGCGTGCGACGCCCCGCTGCTGGCTAGGTTCAGGAGCACGGGACGGTGCAAGAGCATTCGTAGGTTCTGGTATCGCCACTTCATGATGCAGCGCGCGATGTATAGCGGCTCCGCGCACGGGTCGCTTGTTCGGAGCAGCCATGGCAAGCTGCTGAACCAGTTGACCAGCTGGCCGTCCAGGTTGCAGCGGTCCTCGGCGCGGAGCAGCGGCGAGATGGCCAGCATGTCCTGGATCGACGTGGCGATCTTGCAGAATTTGATGTTCTCGACTAGAGGTAGGATGCCCGCGTGCTGTGCTGAGTCGCGGCCGGAGCTGACGCCGGTCTCTGGTGGTCGGATGTTGATGGCGGGGCCCCATCGGCCGAATGACGGGCGACCCATGGTCGTTGTAGCCCAGGTGTCGAGACAGAACAAGCTCCACCAGGTACGTCTCCTTGTCTCCGCGGCAGCGATCTCCTTGCTAGTTCCAGCGGGGCCGTGAGCTAGGCTTTCGCGGTGGAGTCCAAGAGCGCTGGCCATTCTGATGGCGGCGCCAACGACAGCGTTGGCCATGTTAGGTCGGTTGATGTAGTGTAGGTAGTATCCTCCAATTAGAGCTAGGGCCTGAACGGTTTCAATGTGGCTGCTTCCAAACGAGTCCATGGGGAGGTATTCCATAGCGCGGCTGTAGTAGTTAAGGTGGTTATAGTCATCTGATTTTAGAGCGGCGATGCATCCCATAGCGAAGACCATATTAAGGAGTGCAAGCCAAGGTGCGTCGTATCGTTGTCCCTCAAGGTAGTCTGCTCGGAAGGAGGCCTCGTCTAGCATAGGAACGAAGACGTGGACCCGCTTGAAGTACGCATCGATGAGCGTCTGGCCTTTCCATGACCACGGTACCCGTTGTGGCTCCTTGGGATTTGTGACCTTTTGCCTCATGATCGGGAGGTTGTGTGCCATTTCTACGCTGTTAAGTGGTGGTGTGAGTGAGTTTCGGAGTCCAGGTTGGACCTTTAGCATCACCATGAGCGCGGCCTTGATGGAAGAGGCACCCAGGTACGATGCTTGGCGGTCAACTGAAAGAGATAAGGCGTTGACGTCGTCCGCTTCAACGGGAATAGGGTCTCGTCCTCGGCGTTCCTCGTCCCACTCGATGTCCCGGGATGGTATTTGCTCTAAGCTGGAAAGGCCCTGTTCAGATCCCGACATAGTAGGTGAGCCAATATCGCCAGGAATAGGCGAGGTGTGTAACGGCGGCGAGGGAAGAGCCGTAGTAGTGTCAATTTGTGGGCGGTCGAGCAGGTTAAGGAGCTCTTGACGAGGTAGTGGTAGAAGAGACTGAACCTCATGGTTGGGGAACAGACGCTTCAGGATCGACCGGCATTCCTCTAAAGACTGTGACAGCGCCTCGAGTGTTTTTCTCGACGGGATCACTCTTTGGCGGTGCTTGTCATAGAAGCACCGCTTAGGAGCTCGACTAGAGAGACATTGGCCACAAGGTTGTTGGCCGTCACATCGACTGATGTCAGAGTTAGCAAGCACGGCACTTTCTTCTAGAATGTTGCACAAGACCTACATTTTCCTGCGTTTGCATTCCGCGCATGCATGAGGTGTGGTAATACGCTTGGCTGTGCCGTTGCCGTTTGTCTTGGCACTCTCCGTAGAGTCTGTGGACTGCTTCCGAGGAGTAACTCCTTGGACTGGCCTCAAGTTAGACTTCGTAAAGATGTTGGCTTGGACATAGTAACATGACGGTGACTTACAAGTATGAAACATGCCACCTTGGGTGGGAATTGGTATACTCGGCGCCATGTTGGCTCAGGTACTCCCGAGTGATCTGTTCAAGTCTGTGTAAGTCGTCGACGGCGAGGTTTCAAGCGATGTGGAAGTAAGCTTGAGTGAGGTGATGTGCAGAGTTTCAAAATAGATATAAGCAATCCGGGGGATGTGGGGAGACCGTCTTGGGCCCAGGACCGACAACACGGGAGACGATGAAGATTTATATAGGATATTGCCTTGCAACCCATTTTGGCGGGGAATCTGGAGATGAAGGGTTGGCAAATAAATTGTGTGGAGTAAAGTAACTCTAGGTGTTAGTCTGATCAGGAACCGAAGAGACTATAGCGTATCGGGTATACCTCCACACCTCCATATATCCTATAAGTATGTGACAGGTCGAGCAGGCTAGACTTGTAGACTAAAGTTAGGGTAGGCAAGGAACGTGCCCTTCGTACCAGAGAACGTCAAGGTATGGACAGGTAGGGACGCGCATCTGGAGATCAATGCCGTGTTGTTGAGCAATGATTAGCATGTTCGCCACAAGAGACTACGGTCCCCGATAGATGATTGGTATAGTCGGGKGTGGCTATTCTAGATCTAGGTTAAGCAGGGGGTGGACGTATGATATCTTGCCATGTCAGGTTTAGTATATAGCATGATTTATCTGAGTTAGCCAAGTGAGTACCATGTAACACTCATCAAAGAGCATAATGCCCTTTGTCAGCGGTAGAGACCTGACGTGCAAGCGCTTGAACGAATAGTGGACGGGATATGACAGCAGTGCTAGTGTTTCAGCCCTTGGACAACCAGCTAGCTGTCCACTACAGGGACCAGGCCACAGATGCCGTTCGGCAGAGTTGAGATATAATCCGGACGCTTTCCCATGCGAGCAACGAGGTGACGTGCAGGCATTAGACGGCTACTGAGAGCGTGGAGCGTAGAATAGCCTCCCGGCTTTGAAAGTGGGACTGGGGTAATAGTGTCATGCATGATGGGAAACTTCAAATAAGATTTTTGGCGGGTTTCTCATAGCGCTGCCCAGAATCTGATGTTTTGGCGTGTGTCCTAGGCGTCTGGTCTGATTCGCGTGGAGCTCCTGGCGTGTGAAATCTCCGAGCCTGGTACCTTTGACGGCGACTGGGACAGATTTGGGGAAGGCCTGCTTGGATTTTCACTGGCTGGAGAGGACTCCCATGAACACTCCCTGAACCCCTGCTACTTAGCCACGGGTGCTGTCGAGGGGCGACCCCGCGATCACTGCCTTTCTTTCAAGATTCCGAGCGGGATCAACGGCCAGAACTTGTAAGTATCCGTGATAGGGTTACAACCAAAGATTTTAAGCCAGTCTGCCAGATCTGTTAGCACCTGCCAGCCATCGTACCTCGTACCCTTTGTACCCCTTCAGACTGTCAGGGCAGGGGAGATGTGTGGCAGGGATCGTCGGCCTTTTTAGCTACAGTGAAAAGGGCTTGACCGGCAAGCGAGCCGTGCAAACGAGCAGGGGTGCAGGTACTGACTCAGTTGTTACGATAGTGAACGCTGGGTGTGAGTCTTGGAACTTACACACACGGGCCGGCTCTATGATGAAGGAGAAGCCGCGCAGTCCACTCATGACCTCGACTTAATATACAGAGCGTAGCAAGCGCCGACTTAGTGTCTCAACGCCAGGCACGTATATGCGTGCACTTCATAATGAACCCCATATTTCGTACCATGAATAAGGATAGTACGTATGGAGCTGCACAATAATACATACAATCGCTGGCTGCGAAGCACCCTCGACTATGTGTTCCCCAGGTCTTGGAAAGATAAGTAAGCGACTCGTCAACTGGGAGAGAGTACCTCGTTGGCTCCCTCAGATTCTTACAGAATAGATTGTCTTAACAAGATATTGATAAGTTCTGAGCTGCCGTCTCATTCAGCGTCGCTAAAGTGAGATGAGATCAGGGGCGGAAAAGACGATGAGAGAAAAAATTCCGCGACGCCGAGGGGCGGAGAAATGAAGCTGAGACATAATTGGTCAGTCCCCTTCAGCACACTCTGCTAACGTAAGGCAGTTAGTCTCGGGAGAGCGGTACGGGCTCATGATGCCTTGTGTCTTGGCAGCATCTTGGGGTATGTACATCATGATCCCGCTTATGAGGAAAATATCGTTCACGAAGTTGGCTGGATGTCCACGGTCCCATGAGCTCGACTTGCCATTTTTACTGAGCTCCTCACCGTCTCCGACCATGACATAAGATAAACTGGATAGAGTCGACATTATCGTCCCACCCACGAGCCATCATTTATCAAGATCTTTTACTCCAACTCGGACCAGGCCGACTCAGATATGGCAATGAGGTGCGATGCGATGCGATCGATGACCACTTAACTAGATGTCTTCGAGATGTGGCTCTCAGGGTCGCGCCAATGGACTAGCAGAGGCTTGTGCAAGCTTTTGCTCAAGTCCCGGGACCCTGCACGTTTCTCTCCGGATCGCCCATGACAATGCTCCCCTCCCAGCGTCTCTTTGCCCTAATCAGGTCCAGTTCCTGGCATGGCGTTCCCGCCAAGCTCGTCGATTTTTTACCCCACACTCTCGTCGGTTGGATCGCTGCACCTCTTTTCATCGTCGTACAGCAGGAAGTGTGGAGTGCAGTGCAGTGAACTTGGTCGCAACAGCTGACATTGATGGTTATATTGAAACGCCACTCGCTTAAGCGCCTAGACGACAACGTTGACATACTGGTGTCCTTTCCTAGACATCTAGTGATGCAAGTAGTGAGGCAAAACCGAGTGAAAGCGATAAAAGTCTCTATTTGGTGCTCTTGGCGCAGACTGTCATGACAAGATTCTGCCCTCTTAGAGGCTGCGACATATTAAAGCTTGTCTATTCTTGTCCCCACACGTCCGTACTTGGAATCCTCTTGGGAGTGCCCCATAGCCTCGAGGGTATTAGTCTACGCTTAAGCCGGGGCGAAAAGTATACGACATAGGCTACGCGTGTTGGTACTTGGTGCGACGTCGCTAGATTCGGACAGAGGCTTTTCTCGTGTCTCATATATGCATATTGTCTAAGCGAGAGTCATTTTGTGCGTATAGGGGCGGCGACCCGATAGAGTAAGATAGGAGGTCCGTAGTTGACGAACGTGAATAGCAGCAGGCTGCGGCCTTTCCGATGGTGGCTGTGATGGTTAGACACGGCATTAAGGTATTATTTCTATCGAGGTACCCCAGGAATTGGTGTGAACTCCTCCTTGAAGCTTATTATTCATGATGGGCCTTCATTGTTTGGAGTCTGCGCCTGCGCCTCGTGAGTGGTCAAGAGCCAGTCCATGTAGGCCCCGACTAACATATGCAGATATTAACTGAGGAGGATAGCATTTGGACAGGTCCACGTGCCTCACTATCCCAATCGAGCCGAAGAGTCTGGCGTGCATGATAGATTATGCGTACTGGGTCTGATCAAGCTATGCGTCGTTCAAGCAAGGCCATGCTGGTGTGGCCGAAGTCCTTAATAAGAATGCTAGCCGAGCGTTTCCCTGACAGCGCAGAAATAAAGCGAGGCCAATCAGAGCAGGAGACGGTCTCGGTCTCATTGGCCTATAAATTAAATTTCGCCGTCCATTTAGAATCATGGAGTGATGCTTCGAACGTCTGGGGAAGGCGTTGCGCCTCAATCTGCCCATCAACTCCTCTCTTGCCCTTCAAAGAACGCTGCATGGTCTCGAAGCCCATTCCCGAAGATTCTCGACCTCATCAGTGTTGAGTAACCCTACATATTGCAGATTGCGAGGAGTTGGGACTTGTCAGTTATATGGGAAGGATCAACACCTAGCCTGACTCTTTAATATGCTACGTGATAGCCTCCAAGCAAGAGTGGACTGTTTTTTGGACCGAGAACACCCATCTCCAATCAAAAAAGATAGCTAATGGGCCTATCACAAGCATCTTAGCGAGCTTAAGAAGCCAATCATGAGACGATGATGCAGGAATTTGGGAACTGTTACCCCCTCCATACGTTCAGACTTGATTGGGTTGACTACTGGCTTACCAAAGCAACGACTCGCATATTCGAGTCGAGCCACTCAGGTTATACTGGCATTGATCTACCTTGTAGAAGCACTTACCGCGAGACCAACATCTCGGACAGCGCATATTGCATATGCTGCCATACACCAACCACGGCGCTCTACCAAAGGAGGTAGAGTCGTACTTAGCGAAGGAAAATAGGGATATTATGTGCGAAATTCCGGGAGAAAGAAGACAGAACGTTTCATAGAATTTTCGTGCCTGAAAGTCACGTCCACTTGGATGTCATCCTGAGGAATTTTTTTAAACCTAAGAGTCGTATTGGGAAGCGACTTACGCATCCCCAGAATTCCACCCACAATATCAAGCATGTGGCAGCCACCTGGTTACTTTAGCTAGTCGCGAACGGTAGCATCACGCATGAGAGGTATGCACTCCAGGTTTTCAGCGTAACTCGATCTCATTTCACCCGACTGGTTAGACTTCTATGGCAATAGTCAGCATGGCTATAGTTATTTCGTGTTGGCCTAGGAAGCCGCTAGACGTGTTGTCGGATACTGTAATTGAGGTTGCTGCAGAGGGTCTACGGTCCGACGTGATGTCCCCGCCCTCTCCAGCCATGAGGAGGGATGGTGTGAACATGTAGCATCGTCAAGTCTGCCAAGCTTCCAGGCTTTTCAAAGTTCTCCACTCGTTCTCCAACTCCCCCAGAATAACCCGGATCTGCGGATGATATGCCTATGGGAATATCCTCTGCTGGTGGCTGTCACCTTTCCGGGGTCCACCTACTATAGCCGAAGTACCTGGCACCGGCTGCTGATGCCGTCGAATATGCAGGTATTTTCGATTGGTATGTACTGTTTCGTGATGATTTTGATGATTTCCTGCGCGACCATGCCGCCAGTAAACGCCGAGATGTTATGAAGCTCGCCGCCGCCAGCTCTAGCTACCTCTTGGGCGGCTTGTAACGCCCTTTCATTTCCAGCCGCCTTTGGTAATAGGCTGGTGATGGAATCCATGATTTCCTCCGCGCTAGACGTAATACTGTGACTGGTCGCCACGAGGGCAAGGTAAATGAAGAGATTGGACATTGGTAGAGTGAAGGTACCGTCGGTCTCGACCTTCATAGCCTCGGCCGCCTCATCGTTAGCCTTCTCAGCTTCTGTGGAAAGAGGGTCAGTACAGTTTCGAAATTAACCCCTAACAAGGATGTTGACTAACCATAAAGCTCATCGAGATTTGTCCTCGTTTGTGTTGCATTGATGAGCTTTACGAATCGAGCGTTCTTGCAGAAGAGTTCTACCTCGGCGGGGTCGACGTCCTTGCCACCCGGTAGGGCCCTAGCAGTATCTAGCACCTCCTGTGCATCTCTCCGAGCTTTTTCCTTGTATATGCTCTGCAATTTGACGTAGACACTTGACTGGGCCTTCATATCGGGTAGGGCCCCAGGAAGAGGGAGGCAATCATGCTTGCGGTAGAATGCCTCGATGGCCTTTGCAATAATCCAAAACGCCGACTGGCGCTCAATCTATTGATGTCAGTCTGGAATGTTCCTCTTACATAGCACTAGACCATACCTCGTCTGAGACTTGGTGATTGAAGATCTCCTGTACTCCGGGTTCTAATTCTGGAGCCTTGATGTTCTTGTTGATGGCCACTGCGGCCTCTTGGAAGTTCTCCTCCCCACCCTCCGGGTTGTTGGTCCTTGCCTTGCTGCGAACGAACTTTTCAAATGCCGCTTTATCGTCATAAGTGATAGGATTCTGACCGTTGTGCGACTGTCTCCATTCCTCAAGATAGTGGAGCAGTATGACGACATATGGCAAGTGTCCATGTTCATGATCATCTAGAGCATCAATGTTCTTGGTCATATTCTGAGAAAACTCAATAAGTTCAGGCCAGGGGTTCAGAAGTCGAAGATCTGTTGTCTTCTCTACCTCAGGATGAGTGTCAACTATCGGGAACGTCCCTGGTAGGCTGATGCGAAAGTACGAATAAAAACCGGCGGAATGAATCGACACTAGCGGAGTCCTGTGCTGATTGGCATAGGACTCGATAACCGATAGGAGTTCCTCTTTGATAGGATGTGTGTACATGATAAGAGTGAAGTTGGGTGAAGTTTCTAGTGCGCTAGGTAGATCTAGTGTGCCCTTTGTTATCCCATTAGCAGTCTATTTCTTAGTTCAGGCAGTCTCACACACCTTTTCCTTTGGAAACCACTCTCCTTGAACCTCGGGGTTGAGTTCTTGGAGAAGCCTGGTGCAGCATTCCGACCGGAGTTTTCCCAGGCAGTCCTCATCGAGGAAGAAGTTGACGCCCAAGTCGGCCTCATTCACTATAGCATCATCTGCTATCGTAAACTTTCCTATTCCTGTTTGGAGACGTAAGCATAAGCCTAGTAGAGTGAGTCGACGGGAGTTCATACCTGGTAGAACGAGATTCTTCAATGTTTCCACCCCCACGGTACCAGCACCGGAATTCACCAGGAGAATGTTGGCCGACTCGAGGGCTGCTTGGCCACTAGCAGCCCATAACCGGAGCTGCCTATCATACTTCTTCTCCTTCTCCGTCGGCCCATGGAGTATCGGTGGTGTCTGGCTCGTCACGATCTCAGTCATCTTCGCCGATATCCGGGATGATCCGTCGATGTGAGAGCTGATCAAATAACCGTGCCAATAGACTGGAAGTCCTCGAGAATTTCTAACCACAGTTTATTTTGCTCTCAATAAGGCCTGCAAAATAAAGATTTCCGTTTCCGATATTGTGCACGACGGCTTCTTTCAAGGTGGTTATTTGATAAAGAGGTACCTAAGGCAAACACCGACTGTGTGCCGCCGAGGACGTGCATTCAGTGGCTGAGTGGCTGACAAGTGGTGGGTGGGGCTCAGCCGCACAACCATAAAATGCCCCAGCCACAGGTACGTACTCACGATATGTACCTTAGAGGTACATGGGTACCTGGAAGACAATTGTCATCTTTTGTCTACATAAGGTACATACATGCATGTTATGAACCGACTAAGTACAACATAATAGAAACAATGACCCTTCCAAATGCGCATAATTCATATTAGATGGTACCTAACTTGATCTTGCTTGGAACTTCAAACTTAATGAGAATTATTCTATACTTCACTGGCGGAGTTCATCGTTGCGTAAAAAGTGAACGCAAATTGCGCCTCAAGACAGCCCCTTTCACGATGATGCTTACTATCTCTGGCAACTCAATTTTTTAAAATTAACACTCATAAGTTAGGAAGTCTCCAAGAAGACCATGTGGATATATTTACTCAACACGAAATCAACGACAAACATAAACGCAGATAACCTGGAGAATACAAGCTTACACTGTTCCGCCGGTGACATCTCAGAGGGACGTAAGTAACTTGTGAATATTAATATGTAGCAATTAGAACTCTTTTGTCCCATCTGACATAGTTACTCCATCAAAACGCATATACAAACATCGGGTACAATGATACCAGATCCACGGGGGATGGGGAATGGGGAACGGGGTATGGGGGATGAAGCAAGGGATAGCCAAGAGGACGGGAATAGGGTGCGAAAACGAGAAGCCTGCCGAATCAGGAAAGGAAGAATGCGTTTTAAGGCTTGGAACTAGTATAACTATGTCGTCATAATTTATCTCCATTTACCAAGTAAAGCCGAATGTAGCGGATCCGAATACCAAAGGCGTGGGAGCCGCTCTAACAACGTACGGTTGTGGGTCACCCCGAAAAGGCAACTTGACCGGCTCCTTTTTGATGTTGGCTATCAGTATTGTCGCATGTAAGATGGTCGGCAACGGGAGGACTTGATTAGAGAGTTGGCACAGAATCTGAGTCATGTATCGTGTCTCGCACACGGCATGGAGATAAGGCGAGATGTGCCACTAATTAACTTTGCAGAACGGTGATATCTGCGAGGTATGCTTCACATCTAAGACAGTCACAAGAATAGAATGCGGTGCCTCTAGAAACGTTTCATGTAAGGAAACGGATATTCATGAAGGCATTGGTGACATCTAATACGTAGGACTTAATGGCCGTTGCCGCAATACTGAATATAATAGGCGCCCGCTACACCGCTACCTACATGTAAGGTATCGGTTGAAAGAAAGCTAAGACGTATTTATAGTCTCTCAATATGATAACGAATTACAGAAAATAGAACAGTGTCTAACAATATCGCGCGGTAGTTAGGACTTGTACACTGCGATAGTTGTGTCACATCGAACGATATGCGCCATTAGATTGTTTCAGTAGGCTCGGCCCCGAGGATGCTGACCAACTCCTTGCCAACAGACCAGTTAGTAATATAAAGCACGGTTCGGGCGTAGTATCCTATTGAGGAGTGACAGATGCCACGAAGGATCGAGGCGAAGCTAACAAGTCATTAAGCTGCGGCCGTTATCTAACGAGTGTCCATTGACGTTCCGTTTTCTATCGGTCTAGAAAGAGTCGTTATATTATGGTAATATTGATCGCTTAACCGAAGAGCCATCGTGGATCAAGTATGTAGAGATGCGCCGTGACGGCGCCCCATAATCAAAAGCCATGACCTGCCGCTTAATTCTAGATCCGAAATAGTTACACTAGACGTACTCACAATGTGATCACTAAGACTGTCTCTTAACTGTCCCTTTTAGCCTCGGTCTAGCTACCTACCTAATTATACCAAGTATACACACGGAAGACACCTATGCCCGGCATGATTGGAATCCGAGTTCCGAGTGAAACCAGTGATACCAGCTACGTAGAGTGATTGAACCTGAGGACTGATGGTAAACACTTGGTACTGTCGTGCCTGTTAGTCGTGCGTGGCTAGCTGCAATGCCACAAATGTTGTGTGAGCTTGGCCAAAGTCCTGTCGGCCGCACCGTTTAAACAATGATATTCTTGGATTCGTGGATCATTCTTATTCGGACGACGGACGCTGTTGTTGTATCAGATCACGATGTCCTCCTATCGCTGGAGGTGGCGTTTGTTGCCACCGACATGTGGAGCATACCAAGATGTGCGGGTGTATATGGACTTCTGGGGGAGCTTTCGAAGGCCGAATGAGAGTCCTTACCAATTGGTGAGACAGCCGAGGTTGGTATTACCCATTATCGCAGGACCGATCCATTCGAACGAATTAACCTCGAACAAATAGGATTTGGTTTGCTACGGCCGTGAAAACAATCTAAGGGATACAATGTTACCAGTTGAATGGTACTGGTCATCCCGGGACAACTTCAGAGAGGATCAGGGTGGGGTCAGAGTCGCACACTCAGCCAAGCAGATGCGAACTATGTTTCCGAGGAGCTATGTGAATTCGATCTCAGTAGGCGTACGGATGGCTTCGACAACAAGGACAATGACAAGGGGACAGGAGGAGACACAGTGGGTAACTTCGCGTTATTTGGTATACCGGTGATTGGATTTTCGGCTTTCCTTACTCGAGACGTAGTATGTGCCGCCTTCCAGCAATGTTTTCACGCTTTCCGATGACATATATAGGTGTCACACGTGTATCTCATGGCAGAGAGAACCGTGACACAATCTACTTCATGTGTATCAGTCCCCTACTCTTAAAATCTTCTTAAAAGCGAAGTTTCTCCTGATAGAAATAAAGACATTCCAATACCTCTTGGGTAAACGGAAATGGATCCAAGATCGGGAGACGTGAACAGGAGCGAAGACACCGAAACTCTAGTTCTTGCTTCAAGCGACTCGAGCTTACATCTTGAAATTGATAGTCAGGAATTACCTGTGCTACGTTTTTGGCTGCTCAGTATCGGGTAGGTTTACACCTATTCTGCATTCAGACTTGATCTGACACGAGAGTAGGCTCCTCACTGGACTCCTGTTGTCCTTCCTCGACACGTCGATAGTTGCCACCAGCGTCTTTGCAATAGCGACTGAATTTGACGATTTGACGATCGTGAATTGGGTGGCCTTAGCCTACACCTTGGCGTACCTGGGCTTTGCTGTCCTACTTGCTCGGATATCTGATGTTATTGGCCGTCGCGATGCCTTCATCATATTTTATTTTATATTTATTGCGTTTTCCATCGCCTGCGGGTTTTCCAGGAACCTTGTTGAGCTGATAGCATGTAGAGCTGTACAAGGGCTTGGTGGTTCGGGTAGGTGCGATGGCTGAGACTGTTTGCACATGATGGCTGACTTGGCAGGGKTATATTCTATTACAATGATAATACTTCCCGAGGTCGCACCGCGCAAGATGCAGAAGTATATCGGAGGTCTAATAGGTGTTGTAATGACCTTGTCAAGTGTTCTTGGACCGGTACTTGGAGGTGCACTGACGCAGTATGCGACGTGGCACTGGATATTCTGGATCAAGTGCGTTTACCCAACTAATGCGAGAGAATTGAAATATACTGACAGGATATGTAGCGGACCCGTCGGTATATTGTCCATGATTCTCTTCTATCTTTCGTGGCCAGAGAAACAGTATTTGCCGAACGCTGAGAAGAAATCTTGGAAGGAACTCGACTACGTCGGCTCCATAATCCTGATTGCAGCTGCTGTATTGGTCGTCTTCCCATTTCAGAATGCTGGACTTGACGCAGATCAGTGGTCGAAGGCCATATTCGTTGCACCACTCGTCGCCGGAGTGGCTTTGTGGTTAGGCTTATTTATATGGTGTATCTACATTGACCTGCGTTGGGGACATGTGATGAGTCCAGCTCTCCCTATACGCTTGTTAAGCGATCACGTGTATGCTGCAATAGTTGCCAACACGCTGCTTCTCGGATTTCCCTATATGCTCGTCATTTATGCATTTCCTCTTAGACTGCAGATAGTGAACGGMAAGGATCCTCTCATGGCTGGGCTGATGTTACTTCCAATGCTAGGATCTAGCGCTGTGGGTTCCTTTTTCTCAGGGGCCTTTAACACGAAGAAGAATATGATATTCGAGACGGTGGTCACGGGTACCTGCTTTGTGGTCCTTGGATGCGGGCTACTGTCGACCCTTTCGAGTTCGCACGAGCTCGAACCCAAGGCCCTTGGATTCCTGGTTTTTGTCGGCCTTGGATTTGGAATGGTTGTATCCACAGCCACCTTGGCGGCAAGAATCCACTCAACCGATAAAGATCACGGTCAGTTTCGCCTTTCACTGAAGTACTTTTTGACTTTGTATGCTGACTGCCCGATAGCTTCTGCGCAGGGTTTGGTGGCTCAGGTCCGAGTTCTAGGAGGTAGCCTAGGCATTGCAGCCTCCACCGCCATCGCAGGTGCAATGCTTCGAAAAAAGATGGAACACATGCAAGGTCGCCAACTTGCTTCGCTCGAAGGCCGTAGCGACGCGTTGTCGCAGAAATTATCAGTCGCTGCCAGACAAGCGTATTCCGATGCTTTCAACGAAGACATGCGGGTATGTGCAATCATTGGGGCTGTTGCGGTTCTCGTAGCCTTTGGTGCTTTTAGCCGGAAGCGGTTGACTCTGGATGGGCGCATGGAGCAGCAGTCGAATGAGAAACTGACGAGACAAAAAGCTACTCAGTCCTCTCCAACGCTTGTTGACCGTGCGGCTGCTGAGTCTCTCCATAGTCAGGGGTAGAGACGCATTGAAGCTTTCAAGCAGGCCCAGGCTTGGTCGTTATAGGCATTTATATGCAACTGAAGGGTAACCATTGAGAAATTGATTTTAAACATAGCGTTAGGTTTTGATCCATGTTTAGCCATACGAAAGGTCGTATGCTTCAGGAGAGACAGCTCGAGATGGGCTGGAATGATATGGGGATTAGAAGGAAAGGCGGGAGTTGGATTTAAACTGAAATGGAAATGTCCCTGGTCGGACAGACGCCCGGTAGGGTTGCTGTATGAGCAAGATGGCAGATCTTCAGCAAACTAGCTTGCGAAATAGATTGGATTGTTGCAGGTATTTGGAAGTCCGTTGGCGGTGATCTTCGAACATCGCGATTGTGTACTATATGTCTGTTGAGCAATGCTATAGCCAGGTGTGTATACGATATTTGATGTTGATGAATGAGGAGAGAATGCAACTGTAATTACCTCATAGGCAAAGTCCACGAATAGAATGTTGCAGATGCTGCAGAGGTAGGTGCAGCTCGTGGCCTGGTCCGTGCACTTGGGCACTTTCAGAAGCTTCAACCAAGGTGAAACGACTTCGCTCCAGCGTATCCAGCTGCTAGCGTGGCTTGGCAAGGTTTAGCCAATCGTCGTTACATGCTTATCGGCGTTCTAATTTGAGCGATAGACGTTAGCGCAATTAGCAGGTTTCTGAACTCGACACCTTTTTGATTATTCCGCCTCTGTACCTCGTGTTGTCATGAATTTGACGACGACGTGAATTGACACCTACTCACTGTCTTTGATCTTGTCAATTCTGACCTGGACCCTCCAACTTACAGGTTTCGCCGTTGTATCCCTACCCATGAATCTGTAGAGGCATTCCGCGCGTCCCTAGACTCTAGCCCAAACGGCGCCCTTCCTTAAAAAAGGGTCGTACGTCCACTGCATTCTCGAAACCCCTTGCGCGCGCATTTATCGACGAGTCGCTCCCGTATTTCGAATGCTGCCCTCATATGCATCGCCGACCGGTTCCAAGATGATGTCCCGGCATCATTCCACTGGATATTCCAATGGCTACCCACGTAGCAACAATACCTTCGACATCTCCCCTCACAGGTTAGTGAACCCCTGTGGACCCCAGCGCGTCGTGGGTTCTGGGTAGCTTGGGGGATTGGGTATTCTTATGTGGGAGCAGCCTTCTAACTTCTGTTATGTCAATTAGATTCCAGCCGCGCGCCACGACCCCTGCAGCTCGCCGACGGAAGAACCTGCTGACGCGATTGGGTATAATTGCTGTTGTCGTCATCTTGATTTGGGTGTTTCTCCGTCCGGGAAGTGGAGCGTTCACTTCGATATTCTCACTGGGCCTGATAGGTACGACCGGCGATGTCTTGATGGATACTGTTCGTTATTATGATCTTTCCAACGTCCAGGGGACGGCTCGTGGCTGGGAAAGAGAAGAGCGGATTCTTATGTGCGTACCTTTACGAGACGCCGAACCGCATCTGAACATGATGTTCTCGCATCTCCGCAACTTCACCTATCCGCATCACCTTATCGACCTCGCATTCCTCGTTTCCGACTCGAAAGACAGAACGTTAGAAGTGCTTGTGGAGAAACTGGAGGAGCTGCAAGCCAGTGAGGACCCGAAACAACCTTACGGAGAGATATCCATTATCGAAAAGGATTTTGGTCAGAAGGTTAACCAAGATGTTGAGAGTCGTCACGGCTTTGCTGCACAAGCAAGTCGTCGAAAGTTGATGGCTCAAGCACGTAACTGGTTATTGAGCGCAACTCTTCGGCCATACCATTCGTGGGTTTATTGGAGAGATGTGGATGTGGAGACCGCACCGTTCACCATTCTTGAAGACTTGATGCGCCACAACAAAGATGTCATTGTGCCAAGTAAGCTGGCCCTACGTTTCTTTGATTTCTCTATTCCGTTGCTGACAGTATTACAGATGTCTGGCGACCACTCCCTGACTGGTTAGGAGGAGAGCAACCATACGACTTGAACTCATGGCAAGAATCGGAAACAGCACTAGCACTTGCCGATACCCTCGACGAGGATGCTGTGATTGTAGAAGGTTATGCCGAATACGCTACGTGGCGGCCTCATCTCGCCTACCTCCGAGACCCCTACGGTGATCCAGATATGGAAATGGAGATCGATGGTGTCGGAGGTGTCAGCATTTTGGCTAAGGCAAGAGTGTTCAGGTCGGGTGTTCATTTCCCTGCCTTCAGCTTTGAGAAGCATGCCGAAACTGAAGGCTTCGGCAAGGTGATTCGCCCCCACCCTATTTGGATTTCTGAAGTAATACTAACAGTAGAGGCAGATGGCTAAGCGTATGCAATTCTCTGTTGTTGGTCTTCCTCATTACACGATTTGGCATTTGTACGAACCCAGTGTGGATGATATTCGGCATATGGAAGTAAGTTAAAGTTCTGGTGCAACTACGCTGATGGAGGCATACTAATTCATGATTAGGAGATGGAAGCAGAGCGTCAAGCCAAAGAGGCTGAAGAAAAGGAGAAGCAAGAGCGGGAGAAGAAAGTCAAAGAGCAGTTCGGCGACACTAACGCTCAGTGGGAGCAAGACAAGACTCAGATACAAAATCTGGCTAACGAAGCCAAGAAGGAACAGAAGTCCGAATCCAAGCAAAATGCGGGATCTCAAAGTAAGGAGGAATCGAGTCAAGACCCCAAGAAGGCGGGCGGCGATAAGGTCGAGGAGAATCCCAAGAACAACCAGTTTAGGGTAGCGGCCTAGGCAATGATATCTAGGATATAATGACTGGGTGGCCTTCGGTTGTAATCAGGATCCTTACCACACTACCGGACTTCTTTCGCATGAATGAGCAAGGGGAATACAAAAAGCCGTTTGGGGCTCGGGGACGGATAGGCGTGCACTCGTGTGATCAATATGGTCGCTTGTACAATATTGAGGACCATGGTGAGGATCATGGCACTGGCGTTTTTGGTAGTGTCGATGCATGATTACGAAAGCATGGAATATATCGAACGCGGCAAGGGGACTTGCGTTCGTTTGATTGTATAGACTGGCCTTGAGGCTATATTACTAGTAGATATTTTGTTAAAGTCATCCTGGCGATTTCACTTCTTGACGAAGTCGTAGCTAACATCGTCCCTAATGATTGCCCTTCTTATGTACATTTTTATGGTGGATTCTATCGGACTGGGGAACCCGTGCCTGACCCCCTTTAATCGTCCACCGCACGACCCTGTTATCAGTGCTCCAGCGCTAGTGGTCCCGCAATCCCGCAGCGGCCGGGGCCACGCTGTCACTATCGGATAAAACAGCCGCCGATTAAGCTCAGCCAGCTGGCACCGGTTTTCTGGCACGTGCAAGATTTCTAAGGGACCCCGTCACAAGGCGCGATACCCTTCGATCTGGTTACTATTATTTACGATAGGTGGTCCATATCTGCCTATGAAATTGTAATTGGGTAATGAGAAGGGCCTTGCATTATTTGAAGCCTAGCGACGTCTGAGCAGATTCCTCGAATTACCCTCCTCCCTATTCCAAGCGCTGATCTACGGGCCAATTCTGCCGATTCCTAACTCCGATTGCGCGACGACAAGGCTTAGCCTATCTTTCGTGAACCGAGCGTCGTCCTTTGTGGGCGAGGATGAGTCGAGATGAGCAGAGCAACAATACCATGGAACCGGAACTTGCGCCCGAGAGGAATAGCTCGGGTCTCTCGCTTCACCATATCGCAGCAGGGAATACGGTCATAAATCCCAATACCCAAGTACATAATACGGAATATCGAAGCCGACCGGTCACGGTAGCTGTAGACCCGGTGTCCTTGGTCATATCAGAATGCATATCGGTCACTTCTGCTATGCGAAAGCATGCCCGGTGGGCGGGCTCTTCAGTATCCTCCATACTCGGCGGCAACCCGAACCCTGTCCAATTAGGCCCGCCTAGTCCTCTTCTTCGGCCGGGGAGCAAGAGCTCTACCACTAGTTTTGGAGCAGATGGCGCACAAGACTTCGGGGTTGCGAACCGGTGGGGTTTGCGCGGAAAGAGAGGGAAGAGCATGCAAGACAACCCACTGATGGCTGGGTTCGGGCGTCTTCGCCATGAGCTATCGAGTTGCAAAGGTGATATAAAGCCCTACTGAGACCGATAGAAAGTATTAACTGTATTCCTAGATATACACCAATTCGATGCCCCGGCGCTCCTGAACCCGTTCCTTCAAGTCATACAGGCTTCTTCGACGTCTGCTCCTATCACGATACTTGCGCTGAAGGCGATTCGTAAATTCCTCTCTTATGGGTTTATCAACCCCGGCTCGCCGCGATTCCCACTTGCTATGCAGTCTTTGTCGACGGCGATAACACACTGTCGCTTCGAGGCCAGCGATTCTGCCCAAGATGAGGTCGTCCTGCTTATGATCTTGCACCTCATGGAGGATATGCTTTCTGGTCCTGGCGGTGCGCTGCTGAGTGACGAGAGTGTCTGCGAAATGATGGAGACTGGCCTGACCATGTGCTGCCAATCGCGATTGTCCGAGCTTCTTCGCAGAACTGCCGAGGCGGCTATGGTCCGTATGTGTCAGATCATCTTCGAGCACCTAAAACATCTAGAAGTCGAAGCCGGTGACGACTTAGACGCCTTGGACAACCAGACAAATGGTGATATGGAAGGTGTAAAGATGGTTCCGTCTACTAATGGAAACGACGTCATTGCTTCTTCCGATGCCCCCACTAATGAGCCACGAGAATCATCCTCCGGGTCTGAAAATACTGCCCATGATGCAGACGAGAAATCTGCGAGAGCATCGGAGGACTCCGACGATTCTATAAATATCAAGCCTTATTCGCTACCATCTATGAAGGAGCTATTTAGAGTTCTCGTGGATCTTTTGGACCCGCACGATAAGCAGCAGGGCGACACTATGAGAGTTATGGCGCTACGCATAATACATGTCGCTCTGGAAGTTGCAGGACCATCTATAGCAAGACATCCAGCCTTGGCTGTTGTCGCCGAAGATCGGCTATGTCGACATCTGTTTCAGCTTGTCCGATCTGACAACATGGCTATTCTACAAGAATCACTCATTGTGGCTGGAACACTACTCGAGACCTGCCGGGGKGTATTAAAACTGCAGCAGGAACTCTTCTTATCCTACCTCATCGCATGCTTGCATCCACCGGTCGAGATACCACGTGAGCCGAATATCGATCCTTCGCTCTATGATGGAATTCCACAGAGGCCGAGTGGTGTAAAGCCTCCCCCGTCTCAGGCAGGTAGTGGTAGGTCGACACCTGTGCCAGTTAAGGATCGGCAGAAACTGGGTATGGAGGGTGGCGCGCGCAAACCAGACGCTCGTCAAGCCATGGTCGAAAGTGTCGGTGCTCTCACCCGGATGCCGTCATTCCTCGTGGAGCTCTTCGTCAACTACGATTCTGATGCCAATCGTGGAAATTTATGTGAAGACATGATCGGCTTACTTTCCAGGAGTGCTCTACCTGATTCTGCAACTTGGAGTACCACTAGCGTCCCTCCTCTCTGTCTAGATGCACTGCTTGGCTTCGTTCAGTCCATAGCAGATCGCCTAGATAATCCGCCAGTCACGGATGGGCTCCCTGATCGAGAAGCTCTTCGAGAGGAGAGACATAGGAAGAAAATAATTATCAAAGGTGCGACCAAGTTCAATGAAAAGCCAAAAGAAGGGTTAGGATATCTCAAGGAACAAGGAATCATTAGCGATGATCCCGCGTCGGCCGCCAAATTCCTCAGAAGTACGTCTCGGATTTCCAAGGCAGTTCTGGGTGAATTCCTATCGAAAAGGGGCAATGACGAGTATCTCGTGGCCTTCCTAGATCTCTTCGACTTCTCGGGCAAGCGTGTCGACGAAGCAGTCCGACTTCTTCTCGAGAGCTTCCGGCTCCCGGGCGAGTCACCGCTTATCGAGCGAATAGTGACTGCCTTCGCGAAGAAGTATTTCGCAAGCTCTGGCTCAGATGTGGTTGCAAGTGAGGATGCTGTGTTCGTTCTTACCTATGCAATCATCATGCTTAACGTGGACCAACACAGCCCCAAACTTAAGGGCAAAAAGCGCATGGAGCTCGCAGACTTCGCGCGCAACTTGCGAGGCGTCAATAACTCCAAGGACTTCCCTCCTGAATTCCTTGAGAATACTTTCGAGGCAATTAAAAATAATGAGATCATCCTCCCTGATGAGCATGATAATCAACACGCATTTGATTACGCATGGCGAGAGCTATTGCTTAAGACTGAATCGGCAGGACCGTTGGTTCTGTGCGATACTAATATTTACGATGCTGATATGTTTGCCACGACTTGGAAACCAATTGTTTCGACGTTGTCTTATGTATTCATGTCGGCTACGGATGATGCGGTCTTTTCTCGCGTTGTCACTGGATTTGACCAGTGTGCCCAGATCGCTTCGAGGTACGGCATCACGGATGCTCTGGACCGTATTATCCAGAACCTCAGTCACATGACTACGTTGGACACGGATGACCTATCGAACACTGCCCTCAACACTGAAGTCAAGGTATCAGATGATAGCGATAGCGTCATGGTAAGTGAACTTGCCGTTAAGCTCGGCAGGGACTTCAAGGCGCAACTTGCTACTCTCGTCCTATTCCGTGTTGTGAAGGGGAGCGAACAAGTCATCCGTGATGGCTGGCGACATGTAAGTTTCTACCACGCAGTACGATTTATTTGATGCTAATTGATCTAGATTATCCGCATTTGGTTGAAATTATTCATCAACTCACTCATTCCTTCATTCTTCAATAGCGACTCTGAAAAGTTGAAGCTCCCTAAAATCCCCCTTCATAATCCAACTCAAGTCATTGACCGAGCAGCGAAAACTGCTGATACTGGCTTATTCTCTGCACTATCCTCATATATCTCCAGTTATGCAGCTGATGATCCACCGGAACCCTCAGCCGAGGAGGTTGAAAGCTCGCTAAGTACAGCGGATTGCATCAAGGCTTGCGACTTGGAGAGTGTCTTCGCAAATATCTCGTAAGTTTTCGTTATGCTGATCGATTACACAATACTAAATGTATCATTAGAGCTCTCCCGTCCGATTCTCTAGCCCCACTTATCGAGGCTCTCTTAAACGAGCTGCCCGACGACGAAAGTTCAGCTGTACCCGTCATCACGGTAAAGACAGATAGTTTGCCCTCCTCGCCAATTAGCGCATCCAAACCTGCGGCTAGAAAACCAACCTATGATCCTGCCGTAGTGTACATACTAGAGTTCGCCACTATACTCGCCTTGAGAGACGATGAAACCGTTGGATCACTCGGCAAGTCGGTCGCCGACGCTCTTCAGATGATCTTGCGCGATTCTCCTCAACACCACCCTATCCTTGTTTCCCGAGCCGCTTTCTATCAGTTCAGCGTATTGAAAGCTAGTTATGTAAGTGTTGTCTTGAGGCCACAGCAAAGCCTGTCCATGCTGATGATTTAGGATCATGATTTCGTACGAGCACCTGTACTGTTGCACGCTATATCGAGTTTCCCGAAGGAAACTCTTGCGAAGACCTCGCAATTAGTCTTACAAGGGTTGAAACTCTGCATTGAGCAACCAGGTCCTTTGCGTAGCGAGATTATGACTTCACCTGACTTTTGGGTCATCCTACGCACTCTTGCCGGCAACCCGAATGCGTCTCCGACCGTCTTCGAGATCCTAGAGGGCGGGGTTTCGGGCACGCCATCAGCCATTATTGCAGACAACTACGAAGCTGCTATTTCCCTACTGAACGAGTATGCTACCGCCGCTAAAGTCGGCGCGCTAGTCGAGCAGAAGGGCGAAAGAAGGCAAAGAAATACTCGGCCCAAAAAGGAGGCCTCAAGGTTTGTTTTTCAGTTATTACTCCATGGCCCATTTTACTAATTAGTAATAGTGATAATGCTGTGGTCTCGCGAGGCGTGAAAGCTATCAATCTCATTTCTAGCATGACAGCTCGTATTCCTCATTTGATGAAACAATCACATCTTGAAAATAGCGAGGGTAAGTCTCGTCCTATGCACTTACGCGACACTTGGCTAATTGTGCTGTAGCTTGGTCAGCATACTGGCTTCCTATTTTCCAGGCTCTCACGACACAGTGCACCAATCCATGTCGCGAAGTGCGATCTCTAGCATTTTCATCGCTCCAAAGGTCGCTTCTGTCTCCCGAATTGACTTGTAGCGACCATGAAGAATGGACTGCCATTTTCGGTGAAGTATTGTTCCCTCTAATCTTGAGGCTTTTAAAGCCGGAGGTCTATTCGACGGATCGAGATGGCATGAGCGAGACAAGGGTGCAAGCCGCCTCGCTCCTCTGCAAAACATTCCTGCAGTACCTTGTCCTTCTCTCTAAGTGGGACGGCATGCTGGATCTATGGTTGAAGATCATCGATATCATGGACAGACTTATGAACAGCGGTCAAGGCGATAGTTTGGTGAGTATCTCTGCCTGGTTTTCGTTGTTCGCAACTCATAGCTAATTCAATACTCAGGAGGAGGCTGTGCCCGAGAACCTGAAAAATGTACTACTATTCATGTCGAGCAGCGGATACCTCGTTCCGCCGAGCAAGGACCCGTCACAGGAGAAGCTATGGGTAGAGACGTGGAAGCGAATAGACCGCTTCCTGCCAGATTTGCGTGCCGAACTGGCGTTGGAAGAACCAGAACCCGAACCACAAGAGAAGCAGCCACAGGCTGAACAACCGACCGAGCAGAAAGCTGAAGAGAAAAGTAATAGCCAGGAGGGAGTTGCAGCTGCTTGAGAGTCGATACGAAACACACGGAGTGCGTGTATCATTCATGGACGTAGGCTATAAGCTAGAGAGAATATTCGGTACGAATTAGAGCAGAAAAGAGCAGAACAGGGTGGATTGTATAATAGAGCGAGTTGAAAAGGGGCACCCCTACAGTGGACAATATACCTTTATACCTATTTCGTAATCCAAAAGTTGGCATTGTCTTTAAACTAACTGATGCTTGTTGGTGTAAGCTTGAGGTAACCTATGGGATAACACTGATACCTATTACACAGTTAAATATGAATGGAAGTATGTCCATGTATTTAAGGAGCAAGTTATTTGGCGCTTTTACTGGAGCATATTGTTACCTATAGATACTGGGGTTGGTAACGGAGAACAATAAGGGGGCTGGACCCACTAAGGCCGCTTCCTAAGCAGCCAAGGCACTGACTACAGCGCTATCGATAAGCCAGAGAACGGAGCTTATGTCGCCTACCAATTTGTTCAGCGCAAACGATTGCGACTTTACACTCCTCAAACACAACATTTTTCATTGTGAAGTGATAGCAAAATCAGACATATCACAACCAAAGAAAATCTAGCAAGATGGCTTCAAACCAACCCATCTCCACGTATGTGTCATTGCACTCCGACACATACAACCTGGCATTGTCCCCTTGCACCGTTTGACTTGCTAACGAATAATGCTACAGCGTCTACGTGCGGAACCTAGAGGAGCGCGTCAAGCCCGAGCCGCTGAAGGAAGCGCTCCTGGCAGTGTTCTCAGAGTACGGAACTATCATCGACATCGTTGCCAAGCGTAACCTCAAAGCTAAAGGCCAAGCTTTCATCGTCTTTGACCGCCCCGAATCCGCTCTCCAGGCCGTCGAGGAGGTCCAGGGCTTCGAGCTCTTCGAGAAGCCAATGCAGGTCGCGCTTGCGCGTACCCGAAGCGATGCGACGGTCCTGAAGTCGGGGAACAAGGAGGAGTTCGAGCTGCATCAGCGCAGACGACTGGCTGAGAAAGGTGGGCTATATCCTAAAATACTCTCTGAAAAGAAAGAAGAACATGGCTAATATGGGCATTGCTACAATAGACAAGAAGAAAGCCGCCGAAGCAGCAGAAGAGCAGAAGCGTCTCAAGCGCCCCGGCGCCGTACCCCCTGCAGGCGAAGCCGCCCGTCCTGCCAAAGTCGCGCGCGGCCTCAAGCCCACTGGTCCCTCTGCCGGTCCCAACGCCGTCGTTCCCGATGAGTACCTCCCGCCGAACAAGATCCTGTTCGTGCAGAACCTGCCGGACGACTACCACGACATCGAAGCTCTTACGGGCATCTTTGGACGCTTCGAGGGATTCCGCGAGGTGCGGTTGGTGCCTGGCCGAAAGGGCATTGCATTTATCGAGTACGAGGCCGAGGCGGGKGCTATTACTGCCAAGGAGAATACCGCGGGCATGTCGCTTGGCGATAAGTTTATCAAGGTCACGTACCAGAGACAGTAAGTTGAGGTGCTGGGGTTGGGTAGCTGATCTCGTTGGCGAAAATTGCAAGGGAGGAAATGGGAGATTTGTACGATAGGTGTCTACTTTTATACCCCCTTTTGCTCTTGATGTAGATACCGGCAGTTCGTAGCAGATTTTGGGCAAATACTAACTAGCTGTGAGCTTTGAATACAATGAATCTAAATACTCGTAATTACATCCATTTTCTTCACTATCCATGTTATACAGTATGGAAATCCAAGGTCATTTTAACTTGTTGGTATCACATTAGGAATACAGATACACAATGACTACCTACACAACGAACAATGCAATTCATGACACGACCAACTCCTATTCGTCTCAGCCAAACAATGCTTTCCCATAACTTCAGACTAGAAGATGACATCGTCATCCTCGCCGGTAGCCAGTATATCCGCCGGTCCTGTTTCCTCTGGTTGGACGTTTTCTTGGCCGGCCTTTGCCTGAGCTTCCTTCTTTGCCTTCATCTCGGCATCTGCTGCGGCCGTGTCGCGTTGCTTCTTGCCGGCAACCTTCTTCAGCCTGTAGAACTCTTCTCGGTCTAGCTCGTCGAGCTCGGAGTTGATGTCTTGCTTTGTGTTAGTTATTTTGTTCGCAATATCAAAGGAAGCGGACTTACATTTGATGGTGTTCTCTGTTCTGGGAATAATGACATGCTCACTGCGGTTCAAGTTGGTTAGTTCATGCTTCAGAATGAGTTGGAGAGGTTGAATTACATGGCATTCACTATAGTTGTATATTGTTAGCTTAGTTCCATTTATCTCTCAAGTCTGGCTCTTACCTCTTCGATTCACAACCTTGATCACTTCGTCTAAGATCACGAAGGCGGTCTGAAGGCTAGCAAGCTCTACTAGCGTCTCTACTGCGCGGGCGTAGGTTTCTCTGCATCTCTGGACCTGCTGTCCACCCTTGCCTAAACCTGTTAGGCCGAAGTCGTTATTCCCCTCTGTCAGGTAGCTCTCGAATGCGGGTAGAAGGACACCGGAGACGTTGTCTTGCTTGGTACGTAGTCGGAAACGCGCCGATCTAGCTGACTCTTGCACTTGGTAGCCGATATCTCCTCCTACGGCGTATGTGACCTCCGCTAGGGAGAATGCAGCGATCTGCATAACCCGTCCCATCTTGCGCTTCGCCTCGTCGATTCGGCGTGTTATTTCTATGGTGATTGTCAATGCCCGTAATAGTTAATAGGTGAATTTCGTGTGGTATACCTCGGAAACGTCTATATGCGTACGTCAGTAAGTACAGCAAGATAATATCAGGATAATGAGCTTCACATACTTGGTAAGGGCCTCGCTCTTCCGCTTCAGTAAGCTGTGACCCGTCTCAGCTCCCTTGAGCTTCGCCTTCATAATACCCAACGACTGTCTCGTCGGGAAGACAGCTTCTCGGTCCTATATGTGGCGTCAATACTGTGTCTAGCTTCAACTCTAGCCGCAACCAGCCATAGGGACATACACCAGCTCCCGACATTGTGTATTGTTAGGTCGAGCTTCGGTCTTCCTTTGTATGGGTATTAATCAGGGTTTCCGGTGGTCTTCTGGCGAAGTACCGTTATCGGGAATTTAATTCGGAGAAAAAGAGCAGACAAAGCTGATTGGAAGGGAGTTGGAGGTTGTTTCGGGTCTTGATGTTAGGGACTCGTGATGGCTTGGTGTAGAGTCGAGTCCCACCTTCAAGTTGCTAGAGGCTGGGKACATGACGGAAGTAGCTGAAGTTACAGGCCGACATCAGCATCAGTTAGAAGCTTTCCCCATATCTTGGTTTAGTGAATAACTGGGCGTTTGTCATTCTGATAGGTGCATGGTACTATACCTAATAATTGAATAGCGAGGGCCTAGCTCTTACAGGACGAACGGGGCTTCCATGGTCCTGGAATCCCAATAAAAATCCTAACCAATCCCTACCTGAACTTTTAGAAATAGTCCAGAGCTGTCGCGGTCACGGTCGCCTCCTTCGCCGCCTGAGGTCGAAAATTAGCCGCCCCCAAATATCTTCACGACGATGCCCTGACTCTCTCAACTTGCCCGTCGACCTGCAGAGATCATCTGCGTGCGATCGCGCATCCCGACAATCGACGGCTTCTCTCTGGTCAAAATGCCGCCAAATGGCCTGACGAATGGCATCCGAACTGCCCGACAACCAGACCTGCATCTTGTCGTGAGTAGCCTACACTGTCGCCGTCGCACACCCGTTTTAGTCCCTTAGGTAGCTAATGCATTGTTATAGATCGACGAGGATGCCGTCTACGAACAAGATATCCTGCGGGACCCTGGCAGCACAAAGCCATGGCTAGCCTACATTCAATTCAAGCTCCAGCATGGCACCACCCAGGAACAAGCCTTCGTCCTTGAGCGAGCCTGCGTACAACTACCGAGGTCATACAAGCTCTGGAAGATGGTGAGCAGATCTTGGATCGGTTTCACTCGCGACACGTCATATGCTAATATTAGGTAGTACTTGCAATTCCGAACCAAGCATGTCTCAAAGCTGAATGCCGCCGTCTTTGCTTCCGAATTCAAGAAGGTCAACGCCCTGTTCGAACGGGCATTGATCCTGCTGAATAAGATGCCCAGAATATGGGAGATGTACCTGAAATTCTTAATGAAGCAGCCTCTCGTTACACTGACGCGGCGCACTTTCGACCGAGCACTACGAGCACTACCTATAACCCAACACAACAGGATATGGGCTCTCTACAGACCATTCGCCAACTCCGCTTCAGGCGACACTGCAGTGAAGATCTGGCGCAGGTATATGCAGGTTCATCCTGAAGATGCTGAGGATTTCATTGAGCTTTTGACACAAGTTGGTCTGTACACTGAGGCTGTAAAGAAATATATTGATATTCTCAACAACCCGCGCTTCAATAGCAAGCATAGCAAGGGACACTATGAGCTATGGAGCGAGATGGTAGACCTACTCGTCGAACACGCCAACGAAATCGAAACGGGTCACGAGACCGGCATTGATGTCGAGCGAATCATTAGGAGTGGTATCGACAGATTTGCAGACCAAAGAGGAAAGCTGTGGAACGGTCTGGCTACATACTGGGTCAGGAGAGGGAGCTTCGAACGTGCGAGGGACATTTTCGAAGAGGGTATCACGACCGTCATGACCGTTCGAGACTTCACCCTCATATTCGACAGCTATGCCGAATTCGAAGAGTCGATCATTGGCGCGCTAATGGAAATGGCGACCCAGCGAACGGAAGAGGGTAAGATGAACGAAGATGCCGACTTTGACCTAGATATCCGTATGATGCGGTTCGAGCAGCTCATGGACCGGCGGCCATTCCTTCTAAACGATGTATTACTACGACAAAATCCCAACAGTGTGTCGGAATGGGAGAAACGTGTGGCACTTTGGGGAGACAACAAAGCCGAGGTTGTGCAGACATATACAGACGCCATTGCCGCGATCAACCCGAAGAAAGCTGTTGGACCCTTCCACCAGCTGTGGGCAAACTATGCAAAATTCTACGAAAAGGGAGGTGATATACGAAATGCGCGAATCATTATGGAGAAGGCTGTCAAGGTCCCATTCAAATCGGTCGCCGAACTAGCTGACATGTGGATCGAGTGGGCTGAGATGGAACTCCGTAATGAGAACTTCGACGAAGCAGTCAAGATTATGGCAAAAGCTGTACAGGCTCCAAAGAGGTCGACAGTGGACTATTTCGACGAGACACTCTCCCCGCAACAAAGAGTCCACAAAAGCTGGAAGTTGTGGAGTTTCTACGTCGATCTTGTGGAGAGTGTTAGCTCACTCGAGGAGACAAAGAAAGTCTACGAGCGCATATTCGAACTGCGGATTGCTACACCACAAACTGTTGTCAACTACGCTAATCTTATGGAGGAACACAAGTACTACGAAGAATCATTCAAGATATACGAAAGGGGTCTCGACCTCTTTAGCTATCCCGTGGCCTTCGAACTATGGAACCTCTATTTGACCAAAGCGGTGGATAGGAAGATTGGTATAGAACGACTGCGAGACCTCTTTGAGCAGGCGGTTGAGGATTGCCCACCCAAATTTGCGAAAGTGTTATACCTTATGTATGGTAACCTTGAGGAAGAGAGGGGATTGGCAAGACATGCCATGCGCATCTACGAGAGAGCAACCCGTGCGGTTTCAGACGAGGACCGAGCAGACATGTTCAACTTTTACATCACCAAATCAGCATCGAACTTTGGGTTGCCGTCCACAAGACCAATCTACGAAAGGGCTATCGCAGCCCTACCCGACGAAGAGGCCAGGGATATGTGTCTCAAGTTTGCCGATATGGAGAAGCGCCTCGGCGAAATCGACCGCGCCCGCGCTATTTACGGCCACGCCTCACAATTCTGCGACCCCCGCACCAATCCAGCGTTCTGGACTAAGTGGGAACAGTTTGAGGTGCAGCACGGCAACGAGGATACATATAAGGAAATGCTGCGCATCAAGCGCAGCGTCCAGGCACAGTACAACACGGACGTTAATTTCATCGCGTCGCAAGCCATCGCGCGTGCCAACCAGACACGGGGAGGAGCCGTAGAAGCTACGAATGGAACAGATCCAGAAGTGGCAGATGCAATGGAGCAGCTGGAGCGACAGGCTCGCGCCCCGGCAGGGTTCGTGGCGTCGAGCACGGGGATCGCAGGGACGATAGCCAAAGAGCAGCAGCCGGCGGCTGTGGCGAATCCGGACGCCATCGACATCGATGGCATGGATGACGATTAACATGAAATACTTCTCACTCAACACGGGCCCCGGTCATTGGCTCTCGGCACTTGGCATAGTGGACTTTCAGGAGCTGATAAAGGCACGGGGCGGCTAGCAATGCATTCCATATGTAATGGGGTTTTCTTTTTTTTCGCGCGCGCACAGCAGATACCTGACTACCTTGACTACCTTACCTAACCTAACCTGATTAAGCTAAACCTATCTACCTCCTATTCGCGAATGTCATTGATTGCTGAGACTGCGTGACATCTATTTGATATTCCCAACATGTTTTGCTGATAAATACTACATCATATGATTGACTCTTCTGCCAAGTTCGATAGTAGCACGATATACTGTATGTAAACCATGTTTAGAGGGCCATAATATCTTAGCCTATGCAAGTTGTGGGAGCTATTCTCCAATGCTGTAGTTCTGCATTGGTCGCCCCAATACAGTGTCGTGGAGATGGGTATGATAGTATAGTATCTACCATCTTACGAATAGCTTACGTCTGTATGTCATAGTCGACGCTATATGACGTTATACAAACCTCTCCTTTAAGGTGATTGCATTGGTGGTTGTGTGTTAGCTCGTCAAGGGTTGCATTGGGGAGTATGACTAGCATCTAGTGTAGTCACGGGACACGGCTATGACTCGTGGGTTTCGTTTGGTGCTTTAGAGCTGAAGGCAGCGAGTGCACTTTGAGGAGCTAATGGAATCTGAGGTGGTGGCTTGGGTGAGAAATTAGGGGGAAGCTCTTGTTCTGCTAGGGTCTAGACTCCGTGTAATCTTTGAAGCGATAGGGTGTTCCCTCATTGATTTGAGATAGCTTGAGTAATAGTACAGATGTTCAAAATAGAAATACTGTTGATAATACATATCGCAAGACGACCTATCAAGCTGCACTCCAGTCTCATTGGAGGCCAGACATCACGCAAAATGGACAGGAGCATTGAACAAATTCTTGGTATTGATGTATACGTCATGAATAGAGACGTCGTAGCAGTAGTAATAGTAAAACAAGGAAAGGAAGCACTAGGTATACATTTCATCTCATGTCGTCTCATCCCTTTCATCGGAACCCGATGTATGTAATACAGGCAAGCGAATCGGCAAAGCCCTTCAAGCACAAGAGCCCGGGGCCCATGAATCCGAACTCCTTCCCCATTTTGCGCCTCCTGTCCCTCTCCTCCCGTTCTTCCATCTCCCTTTCAACCCCGTCGCGATTCCGACTCTACGGAATGACAGGCACCCACGCAGTCCAAACCTATTGGCTGGCCTTGCGGCGCTGCTTCTCGTCACTGTTGGCGCTGTTGTTGTTATTGTCCTTGGAGTTCGAGGAGGAGGAGAAGATATTGCCGGCGCTGCCACGGCGGCTAGAGCCAGTGCTGCTAACAGACCACCGCTTCGAGTGCGCCTTGTGGAACTCCTCGACCGCGTCGCGGTTGCGCTCCACGTGCCCGTCGCGCGACGAGGGCGTGGCGTAGATGCTGCCTTTGCGCTTTTGGAAGCGGGATGGGGGCGTTTTGGATGCGTCTGTGTTGGTTGATTTGCGTTAGTATGATGTTTAGGGGATGTAGTGGAGAGGTATAGAGAGAATAAGGAGACTGGTGGAAAAGGGGTGCTGATAAGGGGCTAATAGGGGCGAATGGGGTGGTTGAATATAGGGGGATAGGACTCACCCCATTCGTCAGTGTTGGTGTAGTCTCGCGAGCTGGTTCGCTCTCGAACTGGTGGTTGTTCGCCGGCGAAAGTGTTGGCAAATTGGGGCGCTCCTGATTCGTAGGTTGTTGCCATTGTGGTGATGTTGTCTTCGAGTTGAGTAGGTAAGTTGTTCTATGTTGTTCTATTCTGTCTTTGTCAGCTCTCCTAGTTCATATACATTGGACTCGATGAGCTGAGTAATAGGTATTCCTATGTAGCTAATGGGGGAAGATATGTATATACCTTAGGTAAAGTGTGTAAGGTGGGCGATAATATGATGTATTTACTTCAGTAGATAAGGTCTGGTACAGAAGGGATCGAGATCGTCTGTCTGCCAGGCTCTTTGATGCTCAGAAGCTAGATTTAGAAATCCGGGGTTCACGGCACTTTATACAACTACTAAGTCCAGACAAACGCCCGTCGAACCAGATTGAGTTTTGCCAATCCTAGCCCGGCTCGGCTCCATGTACGTAGCTCGTCTGATCTTTCCCTCAAATCTGTCAAGAGTTATGTAAGATATGTGGCGTAGCATCACCTCCCCTCGCAGCTCTTTTACCTGAGCAAAAGGGGCGTCAAAGGATGTCTCCCGGAAGAGGCAACAGGTTTGCCTCCCCCCAATAACTCTGCTGTAAGACATCGGATCCTATTGGTTACACGGCACTCATCCCGCGTATAGCCCTTGTTGGAGGAAACATCACGACTCAACAAACAAGAGCAACTAAGATCGAGGCGAAGCAGCCCATTGGAAGGCAAGGATGGCGATCGAGGGGGCTAGCGGTTTGCCTAGACTTTCAAGCTGGCCCAATGACAGACCACTATTTGCTAAACTCGCATGATAATAGCCTAGCTCCCCCAATTGCACATCACAAGGGGTTCCTTTGGTGTGTGCCGTTCAATCGGAGACGGCTACTGTCATCTTCGTCATACCAACCATACCTCTGAGCTTGATATGTCAATCCCTTTCTTCTTCATCGTCCTCCCCCGCCTTTCTGATACGTAAGGGTATCATCGGACCCTATTTTCCCATCTGAGAAACACTGTAAACTTTGGCGAATATATTAAAAATTGCTCGAATCTCGCATATATCTCATATCATGATGTAAGATAGAGTAGATCTGCGATTCAGTTACGATAGCAGAAAACACACACACACACACACAACATAATAACTCCCAATTGCTTATCAACAAGCTTGCCAAGTGCCATGAGTGGCTGTGTAAATGAAACATTCTCACCTGCAGAGAGTGTGGCAGACACCAAACGGAACCTGTCAGATGCATTTCCCTGCAATATATTGTCCTTACGGTATGGTGTCTGCTGAGCCATGATGGAGAACGCTTTCAGATGCCGTCCATGACGTCAGTCTAGACCACGGAGCGAAGCAATATTGACGGGTGTGACGGTACTAGCGTAGTATTCCCCGATTCCCCGACCGTATCTAATGAAACTGTGGGCACCAATCAGATTCCCTCGTTTAATATGCTACAATATACCTAACGTATCGATGTACTACTGAATCCTTTCCGATGTTCAACATTTGAATCTATTGCAACCGAACTAATGACATCGATGACCATCCTCTTGATTTTCTCAGCTATAACCATCTTGTGACATTATACATGGGACCGGCAAAACTGCTAATGTGACAAACGCCCTCTTGAGAATGCCGGTAGCGATTGGTCCCTAAGAAGGAGGGTTTGTAGTCATTCAGCCACTCTGAGCGATTGGCGTTTTCAGCAGCCTACGGCTTTGTCTCCGCAGTGGTCTAGACTTCGTCCTGCTTCCGCCCTTGTGGAAACTACCGGATAGTTGGTTGTTACACAGCAGCTCCGCCTCGCGCAGCAGTCGGGCGGTGCTAACGTGCCAGGGTACTGGATAAGCGCTGATATCCGTGCCATACACCTATGATCAACGCAGCCAATACCGACGACGAACTTGTCAAAAGAACGACTCCTTCGTACTTCCCAGCCGCAAAACGCTCGCGCTCGCTCGACGGAGATATCAGGGCGGCGCTAACCGGCCCGACGATGACATTCCCAATTCCTTGCAAAAATACAAAGATCGAATAGGTCGAAAGCACTGTCGACGGATCGTCGCTGACGGCCCGGCCCATCGCGACGCGCATGGTGCCAAATCCAAACCCGAAAAAGCCGTACACCAGACTGAAGATCACGAGGAAAGCCATGGATTTGGCAAGGCCCCAGAACGTCAGCGAGGCTACCGACGCAGCAATGCAGCATATGATAGCCAGGAAACTGACCGGGAACTTCTTGTCCGATATGTAGCCGAAGGCGAACTGCCCCAGAACCTGCGCGATGGACATGAGGGCCACGAGTAGAGCACCGCCAATCGGTGGGATGTCGATGGTGGCTGCGAAAGACGGCAGGAACACGACTGGGAAGAAGAAGCCTAGTCCCTGAGCAAGGATCGCACATCCATAAATCCAGAAGAGAGGTTTCTTCAGGAACGCCCAGTCGGTCCTCCCGAGCGCAGCACGCTCAGACGCGGGTAACCGGGCTTTGAGGAGAGGCACTAGGGGCCCTGTGAGGACGGCTAGTGCTACTGCGCAAGCTCGTAACGTCACTCGATATCCGTACTTCTGCAACAGGGACTCTATCACGAACGGCATGAAGGTGCCGGTGACTCCCGACGAGGCGGATATAAGACCGAACGCCATCCCCTTGCGGGCGACCCACCACTCGTTAATCATATTGACGATGGGGTACGTGAGAGTCACAAATCCAAACCCATACATAACTCCTTGAGTGCCGATAAGACCATTGACCGTCGTCATGAAAGACGCAGCCAGAAGACCAATGATACACAGAGGCCAGCCTAGCCAGATCTGCTGTCTTTGGTACTTGGGAAATCTCTTGGTGAGCATAGCGGAGAACGGGGCCCCGAGGAATGATAAGCCCTGGGCCAAAGCGCCGATAAGTGCCACATTACCTGCGTCTTCTTGGAACTCAGGTAGGTTTGAGTAGTAGTTTTGGAAGACACCGAAACAGGTTGGGAAGCCTGACGGGGTTAGCAGTTATCAGTGAGATGCCAAAGGCAAGACGAACCCCAAAACAATGCCTCGAAGACTAGACCCGCAATCAACACAGTCCAAGCATCTCGTCCCCGATCGACGGGCTTCAGCTCTTGCGACGATCCTCCTTCTGGCCCATCATGATTATAAGTCGAATCCTGCGGCCGTTCTTCCAATTCCAATGAAGGAACTTGATCCTCTTCCATGCTACGCATCTTCAATCGCGGGACAGGAACATAGCGGTGTAAGTTGTAGATTGGGAATGCCCACCTTTGTAGAAATATATCATACCCGCATGCATACCGGTATCGCTTCATCGCGATCACGTGCCAAGATCCATGTCGTTGGTTGGGCGTAGAAGCGGGTCAATTGTACTCGCTGGGTCTTGAGGTAACGAATAAAACATCGAGATTATCTATTCACTGTTGCTCGGCTACTTCGCAAGAGTCTTATTGACAATTTCACCCTAAAAGGGATACAGGCTTCGTTTTGCTTAGGGCTATGAAATACATAAACAAATGATAGGTACATCGAGGCAATCGCCAGCTGCCTCTCCTCAAAACAAACTAGCCGCTATATTCGCACATGAGGTCATACATCCTAAAGTATAAGTTATATGGAGATCACTTCATCTTGTTGACAAGAGCCGCGCTCCTCCTCATAGCTCTCGCGAGGTTTCGGCGCGCAGTAGCCGAAGACGTCGAGTTCGTCGAATTACTCACTTCACACATGTTAGCCATCTATCACGTGCTACAATTTCAGAGATTTGGCAAGAGGGACTTACTCTGCACCGGAACAACTCCGCCAAATGGCCCAGCCCTGGCTCCGTTCTGGCAGCGCACCAGACACACATTGTCCTGGCCGGCTACGGTGCCCGTGCACTGCTGATCGGCCGGAATCGCCGCCGTAAGCGGGAAATCCGTCTCATTGCCATCGCGATCCCTGGAGTTGTCGCCAGGCGGCGACTGCGTCACCTCGATGTCGTCCCAGTCGGCTCCCGTGCCGTCGTCGTTGATCATGCACGTGTACGGACCCGCTCCATCCGCATTGACCTGGTGGAGAGTCATCTTGACCTGACCACCGGCCGTGATCTGAGGTAGCTGGTCCCCGGTCTCGGCCATGATGGCTTGCGTGCCTTGCTCCAGGTCGTTGTCGCCGGCGCCAATCGTCTCGCCGAAGGTGTCGGCTTGGTCGCCGCGGAACCGCGTGCTGTCTTGCTGGAAGGGGCGGCGGCGGGTGCCGTCGCGGGGGGTGGAGGTGTCGACGCCGAGGGCCACTGTATTTGGTTAGTATGGCAAGGACCTGGTTATGTATGTTCATAATTAGAGGGTGGAGTGGCTTACTGCCGGACCCGCCAGCGTCGCCGGTAGCGTCGGTGATGACGCCGTGGCTAGCAGCTAGCTGGGCAGCTGCGAGGAGGCCGAGGGCGATGATTGACTCGAGGGAAGGCATTGTTGTGGAAGTAATTAGAAGGCCTAGGTAGGATTAAATGTCGAAGATACCTGACCGGCAGGAGAAGGACTTGATAAAGACGAAGGGAAGAAGACTTGAGAGGCTGGTAGAGGCTGCTGAAGTGATGGTGAAGGAAGAAAGCCAATTTCTCTTCGGCGCAGATCTGTCATCTTATAGACATTTCTGTCCATGAAGATTCATGAGTCTTTCAACATATTTCATGTCTCCTGGTCTCAGGGACCGAGTTCCTACCTATCAAACCATGCCAAGCCAGGCATGTTTTTTCCGGCATAGACTTTCCATGCCATATCTCGCAATCGTGTATAGGGAACACGGCCTTGGCAATTCCTAATCCGGTGAAGATGAAGCCCAAGAGCCATAGGTGAGACTGATTATGAAAGTGCCGTATAGTGGTATTGGTGCAAGCATGCCTGGACACATCGTGGCTGTGAGCCGTAGTGAGCGCGGGAACGTAACAGCCCGATAGAGTGTTAACACCTAGATGGAGAGCCAATCGCAATTAAGAAACCAATTAAGCTTTCGATCTGCAGAGCTCTAGATTTATCGATGTGGATTGGCTCGTATGAGGAGATCGTTTCGAGCCCTTGTCAAATAGTCACTCGAGTATGTTTGCTGGGAGCAGACTGTAGGATTCGCTATAGTTACCTGTTTGGGACGGTAGGTTACTTTGGGTAGATCGTCTACGGGTATCATTTTGAAAGATAAAAGGATATTTTCATAACATATACTCGATTGGATACCGTCTCAGCGTCATATGTGCAATGTTGAGGCTTGTTATGTCTTCGTCGCGATCTCTGGAGTACCGATTTCGCAAGCTCAATGTCTAAGTAAAGTAACAAACTGACTAACAATATCTTCACTGGAAGATAACATCAAGGAGACAGAGAGGTGGGTTAGATCCGGGGAAATCTGAGGATCCGAGGATCTGATGGCCGAAGAGGGTATGAAGATTATGGAGCACAGACAGATCTTGGCCGTTTCATTCGGTGCACTGCCGAATGTCTTCCGGAGAGCGGCAAGGCTTCAGGTACCTGGTTGGGTTCGATGCTGGTGTTTCGACAATGAGATCATAGTAAGTTATCGGCTTACTATACGCTCATTTGGTTGTCTTATTACTCGAGGCCTCCGAACTTAGGGGCTGGTCATGTGTAGTTCCGTTCCTTAAACCACTTGAAAATCGATGAGAATAACCTGGGAAGTTGTTGAAATCAGGATGTGTCAAGTGGGGTATCGGTATCTTAACAGTGGTCGGTGCTTTAGGCTGACTAACCAGTCGGATTCTCGCAATGCCGTTTAATGTGGTCCCGTAAGGTACCTGGGTACCTTAGCTTTTCGAATCCGGCGATGATTTTGATTGAGTCGAACATTGAAGTTCAAAAGTAACAGCCAAGACACGCGCAAACGCACAACCTAACATCTTCCCGGTACATACTCCTGACTGGTATCCGATGGGCTAGGGAACAATCTGATTTCCTCATCGATGTCCAACTTTGCCTTGAGCCCGTCCTGAACTGCAGGTTTCCGCCGTCTCATGTTGACTCATATCGAAGCCGATGCGTATCCTGCTCCGTCTGTCACTGTTCTCTATCCCAGAAATCTATGCGAAATCAAGACCGATTTCTCGTTTAATTTCTCGATCCCTCATGGTGAAGAGGAAATCTGAAACGTTAGGCGATAGTTCCAGCGTCCAACCACCTTCCCGGATTAGAAAAATGGCAGCCCAGCCGGCAACTACCACTATTGAGCTGACTCCCAAGGAAGCCCAACTCAAGGACTTACTTCTTGATACTGCTAAGTTCATAGATGGGTCGGCGAAGCTGGAAGAGCCGGTTGTGCTGCGTTGGGCTGGTGGATGGGTTCGTGACAAGCTCCTCGGAATTGAGTCTCACGACATTGATACAGCCATCAATGTGATGACCGGCGAGGCTTTCGCTTTGAAACTATGTGAGATGTGCGAACAGCCTGATACCATCAAGAAGCACGCCATCGCAGAATCAGATATTGGMAATCTTCATAAGATTGCGCGAAATCCGGAAAAGTCCAAGCATCTTGAGACTACTACTATTAAACTGTTCGGATATGACGTTGATTTCGTCAATCTCCGTAAGGAGACCTACACCGAAGATAGTCGCAATCCGCAGATGGAATTCGGCACTGCTAAGGAAGATGCACTACGAAGAGATGCTACCATTAACGCTCTCTATTACAATCTCAACACCGGCAAAGTGGAAGATTTCACAACTGGACTGACTGATATGAAGTCACGGTTGATAAGAACGCCATTAGAGCCATTCCAGACTTTTATGGATGACCCGCTCCGGGTGCTTCGACTAGTCAGATTTGCTAGTCGATTGGAGTTTACTATTGACCCAGCTGCTGAAGAGGTCATGGGCGACGGCCAGGTCCTCGATGCCCTCCGATTGAAAATCAGTCGTGAGAGGGTTGGTGTTGAGATTGAGAAGATGCTCAAGGGTAAGTTCTGCAAGGAGCGCCGCAAGACCAAATTGTTGATGACGTAATGCAGGCAATCATCCGCGCAGATCACTGGAATATATCGACAAGCTTGGACTTTACCACACAATTTTCACAGACCCGACTTATTCGGATATTCCAGCCCCCGATATCTCCAATTGGAAGCTGGCATATGATCTTCTTGACTCACTTCGCCAAAACAAGACTCCTGGTTCCATCTACGATGTTCTCGTGCGATCAGACGAGGCTGCTTATTATGCTTGGGTTCTAGCTGCCATATGTCCCTGGGAAAATGTCAAATCAGAGCCGCGCCGTACCGGCAAGGGCAAAGCATCACCTCCTTTCGGAACCCTAGCTGCGCGAGAAGGCATCAAGGCGACTAACAAGCTGTGCGATCTTACAACTGCCGCCCACAATAATAGGACAGAAATCATGTCCCTCGTGACGGCGGTATTAGATGATGCGCCTTCCATTCCGGAAAGAGATAGATTCGGGATGGCAATCCGTCACTGGGACTCGAGAGCTGGGCACTGGAGATTGCAGGTGTTATATGCTCTCCTAGTCGAAGCCATGGAAGCCCTAGCCCCAGGATCAGAAAAACTAAGTAAGACATACTGCATTTTTCCTTCATGATTTGCGAGTGTTCTAACAAGTGAGCAGCCAACCGCGACGAATTTCTTCGCAAATGGCAACGTTTCTTGGATCATCTCCAAGAGCTAGATGTCATGGAGGCACCATCACTGAAGCGAATTATCGATGGGACTCAGCTTGCCAAGGCCCTAGGTGTCAAGCCTGGAAAATGGATGGCACAGGCGTTGGAGGTGTGCATCGCATGGCAATTGCGCCATCCCGAAGCCACAGACCCAGCTGGCGCTATCGAGGAGGTCCGAAGCCAAAGAGCTGAATTGGGGATTCCGGAGAAATAACGAACGAAAAGATCAATGATACCCATAGACTTGCTTCAGTGCCTAGCCCCCCCCCCCCATGTTAGAGCTTTTTCATGAGGGATGAATGATGAAAATCTTCATAGCTGTTGACTTCCATACATATTCCTGACTTCCCTTTCGTTCGCGAGCAAACAAATGTAGACATAAGTCTCTTAGTCAAAGAAGTTTGTGTACCAGTAACCCAAGGTCTCCTGCGTCCAAGGAACGCCTCATGGCTGAGACCTGCCCTTACCATTCGCCTGGAACAAGCCGAGTCGGGCACATATTATGTTGTGTTTGCTGAAATTACCCCGTCATGCATACAAGCTTATGCAGGGCCCCGCAGGCTGGTCCGCGATATGAAGCACCTAAACCTATCTAGTTGCAGCTCTCTTCTATACTCCACCTATAGGAGAGAGCATTAAGATGCAGATTTGACCGAAATCTCTTGATGGAATGTGGGGACTGCAGCCAGATACACAGCTATCACATTCCAAATCGAACATCATATTTTTTCTCGGTCTGCGGGGAGACCGTTCGGTCTAGAGCGTCGTGACGTCCGCATCTCTTCAAGTGCGACATGTCCTACACCGTAAGTAGGACGGCAAGTAGGTGCGCACATATGCAAGAGCCCGTATACACTGCACGCCCGCATGGTGTTTCGGCACATGGCATTATACAAGACGGCGTTCCTGAGCGGTCGTGATTGGATGTTCTATGTAGATAGTATAGCAGATCGTGGGATATTATGCATGGATTCAATGTAACAGTGCATATGGATCTTAAGTGTGTGCTATGTAGCCCGTGCATGGCGTGCCGGATTTTAGTTGTTCTGTCTTGGGCACAAAATGCGACCCTCGATGAGGTGGTGAGGGGCGAAGTGGGTGATCGTCCTTAATAGTAACTAACGTATAGAAAGACGCCTAGAGGGGGGAACTTAGGGTTGACCGCCGTCCCTCTGGACCCTTTTACCCTCAAATTGGGTCTTCGAATTAAGTACCTATCTTACCCTTTTCTACATTCTGATCGTAACCGGCTCTGGCTTTCTCGACTCGTCATGGCTTTCCTTAATTGGGACTTATCATCGAGCGAGCTCTGGCTTTTGCTTGGGGCGCTAGCAGTCATTTCCTACGTGATTTCGGCCTTCGCGACCTGGTACCGCCTTCGAGATGTCCCGGGACCCTTTCTCGCCTCCTTTTCGTATCTGTGGTTGGCGCGAGTCGCGAAAAGTGGGAACCAGTTCTGGGTGTATCGGGACATGTATAAGAAATATGGCCCATTGTTTAGAGTTGGGCCAAACGAGCTCTCCACAGATGATCCCGAGGTCATTAGAAAGATGAACTCCGCGAGGAGTACGTATGGAAGAGATCCTGTGAGTAAATTTCTAGAGAGGATATCCTGGATGGCGCTGTGATAATAGATACAAGAACAATGCTTCCTCGTTTTACTCATGATAGCTGACATGTGAGACTCAAGTGGTATGTCGCTGCTCGGTTTGATCCGTACCATGATAATGTCTTCACTCTCCTTGAGGCTGGACCTCATGATAAGTTCAAAGCAAAGATAGCCGGAGCCTATGGCGGCCGCGAAACGCCTGCTTTGGAGCCAGGGATTAACGACCAAATCAATTCGCTTCTTGACCTAATTCAGCGTAAATACATATCGAGTGACGACTCTAAAGAGTACCATCCGGTGGACTTCGCAGAGCTCATCTCGTTCTACACAGTGGACGTAATCACGAGGTCTGCTTTCGGGGAGGAGTTTGGATGTCTGAAGACGGACTCTGACGTACACGGATTCCTTGCTGGAGTGAAGGAGAGCTGGGCTAGCATAGCTATAGCCCTTGATGTTCCTTATATCAGGAATATACTGTTCTCGCAGCTATTCCTGAAGTTCTTCGGCCCAAAGCCAACAGATACAGCGGGAATGGGGAAACTCATGGGGTAAGTCTATGATCGCTTAGCCACGGCAAACCCGAAATACCCATATTGACTTTGAGAAGGATAGCGAAAGAAGTAGTTTCGAAACGTTTTGCGGCTGATGCCGAGAAGAAGAAAGATATGCTTGTAGGTCTTTCTTGGAAGGGGAGGAGATATTGCAGCGCTGACGCGATACCCCTGAATAGGGATCATTCATAAGTCACGGCCTCGATCGACAAGAATGCGAAACGGAAGCTCTTTTCATGATCATCGCCGGATTTGAGAATACTGCATCAGTCATTCGCACGACCTTCCTATACCTGATGGCTTGTCCTCGGGTGTACCAAAAGTTTCAGGATGTGGTCCTTCAAACGGTTCGTGAAGGCAAAGTATCCAGCCCCATTACTTACGAGGAAGCGAAGAAGATTCCTTACCTACAGGTATGCGTCGATTATCGTAGGCTCTAAGGAGTGTCCTTATTTTCAGGGACTGCTCTTTTTCGAGCCGAAACTGTAGACTTTCGCGTTGTGCTGATTAAGTGTGGCGCTAGGCAGTAATATACGAAGGCATCCGGATGCGCCCACCAGCCCCTGGGCTGTATCCGAAGTCGGTACCTCCGGAGGGCGATGTGATCCACGGAAAATTCATTCCTGGTGGAACTGCGATCGGAATGAATACATCCGCGGTTATGCGTTCTACCGAGCTCTTCGGCGCTGATGCTGACATCTTCCGCCCTGAACGATTTATGGAAGCGGACGAAGCCACTCGGGCCGAGATGGAGCGAAACGCTGAGCTTGTGTTTGGGTATGGCCGGTGGATGTGCGCCGGAAAGCCAGTGGCATTTATGGAACTCAATAAAATATTCTTCGAGGTGAGCAATAAGAAGTTTAGAGTGGAAATGTTCAAGTAATGGTACTAACGGAACTATTTTCTACTTGTAGCTGTTCCGGGAATTTGATTTCCAACTGGTCAACCCCATGAAGCCTTGGGATTCGTTGAGTTATAGCCAATTTATCGAGGAGAACATGTGGGTAAGGATAACAAAGTCAAGTCAAGTCTAGTTCACTTGTTCTTTAGGGGGCATCGAGGCCCCAAAAATAAACCAGCGAGGCTATCTCTATAGGAAACAAGGTAAATCTTACATTTTGCACTATTACACTACATACCAATGGATAATAACAGGTACCCAGGTACCCAGTTGTTGACTTTGATATCTTGCTTGATCTACACTGATGTTATAATAGGGTGAACTATGTAGCAAAGAAACAATGACTATTGAGATGTCGAAAATAGAGGTTACTTTTCTTTATGCCGTTCGCCGCTCCTCTCCTTTTCTCTGCTGCTTCATTCTTCTCCGGCTAGTCGCTGTCCAAGTAGCCGCTCAACGTGGTTAGAACGTCCTATGTAGTCCGAATGTTCCAGCTCTCTGAATACCTTATTGATCCACCCTAGAAACGCTTGCTTCCGAACTCTGCCATCGCATCCGAAAGTAAAACTATGCACTTATGCTGAGTAGTGATATAGATGACTTCATCAAAAATATACCAACTACAAGAGAAATGACGGCTGGCGTACGGCCAAAACACGCATAATGATTTGAAATCCACATTGCAAACGTCCGCATCCAAAACGAGTGAAACTGCATCTTCATGTTTGAGTAGTTCATACTGTAACATGATGTTAGATATCAAATCTTGCTCGGAAGTAGGTTTCCTATAATAAATCTCTTTGAGAAGATCTCTAGGAATCCAGTATGCATTGCTCAAGGCTTCTCTAGCAATCACACGGGTATCGACACGGTTGTTTCCGCCTGTGACGTTGAATAACGCGCGAAGCACATCCTCTGACAAGCTCGTGGGATTCATTTTGGCACAGATAGCAGCCCGGTGCTTCTTCTCCCTGGTTGATCTAAGCATCCTCAATAATGTACTGGGTTGTACGTGTTTTTGGATTCCTTTGTCCATGAGGATTGTGGGAGGTTTCTTATCTGGGTTTTCCTTGTTCAACTTTTGTACCAAGTCGGGGATTAAGCTCTCAGCGTCGCAGTGGGTCTCTAACTGTAGTTTCTTACCCTATCCTTTAGCATTAAATAATGATACGTATAAATAAATACTTACATAGCTTAAAGATATATACTCCTAATGTAAAGATCACGCTAGAATCACGTGTACCAGATATTCCTTGGGAAAAGTCCTCGATACTACCTAATTTCTTATTAAAGTACAATGCTAAAAGAATGCGAGGCGGATTAGCCCATGCTAATAATAGGTTCATAACCCTGCAATGGCGTCCAGGTAAGTTTTCAATCCCGATAGATAGGCCTTGGATATATTCCTGATGAGCTTCGTCACGATACAAACCTGACGCAGTTCTTCCCGTGTTTCTCTTTTTTGGGTGGGGGCGGAATGGTTTAATGGAGGCGAGAAATCGAAACCCAAGTCCGTTTGCCCGAAGTCACGGCACACATACGAGAGGCTTCCTATACCTACGCTGCCTCATCAATCCCMCCCCACAACAAGCCTATGCCTTGTTGGATTGAGCTTTCTGCAAGTCTCCGAGCGCATCAAACTATCGACCGCTTTACCCGCTTTCTGCCTTTCAATCCGTATCTTCGGAGCTAGTGCACTGTGACTCTGGCAGTATGGCGTGAAGAGCTGATTGGGTATGCTCGATGCGGGAATTGGGGATGGCCGCTATTCATATAGTGTTCGAAAGTCCATGGCGGTATGCTGCATCTCTTGTGTTCCCACACCGTCCGAGGAAGGTGTGTAGATATTTACGATGTCAGAAGTGCAATATGAAAATAGACACGAATTTTCTATTATTATCCACGGGCCGTTTCCATATTTCTCAAAATTTCTACGCAATGAAAGGCGCCATGCCGCTGGACCTGGTAGGAGAATCTGAATCTGGTAAGTGAAGTGAAAGACGGGGCGCTTAAGCCGGTCGGTTCGGTGTGGATATCCCGGTCAATTTTAGAAAATGCCCCACTAACGGTTAGGTACCGATCCGGAAGTTCCGGTCCTTACCCGTCTTTTAACCCCCACGGACCTMCCCGCCTCTTGTGTCTTCAGCATTGCGTTTCAATTAAGAAAACTGGCAAGATTAAGGATCCACTCCGAGGAATATTCAGTACACCTAGGTCTAGGTAGGTAGTTGTGGTGTAATCTTCATACAAGATGGAGGCGACTCAGCCGGTGCTTATGTCAGTCTAGGTTCTATTTACTGCGTATTAAAATCTCCCATCGCAGGATTCGCGATATCACTGGGACATAAAATCTCTCATACCGTCTCGAAGTTTAAGGGAGATGGGGTCCGACTATCCGACTAGCTGATTGGCCTAGCCAGCCTATTACTATTGACTCGGCTGAATTGGACTTACGAGCCCTATTGGCTGACCAAATGTTAATTCGTTCAGTTGCGATATGGAATGAACGGGCACATGTTACAGGTGCGAAAGGGTTGTCTGACAACTGTAACTTTGAATATTGATTTCCTATCGCGGCAACCCCGATATTTCCATGGCTTAAATCCTTTTATATCCGTGTCCTATAACTGAAACATCGCTTATAGTGTAACAGAGCGCAGTTTAAATATTTTTGATCATTATACGAATGGAACTCTACTTCTTAAGGAGAATATTATCAGGAAAGGGTTCTCATTTAGGGATTCTAGTAAACTTATGTAATTGCTGTCATGCAACAAAGCTAGAGAAGTCTGAATCAAAGGTCTTATTGACTTAGGTATGGAGAGAGATTGCTTCTAAATGCTTTACTTGTGGAGCATCACGTGACATCATGATTGAGAGGCAACCCTACTGACTCTCACGTGATTCCCTCCCCTCCGACCTTTGAAGTTTTCATACCTTATCCGACAGTTGCTGGGTGGTCTTGCTCCTTGATATCTTGAAACATAAAGCCAGGCACGACGCTTTCTTCAATGGCAATTAAACCACCCTGGCTATTCTCGTTCTGCATGCACTCAGAGTCTAGCAAAAAGTAGAGAGCGGATTGGCAGAGCTGTACTGTAGGCTTGACGTCGTTGTTCAAGACACCACTGAGAGTGTGTTAGTCCACGCTTTTACACGCACTCTTGGAGCTAGGAGGAAGTTGCTAACAAGATAAACTGTAGACGAGCTGGTTCCCCGGAAGTATCACTAATACCCGTTCTGCTGAGGATTATCCAGCGGTTACCCGCAGTCGTCGCGTCCGGCACCTTGTTGATAATAGCGTTGCATACGCCGCCAATATTCTCGCGAATCATACTGTCGTTAAATCTAGCGCCCGTATTGAAACAGACCAGCCTCGACTTATAGTTGTCAACAAGTACAGGAGCAGTAGATTCCCAGTGGGCTTGGAACCAGTCCGTGGGTGTCGATCGTCTGGTTATACGGCCGTCTCCTAATAAATCGTGGCTTCCCCCGGTAAAGTGCCAACCATCGTCCAGGGCCGTCCATTCAGTTGGGTTAAACCCGAGTGATGAGGAACTGATGATACCCGTGGGAGCCTGGGCGGTGACATTATTGACCAGACTGCCTTGTGCTAGAACGGCCGGCATAAAGGGTGCAGCGACAAGAACCATAGAGAGTTTGACTGTTATACGTTAACAATGCGGAATAGTACCCGGGGCACGAGTTCGCGAGCTCACACTGCATTTTGATGATGTAGTGTTGAAATCCGTTATATTTACCAAGGTGTAATGTATGAAATATGATGCTAATGGTTTGCCTGTTCGTGTGAAGTTACAGATGCTGTTTTTCTGTCATGAATATTGGAATTTATCTCGGCACCTGTGTTCTTCCTTGCTCTTTATACTTATTCGCCCTGCCTCTATCATGTACGTGTCAAGTGATACAATTCTATTTATTCTCTAATTGTTCGGATTACCCGAGTTGTTGCAGTTCCGAGGTCAAGTGGCTTGAAGTTGATACTATCCAGTAACTAACTTTTTTCTTATCACTTCACATGAACAAGATCCTTCGCTGATCACAACTCTATCTCAGGATGGTGACAAGTAAGGGGTAACCATTTATAGGCATCGCCAACGTACATTCGGGAATACTGGTGAAGTAGATAGTAGACTATTCAACGTCGTTGCCAAGGCACAGCTTGAGGATAAACGCCGGGGAAAACGTCAGGGGTATGTAGATATCTGGACGAAGTGCTGTGGTTGATACACCATTTGTAATGACTTAGAGTCACCCAAAAGAACTCCCTCCGCCGAGACGAGGACAGTAGAAAACAATAATATACAGCTTGTCACGATAAGGACCCGCCAGGGGAGCAAATGAAGGTAGGTTGCCTCGTTGGGCGGGGAGATCAAACCTCCCACATCTAGACTTCGGCAGGTGACCCATCTATGACAGGTCAGCCTCCTAATGCAGCTCGTTACTTTGTTATAGCTAGGTAGCTTAGCCTCATGCGCATCTACGCATGCCTCAGCTAAATATACAAAAGAACAGGTCATATACCGATGTAGAGAACTGCTGGTTGTTGGCTACAACCCTGGTTATCAGCCGTACGAGATCCATTTTGCCGATTTACATTACGATCCACGTCGTGTTGGCAGTGATGTTGTTGGAAACCTTGCAATTGTATCGTGACAGCCCGTGCCGCTCGCCAAGGCAATAATCATAATGATAGGTGTACGGAACTTACGGTAGCTCGTAGGTTTTCGATACCTTCTCAGCCTCTCCTGTCAGTATTCTATATTGTAGGTGCGCATTCTCAATGTCTCAAACACGGAATCGTTCGGATACTGTCATTGTTGGGATATCCCAAGTCATGGCAAGTTGAGGAAAATCGTATATCTTATCGTGACTGCATCATTCCTCGAACCCTCCACTTACCTGCAACTAACAACTAAAACYCCAGCCGCAACTAATAACGAACCCATTGAAACAATATTTAGCTTGTCGATTAGCTGCCTCAATTCGTGCGAGCTCTACATGGTAGGCCACGTTAGTACACGAGTGATGACGGGGCGGGGGCGGGCAGTAGATATTAGATCTTACCAGAACGTGGAACCTTCTCGGCATCCACCTATAGGGGATCGAGCTAATAACCAACGATCAACAGCCAATAACGGTTACTTATGAGATGGGGACATTACCTAGCTGGGAATATGGAAATAAATCTTATTGATGACCTGATACAATTGTATGGGTAGAGGGCAGTGTAAAATCATTGTTGGTTGTTGGTTACAACCTAGTAATACATTTCTGACTGCATGTCAACCCAGATCAAGATGAATTGATTGTCAAGAGGCTCAAACTCTGCTTCTAGCTTTAGAAGCTCTATTAAGCAGATGATGTATGATGAAGCTTAACTCTCTCTAAACTGTACCAGCTGTTTCTGTTAATGGTTGTCGCCGTTACAAGAATTCACGGAATGGGAACGAAGGTGTGCCGGAGGAAATAAGGGGTTAACAAATCTTACTTTGAGCATCATCGCTAACGCCGAAGGAGCTTTCAGGACCGAAGATTGGTCAGTTTACATGGCCTCCTAGCAATAGACGCAGCAAAACTTCACATGAGTAAAGCTATCTGGGAATGGGCTGTGATCCACGAACGTCAGGTAAATACTTCCCCGCCGTTGGAATCCATTGCTACCAGTGAACAAGACAAGTAGCCATATACCTAGGGACAATCTTCCACCGCGGTCTTCACACCCGTCTCCTTGTCAAATCGGGTAAAATACTAGAAAGCAAGACTCTACATAGACGCGTTGAACGTTATTCGTTTGATATCCTCTGATCCTTGCCCATTAGGTACCTACCTAATATTACGTAGTGCGGCGTATACATTTTAAAGCATTGTTGGTGGCAATGTTGGCTTATCTTGGTAACTACCCGGGACCTTTTCAGGGGTGCAAAGTGGGGGCGCCGATCAATGCGCATTCCAGGTGAGGTACTTTATAACTCGGCCCTGGCAAGGCTCTAGTCAACCAAGCTGTCTATATCGTACGTGTATCCATTCGAAACATTCAAAGCTGGATTGTGTACTGCATCACATATTTCAAGATGGGGCAGACAGCCTCCACGAGTAGGCAGCCAGAGCCTGATCTTGAAAACCAGCTGGACTGCGTGTTTAGGATTGACACTGCCGGTATGTGCGCCTATGATTTATAAGATTACCTGTTAGTTGCTTATGAAACAGAAAAATTCCAAACCTATTTTAGTCACTATTTTCGCCACGAATGCCTGTCATTGGATGATCGGTCCGAGCTCAGAGAGGCTTTCGGCTTCGGTATGGACACGGAATTCGACTTTTCCGAAGGGCAAATATCCTGGGACAAGGATGCGCTCATCGACTTCCTCAGCGCTGCTGTTCCCGTGGAATTCAAGGCGGACCTCGACATTGCGGGACCTCTTCTTTTGAAAATTATGGTACGTCTTGGATCCTACCCATTCCATAACAGACAAACCCCCTCGACACTCGGCGCAGGTGAGTGGCACGACAGTTCTTTGAGTCTGCTTTCCTTTGGAATTCTCTTCTATAGAATTATGTCCTTGAAAATGCCTTTCCTCTCAGTATGAATGAACATGTCTACGAGAGAAGACCACGAACTCATTAGATGCCATAGATGAAGCCTTCCTTGCTATCATCTTTTTGCTTCGTAAGCATGAGAGCTACTCTGGGTTCTCGTTCGACGATATATATGATGACCAAGATCAAACCCAGCGATTTTGTAACAGATGGTACCATCGTCTCTTGTTCCAGGTCATGTCCAACAAGCCCGATTTGGATTCCCAACTTGAATCACAAGAACAGGATAAGGTCTCAGCCAGAGATCCTGCAGATGACGAAGATCTCATCTTGACTCGCAAGCTTCTCGAGAAGAATAATTATACTCGTGATGAAAGAAGACCCAAAGTTAGAATCAACTTGCCGCCAGTAATAGAAGTGTCGGAACTCCCTTCATCGAAGTCTTGTGATATGAGCGGCACGGTTCCCAGAGAAGATTTCCACGCACTTCTCAATTTTCTCTGCGGGCTTGTCGATCACACCGCGGTTGATATTGGCCGGCTCATCGAGACACACGGTACCGATTGGCATGGGTTTGAGGTGATACTCACAAAGCTGGAGGTGAGAGACTTCCAAGCACTCATTAAACAATACCAACTAACAAGTCACAGCCGCATTTTTCTTCGGGATTTCGTCAATTATTTGATCCTTTCATCCATTTTCATGACTGGCTCCAAAAAACCGGCCGCGTAGAGGACCAAGGAGTGGGAAGGCCGGACATTTAGTAGCCAGATACGTACCAATGAGAAGCTGTGACGATGAATGGAAATTGCTATATTACGCGAAAGCGTCGATGCTGTTTACCTTGCCTACCTAGTATATAGGGACTAGAGGCTAGTATCACATCCTAGTACAGCTTGGTGACGCGTGAGAGAAATTCAACCCCGATGAGCAGTTGTACTAGGATATATTAGAATTACGTAACCTCAGCCACATTACTACTTTCGCGGCAGTGGCGGTGCATCATGGCTCTGGCACTGTGCGCGATAAGATATCACGAAGAGGCTCCAACAGCACTCCTTATTTCCCTCGTATCTTAACACTTACAACATTAGAGCCTCGATATGGAAATGGATAGCGATAACTAATTCATATATATCCAAAGCGCTTACAAAATGAAATAAGATATTCCACCTAGAAAACAGTCTGGACCTGAATCTGGTAGGAGATGCGAAGGCGGAGCTCTGAGCGGGGTCGGTTCCGGGTGGACAGCCCGGTCATTCCCAGGCCATTCCCCACTGGATACCGTCCAAATACTAACGACGATACGGAGTTATCGGACGCTAAATTCATTGCGCTGGAGTTCTAGGCTACTCGACCATTAGGTATCTAGGTAAGCCTCTTTCAGCTCACTCTCAGAAGTTCTAATAGCAACTAACAATTAAGGCAGTCGTTGCGAGCTTATCACTACGAAGACGTGGTACCCAACTCAGTTGGATCCTTATATCTCTTTCTAGATCATGCGGATCATAAATTACCATCCGGGGAGCAAATGCGTACTTCATTTCAATCGAGTGGAATACTCTCTATAATTCATTCGGAGCATTCACAACTTATCCCTTTTCGATATACCTGGGGCCGATATGATACGGGACCGGCGTTTCTAGAGCACCCACCACTTATCACTCTAGTGACTACGGATTCGCGTAGTCTGAGTTCGGCATTGGTATATTGAGGAAGAGCCGAATGCTGAGTGCCCTGTTCTTACCACACTCCTGAGAGCGACCGTGAAGTTGTCCCAACCAGGCCGAGTACAAGTACGTTCTTTCCGGGGCATAGTGGCGATAGCGTTGGTGTCTCTCGATGTTGTAGTCATAACCACCTCTTTTCGTACTGCCCTGAGTCTCGACGAACTCGACTCTTCGGCGAGGTCCGCCCGTACTACAGTAAATTAGCGACCGTGGAACGATGATTCGGCAGTTCAACTCCTCATCGAGCCCCAGACACGTCATGAGGCCTCCTGACCTAATCGATGTGACGCATATTAATAGCATCGAGTGCTACGGGTTTCGAACCGCCAAGTTACACATCAGGAAGCTTTTTGGTTACTGACTATGTGGGAAGCCATGTCTACCTTTTAACTGCCCGTCAGCTTGGGACTCATAATCTCCTTCGTCATTGAGATGTTGAAATATTATTTAACAGAGGCCCGGGCCTACGAAGCTTTCTCCTCTCCTMCCTTTCTGCCGTACCCAGCTGCGCATTTCGTATTATATCTTCCTATACAATAGGTCTAAATAACAAGTCCTAAGTCTACTCAACTAAGCTTTGGAGTTCTTATGATAATGGGTGACCACTCATCTAGAGATCACCGACGAGAGAGTGATCGTCGAGAGGGTAGTCGCCGAGAGGGTAGTCGCCGGGAGGGCAGTCGTCAAGAGAGCAGCCGTCGAGAGAGTAGCCGTCGAGAACAATACCCTAGGGTGCTTGCTACAGAGCGCCCACAACGACAGGCAACTGTACAAGTCTATTCGCGAGTGCAAGGCGGAAGAGGTGGAGGGTCGAACACGGCGGGCCCCTCCAACCAGGGCCCAAATGTCTCAAGCTTTTTGTGGCAAGACAGCTCTTCCAGTGGATATTCCCGTCGTGGCCAACAGTTTCCACTCGGCCCGGCTCCGCGCAATCGCGCCTTGGATGATCGTATAGATCAATGGATGCAAAATTTGAAGTATGTTGTATACCTCCCTGAGCCACCTAATCCTCATGAGACTAACGAATCCCAGCATCAATGATCCAGACGCTTATGCCGCACAAGCCGCTACTACTATCAGCGTACCCCCCCGGGCGAGGCTCGCCACCTATAGATACGTAGACCCGAATACTACTGCTCCAAGTATAGCAGGTAGCCACTTAAGCGGACTCAGCTACCCAAGTAGACCGCAGTCGCCTGAGCGTGCAGCCTGGGACCGTCCATCTGCCAGCAACCAGAATCCGATGATGGTGCGTAGTCCTGGTTACGTGCCGCCCGAGAGGCGTGCCGAACGTGAACGCGCAAATGCGGAGGTCGTGGTTGAGAATTCAGAAAGGCGCCGTCGTAGAGAGCGGAGAGAAGAAGAGCAACGGCGGCGTCGATATTAAAGTCCTGACGAGCTCCGGCTGTTAAAGGGGGTATAATAAATATGTGGGTCGGAACCCCCTGAGCGAATATGCAGGGTCTGCTGTTTGAGGCACGCCAATAACGAGGGTTTTGGGAAATAGAGAGCCATAGATAGTTCAAGCTCTCCATACGCTAATATACTCATTTTATAATCCTGGCCTTTTGATAATTGCTGGTTTGTATAAGAAAAGCGAAGCGCATATTAAAGCGTAGCGTGTAATACTTCTTCAGGCAGCAGCCGGACGCTAAGCCTAGATGGGATTACTGCCTGAGCTAAGGCGGACTAGTAACTGCCTATTCGGGTATATAAGAATAATCGCCCGCCTCATCCTTTTTCCACGAGTCATCGTCGACTGTTATAGTGACGTCTACGCAGCAAATCTATATCATATAATGAGGGCCAAGGAAAATTCATCTCAAACTAGGCGGATTCTCCGGTCAACTACCAAGTCGCGAGTTGAGAAACCAAAAGCCTCGTCTCACACCACGAACCGCCGGCGCCGGAGACAGGCTACCACAGAGCATCAAGAGCGAGTGGAAGCTCCAGATTCGAAATCAAAGAAAGAAATACCTTCTTACCTCCAGCGGTCTAATGAAGATGCGTCTTCAGACCCGAATCAGAAATCATGGCTCTTCGCGTTCCCTCGCGAGATCGTTCGAGAAATTTCAACCCATCTCCCGCTTGAATCCGCGGTTTGCCTTACTCTGACATGTAAACTCGCCTTGCATGTCATGGGCACCTCATGTTGGGAGGATGAGAGAATATCGAAACGCTGGTGCATGGATCCCGCTACTTCGTTAGTACCACGAACGTTGTTTCTGGAACTTTTGCGTCGTGACGTCGAGGGCGTGGGGCTGGAGTTCTGCAAGGCTTGTAATACGCTGCATCCACCGCTGAAAAGGCCCAGTGAGCATCGTAAAACCAAGTTGACGAAATATTGTTGGGGCCAGGATGCCATCGTCGACTATTTGCCCCAGGGCGAGGACGGACTTGGTTATAGCCTTGTCTTCAACCATATCAAAGAAGCCATGGCTTCCACTCCTAGCTCGAACGCACCGATCGAATATCTTTCTGGGTCTTTCCAGGTTCCACATCCCTACCTCGGCTACACCGTCTCATCTTCTGCTTGTCGCATTAACGGTAATCTAATTATCCGCCATGAATACTGTTTCGGTCCTTCTTCATCCAAGAAGACCTTAAAGGCCACCGATATCCTCGATCTTCCCTTCAGAATTTGCCCTCACCAGACCACCTCAAGGGACCCACCTCCTCATAACCGTTATATATCGAGCTCGAATTCCAATGGCCCTCTTCTCACCCATTCCATCGTCTCAGCGTTTCCCGTCTCCAAGAGGGAAAGCATCCCTAAAACCGGTGTTTTTCGGCAACCGACATCGTTAGAAAGCAAGCAGATGACTGCCGCGGATAATGGCGAAGACGTCACTTTCAAGTGCCGATCTTGCCCGACGAAGTGGAGAGTCGGATATGTAAATAGTAACAAAAGGGGTGGACGAGAACAATTCACTGTCACAGTGTTTCATTGTTTCTCGAAAGAGCTGTACTCTGCTGCCAAGTATTGGCGTTCGTTCGTGAGACGCGAGGGCGAGTTACTAGGCGAGGGGAAGAGAAATAGTGAGTTCTGGAGCCAGGGAAGAACTTACCCAGATTTCAAGGTTGAGTAGTATTATACACTGTGAGACAGCGCTGTATAGCGGTTAAGGGGTTAAAAATAAGTCGATAGAAGCCTTTTTCCATGACATGATTTGTCACTAGGTTTTGAAGATCCCTGTAAGGGAGCAAGTGGAATCAGCTCAGTATTTCTTTTTGATATTATTGAAATAGCCCTTGTAATTCTTCAGAGAATCATCAAGCGTATACTGTGTCTATTGACGCCAATCCAGTCGTGCGTGTAACAAGGTTCGAGGGCGACTATATCTGGTTACACTTGTTAGCGTATATGGGAGGTAGGTTATGGTATACCAGTGCTCGTACTACTTGACTCCAGTTATTAAGACCCTCATACTCCCTAGCCTAATGACAGGGTACGATTGCACATTAGCTAAGCCTCCTCCTGCACTATAGTTTTGGACTCAAAGTCTGATGGGATACGTTTTATGACCTGGCTCGCAATTTGGTGTCACTGTGGCTCTTCTCCACATATGAATGGTCTAGCGTGCTGATCACCTAAACTACATGCCTCGAGCCGAACCGACAGCCGAAGTAAATACTTGATGGCTACTTGCTGTTGTATGACAGTTTCGAAATGATTTGCCGTATCMCCCTTTGCGAGATGGATATACCTTGACTTCGGGACGAGCCTCGATCTGTCGTGGTACCAAGACGATTGCAAGCAGGGATATTCCGGCTTATTAATCTCAGTTTGTTTGTTAAAAATAGATTAGCGGTTACCACCACCGCGAACGACGGTGAATTATTGTACATGCAAGGGAGAAGCCGCAAGCGACAGCAACTGGATAGTGTACAAGACAGTATGGTTGGTGATAGTAGTCGAGATAACCTTTTTGCACTATCAAAAGGTTGGGCCAATGCTGTTTCGCCCTATCGCCCTATCGGCAAGCTCCGGCTAGACTTGCAACCCTCTGTAGTGTAAATCGTCTAGCTGGTGGACCTGGGGCTCCGGCCCGCGCTAGCATGACAGCCCGCCTCCCGATTACCTAATGAGGTATCCCTGAATTTAAACTTTCGTTCCTGCATCGCGAAGGTCGAACTCAATTCGCGGGACTCGCTTCACCTGTGCTGATTATCTATCCAGAATTACAAAGTGCAATTCCCGGCATGCATGGGGATTTAGTAATGGCACCAGGCATCTAAGGCCATTGTCTAAAAAATGACGGTACGGAAATTGAACTGGCGACAAAATAGGAAGGCAGAAGGATCACCAGATGAAATTACTTTGTGTATCTTGTACCGTACCCCACCACCAAAACCGGGGGTCGGATCGTCTAAAGTTACTTCAGCTGTACACGCGAAGTCTGCAGGGCATCGCGAGTCGGTTTCGGCTAACAAAGTCAATTATCATAAGTCAGAAAGTCAATTGAATAACGGTAATGACGTTGGAGTTTAAAATATACTTTTTCAATTCATCCACATGCGAATATCCTACTATAACCTCGTGTGCACATTTTACTGTTAAAAAAACGAACCCAATTGCCAGTGGACGAGAGTCTCGTATTTAAGTGGGCAGGTTTGCTCGTATAGGGTATCAGGCGAGTCACCGAGGCTGTGCACCCCCATGTCATTGGAACCGCCTGCACTGCCCCCAGGGGTGTAAGATCCGTCGATGCCCCGGAACGACAAAGAACAGAACGGGGGAACGTGACATTGCGGCACAAAAGAGGGATCCTTGGCCTGTAATCTGCGGTTAGCCCGTATGTAAATCACACACGCCTTACTACATACAACCGTACAACAACCCCCGGCCTGCCAACTTTGCCAGCACTTGACTTCTCCCACACACAATTCACCTTCTTCGCTGTTCGTTCGTTTTATTCATTCGTTATTTCATTGTCTCTTTTTTTCTGCCTTACGCCCGCCTTCCGTCATCTCCTCGAGTCGTGCATTTTGCTCGCTCCGCCGTCCCCAACGCGACGCCCGCACTAGAACACCCTGGCATTTTTGCGAAGATCTGGGCGAATCAGCTAGACCCGATTAATCGACTAGCAGCACGCGCGCTGTGTCTAGTGGAGGGGTACTCCAACACAAACAGTCTCTGTTTACATGGTCGCATCAATCAGCAACTGATCGCAGAATCAATTCGGAGGAACAGGGAAAATTGAATGAGCGCTGGTTCGGAATTGAGGGATTATTAGGGAAGAAAGAAAAAGATGAAGTTCTCTTTAGGAGCGCCGCTCTTAGCGGCTCTCTCTTTCGCATCTGCCGCAACGGCGGAGCGAATACTCCAGTCCMCCTCCCTCAACATCTGCCAGGAAAACTCGGGATTCACCGCCAGTCTATTTAATGTCGTCTACAACCCGAGCCAAGGCCTCGCCCACGTGAATATCTCGGCCCTCTCTACCATCGAAGCCAAGGTCGTTTTTGACATCGATGTCAGCGCCTATGGGTACTCCATCATCAAGAGGACAATTGATCCCTGCCAGATCAATCTGGCGGGGTTCTGCCCTAAGATGTTGTCGGGAAAGTTGTCGGATCCTTTCGTGCTTAACGTAGGCACCGATGCCGCCGCCAATATCCCTTCTATCGCCTACGATTTTCCTGATCTCGACGCCAAGGTCAAGGTTTTCATCAATGCGACCGACGGCGACCGGGCCGGCCAAAGTCTCGCTTGTGTCGAAGCCCAGATTTCGAACGGGCAGACGGTCGATTTGGTAGGTGTTAAATGGGCCTCTGCCGTGGTGGCTGGTTTGGCTCTCGCGTCCTCTGCATTCCTTTCTGGTCTAGGTCACACGAATGCCGCTTCGCATGTCGCCGCAAACGCTTTGTCGTTGATGAGCTATTTCCAGGCTCAAGCAATGATAGGCCTAGTTGGAATCCCTCTGCCGCCCGTCGTGCAGTCGTGGACTCAAGATTTCCAATGGAGTATGGGCATCATTGATGTCAACTGGAGTATGTTAATCCGTAACCCTCCATTCTGTCCTAATGTAGCTTCATCAGCAGATGATGGCTCCCGTGATATTGCTAGTATTTGCTAACATGTAGCCCCTTAGTGCAACGCATCTTCACGTGGTATCAGCGATCAACAGGAGGTACACCGTCTACTCTAATAACGCAGGCAGACTCACTCGCCACTGTGTCCGTTGAGGTGCAAAAGCGTGCTGTCGATCTCTTCAAGCGTGGTGCGGCAATGCTACCTCGTAGCATAGTAGAACATGGCTCTAAGCTTTTGAAGCGAGGGAATATCCAGACATCGTACGGAAGTTACATCGTGTATGGCATTCAGCGCGTCGCCTTTCGAGCCGAGATTGAGAGCACGAATCTGTTTTTGACGGGACTCGTCTTCTTTTACATCATTATGTTCTTTACCACTCTTTTCGTGGTTGCTTTCAAAGGCGCCTGCGAACTGGCTGCAAAGCAGAAGTGGATGAAGGGKGATACCTTCCTAGAGTTCCGCAATGGCTGGCGTGAGTACCCCTGGGTTAATGTTTCGTCTCGGATGTCTGAATACTTTGGTTCAATGCTGACTCATTTGTAACAGGCACCATTCTCAAAGGCATCCTGTTCCGAATGGCCCTTATTGGACACCCTGCAGTGACCATTCTTTGCTTCTGGGAGTTCACTCAGAATGACTCCCCTGCTTTGATGGTTTTGGCTGTATTCTTCCTCCTTGCCCTCAACGGTGTCCTGGGCTGGGCAGCTTGGAAGGTGGTTCGCGTTGCGCGTCGTTCAGTTGCACTACACAGAAACCCAGCTTACATCTTATTTTCCGACCCTCAGACCCTTAACAAATGGGGTAAGTAAAACTCTATATTTGGTGGATTTCCAAGATGCTGAGCACACCCGGACTTACGCTAAATTGTATCTTTACCTGTGCTGACGCCATGTATTGCAGGCTTCCTTTACATTCAGTTCCGCGCCTCGGCTTATTACTTCATCATTCCGGTCCTAGGGTATACTATAGTGAAATCTCTATTCATTTCCTTCGGCCAGAACTCCGGCATAGCCCAAGCTATTGGTTTCATTCTCATCGAGGCAGCTGCTCTTATTGCTGCCGCCGTGCTTCGACCATGGATGGACAAGAAGACGAATTCCTTTAACATCGCGATTTGCGCCGTCAATTTCATCAACGCCATCTTCCTGCTCATCTTCACGAAAGTCTTCGATCAGCCCGCGCTTGTTACTGGTGTCGTGGGTGTTGTGCTATGGATCCTGAACGCAGCTTGCACACTAGTGCTTCTGCTTATGTTGATCGTCACTACCGGCTTGGTTATCTTTAACGGCAACCCAGATGGTCGCTACAAGTTCATGGCCGACGACCGTACTTCCTTCATGAAATCGCAGAGCCAGCTCGCCACTACGACCGAACTCGATGCCCTAGCGATGACTGCTCGTGGCGAGAAGCCGGGGTATTCATCGGTCCTCGACTTGGACGACGATGACGAGTCGCACAACCGCGATTCCATGTATAGGGGACAAGGATCCACGGCGGCTAACTCTACGACCACTAACTCGCACCACGCTCCTTCTCACTGGGCCCCGCCTCGCTCGCCCGTCGATCCGATCAACAGAACTGCTAGCCCATATAACGGCTCAGTATCTTCGGTTGGACGTTCACAAAACAACGCCAGCCCGGCCGGCTTCAAGCCGCCATCCAGCCCAAGGTAAGATTCTCCACATCACTCCCAATTCCCCGTTTTGAATCTTGAATATCTGCTTACACTGTACGTATAGTCCTTGGCAGCGTGGGGCTGGCTACGAGCATTAAGAGATGCATAATAATGAATATGACGTTTTTTTATAACATGGTCTTGTAGTTTACGGTATAAGAGCGGCTAGGCCACAGGAGACTTTTGTGACATAGGTTCTACTTGTTTTTTTATGCATATATTGATATACCCCGCGAGCCCGGGCAACAACCTGTCCTGGGCGACGTGGAATGGAATTCTGAAGATTCACATGAACACTGTTTGCTGCTTTTGTTACACTTGATTGATTCTTAAATGCGTGTTTGGAACTCTACAAAGTGGTGGTAGAGTTAAGTGTTTGGCATTGTTGGCGTTGTGTGGGGAGCGAGACCTTCCTAGCGGGTGTTGATGACCGGAGGTAAGCGTGCTGCAGAAGTTTTGATAAGAGGCGGTTTTCAGTAAGCCTTAGGCAATCCGCGTGGAGTGTTAGATGGCAAGCGAGGGAAACACGACAATGGCGCCAGAAATTTAGGGGGTTTGTTTTCCTTGGACAAAGATTCACGGATATTGATGATATATTTAATCCCGCCTTCCCGCCCTCATCTCTTACAAGACCTAACCTATCCTGCGAGCGACCGAACCCTAATTCCCAGAGCCACCACCTCCTTGCCACAACTCTCCGTCCTTCTCAAAGCATCCATGGCTATAAAGAAGGTATCATACGGATATAGAACCCGAGATCAGCGCGATCCCGAATCCGACGACGGCTACGATAACGCCAACGAGTACGGCGAATGGGAGGAATCCATCTTGAGCGACCCGCAGCTCCGCAAGGAGTGGGTCTTCGACATTAGAGCCAGTACGGAGGAATGGATCATGTTCACCGGGACCTACTACCGACTCGTCGACAGAGTACGGCAGAGCGCGATCAAGTGGACGGAGGTGTACTGTGTTCGTCTGCCGCTCGACGAGTGGCACGAGACCCGCTCGGTGCTGATGGTCTGCTTCCCCGTCCCGCCGGACGGGATCCGGGCGGCCCTGCTGAAGCTCTCGCTGACGGAGGCAATGGGCTCTTGTCCTCTGCCGATTGAATTTGTTCAGGGTGACATTGAGCAGGTGCCATGGAGCCAGGTAAGAAAGAAGAAGAGCCAGAAGAACCCCCCTTTAAGAGGCGCCCTATGTTAGTAGTACGCGGGAAGATTCATTAGAGGATCACGGCAAAGGGGTATGAACGGAACATGGTGCCTACCTACACCACTTAGATGTGGCGAAGCTAGTCGCCATCGACCTCTGATGGGAATTCGGTACACCACGATGTTCATCTTCGTGTGGCGGAAACCTGTGTAGTTAGAATCTATGCTTTTGCCACAATCTGAATAGGTCAATCTAAATCTTCTGTGGGTATAGGGAGACGTGCCTGTGCTAGTTGACTCGATGCCATTGTGCGGACTTTTAGCGATCCGGATTTCCAATGCCATCTCCTAGAGAAAGAGGGGGCTCTAGGAATTTAAATGACTTACGTGCTGCCACAGCAATATACGTCCAGATATGAAAATATTGGCCACACATGCCTGTGAAAGACTAGAACATTTGGAATAATATAATTTATTTTATCCCATCAACTATCAACTCTGAAACCAACCATATCTAGGGAGGGTCAACATCGACGCAGAAGTATTGGTCTCGGCACCTAAGGAGAATTAAATGGCCTCTTGCACTAGCTGGATGCTGTGAATMCCCCAATTTCCATCCCGTGGGACCTCGTAAGCCGGTTCCTGTCTGTCTTAAGAGGATTCGATATAAAGGGTGATATGAGGATGCGATGGCTGGGCGTGCAACGTACCTCTCCCCTTAACTTCCATCTTCGCTCAACCTCAATGCATTACGAAGAATCCGTAGCCGTATGAGCCTTCCCAATCCTCGAACTCGCTTTCGTAGCGTGCCGTATTGCATTTTTCGTCGATGTCATCGTCAGTAAAGAAGTCCCAGGAAGCCATAACATTCCAGACAGACATCATGCCCTCAGGATCATCGTCCATTGGAATGTATTCTGGAGGGTTGTCCAGTATACTGAGAACCGATTCTTTGGGATCATAGACATAATCTGTGTCTCCAAGCCTGAAGAGGATGTATGACATGGCGCCCAATTCTCCAAGATGGTAGTCTATATACTGTGATTCTGCGAGATTGACCGCATCTTGAGGGCTAATCCCGTCATTGTTCTCTATTGTCGCAGCATCAAGAGATAGGAGTTCAATGACTAATTCGGTACTTAAAGTCTTGCAGGCGAGAAAAAGGGGAGTGATCCCTTCATTGGTTGTTGCGTTGAGGTCAGCGCCATTCTTCAGGAGGTGTCGTACAATGTTGATACGACGCTGTGCCTGCTCGGGATCCATGTCATCAACATTTGTTTGGCATGCAAAGTGAAGTGCAGTAAAGCCACGCCCGTCGGTGTTCCCAACTTCCGCTCCACGTTCAATAAGAAGATAGACCTTATCAAAGTCACCGGCCTTTGCTGCCCAATGAAGGAGGCTCTGCCCGTCGGCATCTTTCGTGTCAACACATGACCCGTGACGTAATAGGACATTCATGATTTCAAGAACACACTGGTATTTGTAACATCGGTATTTCTGACGAGTCATATAGATTTTTGAGACTGGATATCTGCAGATAATCTCAATAGGAAGCAGTCCCTTGCTAGGACCACCAGTGGCTGCTGTGGTAAGGTAAGTCTCGGACTGGTCATTCTGTAGCAAGACATGGACTAGGCAAGCGATATCACTGGCAAATACCTCAATCGGCCTTTTCGTCCCGTGATTCCCTTTTTCGCTTTGGCCATGCGATAGCCATGAAAGTAGACTAGAGAGATGTGTTTCACCGTATTTGTTCCTTTGCTGAAGCATAATATCCCCGAATAATGATTGGACGCGATCCATTTTCGTCCTGGTAGTAAAAGGCCATGTTACTGTACTTAGAATGAATGAGACCGGATATCCCGTTGTCTCAAAGCCCGCACCATGCTCCAGTAACAGTTGGGCCTTTTGTCGATTATCGCGTTGGTAGTGAGATGTATTGTCCATGAGAGTCAAGGCTAGGGCATATCCCAAGGCCGTGCCTGACTTCTGCCATCTTGTCCCTAGAATCGGGGGGGATGCAATCGGCCAGCGCTGCGTGTACTGGTGTGGGAAAAATAGATCATAGCTTGGCCAGTGCCGCCTTACATGAGGATCCGCGCCCAGTTGCAACAAGCGTGCGGTTGCGCTGACTGGTACCCATGGCTCCATGGATAACTGGAGCAGCGAGATTCTCGAATAAAGGTTGTAGGACAAGAGGTTTCTGAAGTTAACCATTTCATGATCGATATTGACCGATAACGACTTTTTGATTGGCAGCGCGGAGACACGGTCAATTATCTGGCTGATACTCTCGCTCATGGGTAGAGCTATAGGCATCAGAGCGACATTAATCATGAAATAAGGATATAATTCCTGGTCGGGGTCGCGGCCGATGCGCAGATGTCGGACTAGTAGGTCGAAGATATCAATTCGATGATACTTACAAGCCGTTTCCAGTATGATCCCAGCATCTTCGGGGTCAAGACTACCGATGTGAGCCAGTGCGGTCTCTATAGTAGAACTAGAGGCCCATTCGTCGATCATGAATGCGATGAGGAAGGTGAAATTTTCCTCACTGACACTCGGGATTAGCAAGTCCACAGCTTCGGGACTCCGGGCGAAGAAGATAGGTTTCGGGCACTCAAGAGGTTCGAACCACGATCCCTCAGTCTTCGTATCTGCGCCATGAGAGATTAGAAACTTGATAGTATCTATCTGGTCGTAATAAGTAGCAATATGTAAGAGCGTTGGAAAAGATTCAGGGGGCCGTCGGACGTCTCCGATATAGACGGTTCCGTGGTGACCATCGCGGATAAGCCGGGGAAATTGGTGATTCACATCAGTGCCTGCATTCAAAGCGCTGGCGAGGACATTAAGTTGGCCGTATCGACATGCCCAGGGAGCAGCTCGATGCTTCTGGTCTCGTTTGGAATCTCTGTGATGGAGTAGGGGAAGTAGCTTGAAGTAGAAATGCCGGCAGACGAAGGACCAATTCTTGATGTCTTCGCAGGATAGTTGGTTGCATATGGCGTCGAGGAGTTCGAAGGGTAGGGCAAAAGACCGATGTTCTGTGGTAATTGGTTCGCTGTGATTGGAGGAGGTCATGCTGTCGAAGATGCTGACCGGCGACTAGCGTTTAAGGAGCGAGGGAAAATGAATGATGAAATAAATAGTAGAGATGTGAGCTTCATGTGGTGGGATGAATGGCTTCCAGGAAATAAGCATTGGGTGTTCGATGGCGAGGGAGAGAGATAAATACCATATAAAAGTGTCGAATGGTGAAAGCTTTAGTGAAATTCCTGGGCACCGAGGTACATTACGTACCTAATGTACCCATCTACATAATTACGTGCATGTGTCGTGGAAGGTGCCTTGGTGTTGGTGTTTGCTCTAGATGATCAGATTATGTAAGGTACCTCAAGGAAATCATGGGGTTTGTGTAACCATCGTGCCCACTTATGTAATCTCGAATGTTTGCCGGATATGTACCTGTAATCCAGCACAGTGCAGATAGACAACACCGATAACTGGGTGAGTCACGATTGCTAGCTGTAAGTACCCGAGTGGTCTCTATTAGGACCTACACAGTTACATAATGCCATCTATTGTTTCTACGTAGACGTTACTGGCAAGAGCATAAAACTCTCTTCATCGACTGGTAAGATAAACCATGTTGGCTTCCACGTTTGTATATTCCGTTTCATACATACTGGATACCTAGAGACATGAGCTCCATCTCATCGACTAATCGCCAACCACGTGTGAAATTGACTTCTACAACAACGGACTCTGAGTTTCGTCCAGGCTTTCTTGCGTGGTCAATCGGTTCGGTTGTCCTGGAGTTACTCAGAAGTGGGGGCCATTCATGGCGATTAAGTAGAAGGACGGACACGTGCCACATAATACCACTTATCAACTAAACATGCTATCATGATTAAGAGTGTAAAGAAGATAAGGTGCGGCTGAGATTTGTTACAACATGATCAACACACAAGGCAGATCGACAACCCTTGATGCTATGTATTGTCACGACTATTTCCTAATCCTTCTATAGAAGACAGCTATTATTCCACAATATAAAGCCATGTACAAGTATACTTTAGGCAGAAATCGTCAATAATGGCGATCGGGTGTACTCGTGGTAACACTACATGGGGATGTTGAGTCCTAGAGTTCAGCTAGCCGTAGCTCATAGCCATTTACGGACATCCGACCCCCTACGAGGCGTTACTATGCAGCAGGGGTAAAATGGCCCCCAAATGATACATCAGGTCAAGTTTTATGTACCTATTTCAAAGCTTTACTTCAGTTCGGAATAGAAGTCTTAAATACCTAGACTGCCGTTGCAGACTTCGAATATCAAGACGACTGTCTGTAGCTCCTTATATGGAAGTCCTGGGGCGAATCGTTAGTGCGTAAATGAAGGACCTACAATCATACCTTCAGACAAATGATCATTGGTGAAATAAACGATGTGCATCGATCCTGGTTGGGTTACTTCAGTGCCAAGCCTTAAAGTAGCTTGGGAATCGCACTTTTCTTTTATTCTTTGATGAAGCTTCAGAGACCTAAGCATCGAATCCATCCCGATGGCCGACTACGCGCCTGTTAACCCGCCCCTCGGGGATAGCCATCCTGAACACTTGTGGAGTCCGTACGGATATAGTGATCACCAACCAAACATACGCCCACCCTCTTCCGAGACCGAAGTCGATACTCGATACAGTCCCCAAGACTCAACAAAAAGCCAAGTCCACTACAATCAGAAACTAGAACCCTCCATACGACCTCGGACTCCGGTTGATAGCCTTTGCGGGGATCACGACTTACCACCAGAAAGAGAGAAGAACCGCCTTGAACGCTTGTTGCACTGGAAATGGGAAATCGGTGCCTGTTGGTTAATTCTCGTCGCTATATTTGCTATTATCGCCACGCTCTACCCACACGAAGGCAGGCCACAGCCGAATTGGCCATACCTCATTTCTGTGAACTCGCTGCTATCAGTCTATGGCGCAGTCTTGAAAGCAGCCCTCGCGTACATCGTCGGATCGGGCATTAGCCAGCTTCAGTGGATGTGGTATGCTCGGGAAAGACCTATGTTTGACCTTGTTCGGTATGATTCAGCAGGGCGAGGACCTTTGGGATCTCTCCAATGGCTTTGGGCAAACCATCTCCGGCAGCCACTGACCGCATTTGGCGCCATCCTCACTATCATAGCCATCGCCATTGACCCTTTTATCCAGCAGCTCGTTTCATATGATGGATGCAGCATTCCTCAGGGCGACGGCTTAGCTACGCTGCCTCGGACCAACTACTTCTATAACACTGGTGTCCACATCGGCGCTGCAGATAATTCTGTCACCCCAGAACTTCAAGCTGCGGTAAACTCAGGGGTCTTTTCAGCAGGACAACCAGTTAATTTCAGCTGCTCAACTGGGAACTGCACCTTTCCGGACACATTCGCTACTGTGGCATACTGCAGCAAGTGTCGGGATGTTTCTGATAGTGTTCAATTTAGTCAACATTGCTACCAGTCGTACCAAAACATGTCAACCCCTGTGCCGTGCTCGTCAGGCGAGCAAGGAAGTGGAGGCCAGAATACAACCGCCTTGATCCCAGGGGGCATCTCCGTTAACACGACGGCAATGGGCGGTACACCCATAGTGGCAGCAATGGGATTTGCGAATTCTGGAGAAATTCAATTCCTGATCAACAAGGCTGACTTTGGAGATGATGGATACACCATTGGAGGCCAGAACAAATCGGCTATAAGTTGCGATAATCCCGATCTCAATAACACATGGCCATGCAGAGGTTGGGGAGCGGCCTCTTGTACCCTCGATCCTTGTGTTCGTGTGTACCGGAGCTCTATAAATGCCGGAATACTTTCAGAAGCGGTTATCGAAGATTCTACAGCGACTCAGTGGGGTACTGGCCAACCTAATAGTACGCTGAACAACCTCCCGGTCATGGGTTTAGTGGATACGCAGTGCATCACTCCCCAAGAGAGGAACGGCTTAGTCAAAGACGGCTACAAGATTGACCCAGCGACTAGATGGCTGGGTTATAACACAACCACCGAAGTAACCTTGACAACACCAGCGAATGCCCCTTTTCCGGCATCCTTAGCCGCCCATAATTGTCTCTACAACCTTGACTACCATACCAATACTGGTCTATTTAGAAACTATCTTGAGCAATTCTTCACTGGCACCATTACCGGTCAATGGGCCGAAGGTGGCTGTTGTGTGGGCTTCGACGGGCCTCAAGATTTGCTATCAATCTTCAATTTCAGTGACGTCGACTTCCCGGACGTCGATAAGAGATTTGGCGACATTGCAGACTCGCTAACGAAATTCGTCCGCGAAAATGGCAATCCAAACCGCAGTGTCTACGCCACTGGCCAAGTTCTGCACTATGAGACCTGCTTGTACGTTCGATGGGGCTGGATAGCAATGCCTGCCGCCCTGGCCGCCTTGACGCTTGTATTTTTCGTCCTCACAATCGTCACCACCGAAAGACATCGCTTACCGATCTGGAAGTCAAATCCACTCGCGTTCGTGTTCCACGGCCCAGGCGGTGCAGGTCTGTCGTCTATAACCAAGCCTTGGACAGAGCAGGGCCAGCCACTAATGTTGAACACAACGCGAGGAATGGTGTCGGCTTCAAAAGGCATCGTGATCAAATTAGATGAAGTTGATGGACAGACCCATTTGACCGAAGTCACAGGGCGCTCGGAGTCACCGCAAATCCATGACAACGGCGTTAGAGTAGCAGGGGATGATTCATCAATCCCCAAGAAGCTCTTTAGAATATAATGAATATGTAACTTTGTCAGTAGTAAATAATCACCTATATTTCCATTTCATCCCATCGTTCCTCATTAATAGCTCGTCACGATCTTCACACTCTACAAAACAAAAGCGCGCCCCCGCCATTCACCGCTCGTGCCGTCATCTCCGAAGCGCGCTTCTTCACATCCTGGGGATTCCTCGCCTCTATCTCCGATTCATACCAACCCTCCAAATTGTGAAACAGTAGAGCTAAACTCGAGCTCTTCCAGATAACGACGCCACGTGCATTGTTCCGGATGACGACGATTAACAACATGACGAACGTCAGCACTACTAGCGCGATGGGCAATGCCCTTCGAAGTAGCTGGGTGTAGGTGTGGGCATTAGTGGCAATAGGCTCGGCTGCATGCGCTCTCGTAGGCCAGCTTAGCGAGATGGTGCTACTCTGCCTTATATCACAAATCCTCATTATTGTAACACCGGATCAGAGTCTGGTTTTCATACGAAAGCCTATTATTTGGAACCTCAAGGAAGTCGAAGCCATTGAGAGACAAGCCCCGAAGGCAACAGTTGTTAAATAATGTCGAGGAACTCTCGAGATATCGTCTATCATACGCAATCGCTTCTTAGACACCTAGGTACCTCGTAAGATAACGCCACCGACGTTTCCGGGAACGATATCTAAGTAGGCCAGCCTATTAACGCCACGAATTCGTCTGTCCGTTATTTTGGAAAGCTGAGCCACTTCAAGCCATGGATGCGTCCGACGGTGGCTTTGGGCACGTATTGGCGGATCTGAACACTCCTAATACCTTTGAGTGAGTCTTGTTATATATATGGGCATTTACATTTATTCTGAACATAGTGTGCTTAGCCTACGGTCTATAGTACGGCGGGRAGGGRAATGGCAATGGGGCTCATCCTCTCTCGTTCATGTCGTCAGCGAAAAGTAAATGATAGCATAGATGGCCAAGGCATCACAACCGGATTGCTAAGTATTTTAATATATGGCGAGGAGAGGTTGATACAGGATGCGTTCGGCTTTGGTGTTGTTACCCCTGACTAAGCCTAGCCTAAGAGCCAACGCACGTGTCAGGGGTTAAAAGCGGGTTCATTTCAGGGGGCACATACTTAAGTGATGCTGTGTGTATGGTGCGCCATTCACTATTGCGGAGGTATGAGAGGACGGTATGTGATACAGATAATATTTACTCAAAACTCACGCTACTTAAGTAGGGTAGGTACCTGCTATCCCATGTTACAAATGACTTGGTAACATTAAAATGTCCTTCACCTGTTACCGCCCCTATTTTACCTTATCATGTAATAGACCAAAACTAAGCCAGTGAAGCTTCCGATTTAGGACTACCAAACGTCATATGTATTCCATTTAGAATATCCCTGTATATAGTTTCAATTGGAAAACCTTTACCATAAACCGGCCTCACATATGGTACAGCGCCACACATTCCCCAGTTCATATAACTAGCCCCGACTCATCATATCCCGCGCCGTCAATGCTATACCCCTTATTCCTCAGACTCTGTGATCTCCTCGCGCTTTCCAAAGACCCTGAGGTGCTCAACCTGATCCTCAAACCGCTTCAGTCTATCGTACGCCCGGCCCTCAGGCGAGTCGCGCTTGACAGTGTAGCGGAACCGTCCCTCCTCCATGAAGGCCTCATCGGGCTCGACTATCTGAGCAGGGCCTGTGCTGTCCTCGACACGCGCGTTAATAACGACGAAGACCTGTGCGCCCCGGATGTTCTTTTTATTGTGGCTCAGGCAGCTATTGCCGGTGTGCTGCTGGACGGCTACACCGCCGCATTCAGTTTCTGTGTACAGCTTGAGCTGGTCGGTTGAGCCGCTGTCACTGCCCGTCTCCTCGAATTTGGCCGACTTGTACTTCTTGCCGCGGTTCTCGCAGCACGAATTAGCACTGATGTTGTTGCATTTCTTGCCTACTTTTACTAGGCATTTCCGGTGCTCGTACAATTTGATGTTGTAATTTGCCATGACAATGCTAGAGGCGAGGGCAGCGAGAAAGACGGTGCTGAGCTGCATTTTTACGAGTTTATCCGATGTAAACGATGGATCAGAGATCTAGAAGAGCCAAGAGCGCGTATACGTTACGTTCGTATGGGTTGTATGCGTTGCTCTGGGTGTGGGATCTGAGTCGAACGCCTTGGCGGAGAGACTACTTTTATACCGTTAATACACTGGTGTCCATTACCCAGCTTCTATTCCCAGATACCCCCCCGATGGCCGCATTGTTTTACATGTATTGACAAAGTCATTAGCTCATCCGCCCTCGCACTATTCCATCCCTCAGCCTCGCCTCCAATGTGGCTTATATTCTAAGTATTAGCAGTGTTTTGACATAAGACACAGTAATAACTGCGTTACTTCATATTAACCTTTTGGGCGCCTAGTACATAACGCTAGGTAACCAAGATCCCGAAAATAGTTGCGACAAACTCCCACAAGTGACCGTTGTGCAGGAACACAACAGATTGGCAGGGKGAAGTTACAATACAATGCTAAAGCTTTGAGACAAAGCTTCCGGTGAGCTTGACGATACACCAATTCCATTGATCTCTAGGTACGAACCAACATGAGCCCAAATAGTAGACCACTTAATTTGATGGTCTCTCGAATATATCGAATGGTACCACTTTGTAATTTGCAGATGGGCCGCAAAAGAGTCCTCAATTTGGTGATCGCAGCCTAATGATCCCTTTCGTGTAACGCGACTCAATTTGAAACACTCTGATTAAAACAACTTTGATCATATGGGATTCCGATATATTATATCGGTGATGTGGAATGTCAACGAACCCGGTGGTATGGCTCTGATCACGTGGGCTCTCGTGGCAGTGTTGTATTTATTGACTCTATTCCCCGCGTATGGATACTCCGATACCTGTACCTTTTCATATATGCTTGATCGGCCGCCTTTAAAAGTGGTATAATTTGGGTTTGCCGGGGCTGAAATTTTACAAGCACTTTCGGCGGGKGCAGTTGGTATAAGGAAGCTGATATAGAAAAGGTGAGTAATTGATATGATTCTTAACTTTGTTCTGGTAATTTCTATGTTATAATGACGTGGAATAATTGTGTTGCATAATCAAGCTAAATAGGTACCTAATATACTTCCTCCGTGGCTTTGTGTGGTGGTTGACGATAAGCATTTAGCAAGACTTGAGGCAGTTCTCAATCAGCTAACTTCTTCAACAGCAAAATATTTTACTTCCCTACCATCCCCCTATGATCTTCAACGCCTATTTCCACCAAAAACGTATTTTAATCCACCAGGAATGTCTCAATCTAACCAGTACCCGTACTACAAGATCAAAGACCAAGAGGGTGACCCAGACGGGAACCTCAGGATTTACGTCATCCTGATCGACTCAGATGATGGACGGGCATACGAGAAGCTCTCGACCAACGCTGAACGTCTGGACTATATGCGTAAGCATGCCCACGATAGCTGGTCAGTTGTCCAAGTAGACAGTGCTTTTTACGAAGACACCGCGGCGGGAAAGGAATATGTCATCAAGATAGACTCACCTGAATATGAGGGGCTACAAAAGCTGCTTCAGGAGGACGGCAGCAGTTGGCCTCCGGGGACAAAAGAATTTGATGAAATGGTCCGATACTATAAGGAGCATGCTACGACGGTAAAGGATATACCTGGAAGTCCCTAGGGCTGCATTTCAGGTAGATGTGAAAGGGTCACAGCACAAGACGCAGTTGTGACGACACTTCATATGACCAATCTCAACTCTTGCTTCATGTTTGCCCCCCTCTAAGGCTTGACTGTACCTCCAACCAACACGTACGCGAGCAAGTGAGCCTGTGCAACTGGGAATCATATAGGGTCAGTGAAGTGTATCAACAGACAGCAAATTTCAGAAGGAATGAATACGTTGATTCATACTATTTGAGTACCTACCTTCGACATGTTCTATAAGAGATAAGAGATGAGCCGTGAAATACGTTGAACGCCCTTGTTCAGCTGCAGCCATACCAGTCGACGAACTCCTTGAAGTCGTCAGACATTGACATACCTCCCTGGCTCCTATGCGTCTCGCTCATTTTCAGGTAGTCCTGAAGCATATCGGCCGTTGGGAAATGGCCATTCTCAGTTGCCATTGCAATCGCTTTCTCAAACTGTGCTTTGTCTTCACCTTGTGCTCCCGCCCCCGCCCTGAGAAGGATATATACTGTATCTAGACGCCCATTTGAAGCAGCTCCTTCGAGAGCTGTCATCCCATTGATCTTGGCTGCCGGGGCGTCAACCTTAGCTTTGCGATTTAGCAAATAGCATACTATGCGATTGTAGCCACCGATGGCGGCGAGTTGAAGTGCTGTCGCACCCCCGCTGTTAATTGCCGGTGCGTTGACGTCTGCGTTGAAGTTGTACAGCAGTTCCACCATTTCATAGCACCCAATCTCTGCGGCTCGCTGGAGCGGAGTGCGTTTTATCAGCCCTCTAGCAGGAGGATTAATATAGGCACCCTTATTGATGAGGAGTAGCGCCATTTGGACATTCCTCGTGCCAACAGCCATGAGGAGAGCTGTGCTCTTCTGTACAGCATCCCCACTTTGCTGTACCTCTAAGACGATGCTGTTTGGGTCACATCCTTTCCCTAGCATCAACTCTACCAAAGATATGCTGCTACTTTGATTCATTCCAATCGCATAGCCAAACGAGCTGAAGACATGTCCAATATAGCGCTCGTTACGAGAACGAACAGGCCCATTTGGATCGGCTCCACGGTCCAACAGGTATCTTGTTTCAGACTCGTCACACCGTGAGATGGCATGACAAAGCACCGCTGAGGCGAACCCTCTCCCCCCGAAAGGGTATCTACCCTTCCTATATTCCCCCAATAGGGTTTCAAAGACCTCCCTATTACTCACAAAAGCTTTGGCCAGAATGTCTGGGTGAATGTGTAAAGTTGCGCCACGGGGAGAATAGAATTCACCTGGGTGGGGATCGTCTAAAGCGAGTCGTAGAACTTGATAGTCAACATCTAAGCCATGGGAAATCATCCATTTGATCATGTGAAGATCTTGTCGCTGTATGGCAGCTGAGATATCCTCGGTTTCCACAACAGCGCCCGCATCATATAGAATTTGGGCTAGGTCAACATGCCTTCCCCGCACAGCGCCTAGGAGAGTAGGTGTAGCGCCCGCCGCGAGTAAAGTTTCTACCATGGAGTATCTTCCTGCCTCGGCTGCTCCTACTATAGGGCTCCACGTGTACTGACGATTGGCTTCGTGTGAGTTCCTATAATGACGCTCCTGCGTCAGGTCACTAGGATCGTAAAATTCAGGCTCAAAACGAGGTTTGTACTTCTTTGGGAGATCTTCCTCGGTCTCGATCTTAAGATTCGGATCGACACCGTAGTCTAGCAGCAGTTCGACGATTACCGCGCTGTTTCTTTGAATCGCATAATAAAATGCTCTCTCACAAATACCCTCGCGCCAGCCGCCTAGATTTGCGATCGTGCCGAGAATCAACATAGCAGCGGCCTTATTCCCGGTCATTGCTGCTATGTCCAAAGCGCGTTTGAGGGCATCGATGGTACCTGCGGAGTCGACTAACGTCACATCTTTAAGGAGTTGACATTGGGCTAAGTCAAGAATCTGCCCAATGTCCTCGTTGTAGATTGCCCTCTCCCACTGTGTACAAAATATTCCAAGGCCGTCCCATGCCAGGTCCTTTATCAGAAGATCGCCTATTCGCGTATGCTGCTCGTTGGTGGCCAACTCCAGTAGCGAATGAAGATGCCAGGGAGACCAGAGTTCGCTCCCCACCCGCGTCCGAGAGTCTAAAATCAATCGAACCAGTTCTTCGTCTCCGGTATCAATAGCTCTCCGCAGACACCCTATATCAGGAATAACACCATGGTCCAATATGATCTGAACTAGTCGCTGGGTGCCTCTTCCGATGGCATCGATGAGCAGGATACGCTCATCGATATGCCGGCATTCCTCATCGCAATGATGGACTTTCGCGTGGTTTAGGAGAGGCTGTAACATATCTTCATCCTCATCCCTAATAGTAGGTTTTAAGTCTGTTCTAAAGGGACATATTCCATAGTTGAATAAGGCCTCGACTAGTTTCGGGTAACACTTGGCAATAGCGACGTCAAGAATATCGCGTAGCTCCGAAAATCCGTCTACTTCATGCAGCCCATGTAACATATCCAGTGAGGCCTCTTCGTCCAGCGAGTTGAACACTGTTTTCCAGTGGGCATCTATATTAGAATATGTTTCGGTGTAGTGTCGGAATATAAGCCTTCCGTGTTTCTTAATGAGACGTTCGTCTTTAGCCCATTCCTTGTGGCATTTTGGGCCTCGTCGTCGGACTATGAGGGAAACTAAATCATCATATCCATGATGGCTGAGAAAACTCAGCGTTACAAAACTGACATGGCTTCCTGCTTCGAGAAGTATATTGATAATCTCCGGATCAGCGTTACATGTGAGCGCATGTTGTAATGCTCCGTGTGGTTCAAACGGGCAGTACCTCAGAGGTATCTTTTGAGATGTGCATCTACCGCATGGATACGTCTTGTTAACGTCTGCGCCGTGGACGAGCATAATCTCAATGATGCTTCTATGTTGAAGGTTAGAGGCACGTTCAATGGGTGTATACCAACGTGAGCCAGTGAAGTAGATTGGTTTGTTGATGTCAATTCCTAGGGATTTGTTTGACAATACGGCACGCGTAGTCGCCGTATCTCCTATCTCAATTGCACTCTTGAAGAAGCTTTGTGCAATAGAGCGAATAGAATACTTGATGTATGTATTCGAACACATAGAACTATCGAGCAGCGGCAGAATTAGGGGACAAAGGTTTGTACCAGTAGTTTCGTTAAGGAATTGAAGGAGCTGCCCAGGGGGGCACGAGCCAAAGCCAGCGAAGTTGTTTGTAGCGGAGTGCAATACTTGGCGATACAACTGCGGAGCGACACATTCTTGGTAGATGGAACATGGTACAACAGAGGCCAAAGGGTTCAGGACTGAAGCGTTTGTTGTGAAGAAGGCCGGGTGTGCATTGGCAAGACGTTGGCAAGCTTGTTCAACTCGGCTTTGCAGCCCTGACGCCTCTTCCAAAGAGAACGATTGAATTGTCTCCTGGTCTACAAGAAGCAGGGGGTTGATCACTGTGTGATTAACAGGACCAGAAAGCAACTTTTCGTAAATGAAATATTCAACCTGAAGGGAAGGAAGGTCAACCGCCAGCTCCGGCGTCTGGTCTTGGATGGGAGTGCGGACGACTAGCTGCCTTGGAAGTGACTGCTGGCATTCGTCTAAAGATATTTGGTAAGCTTACAGTTCAGTACGACCAGTTTGACTGACATACCAATTGGCCTTAGTCGTCGAAGAGTGTTTGGGTTACTCTTCTCAATCCTCTTCCGGTCCTCCTTTGATAACAACTTGCCCCATTCGTAAACGTCACTTTCCTTTCCAGAGTTTCTCCTGTGGGATATCAAGATCGCAAGGTTTTCATAGTCTGTCGTCTTGCGATTTTTGTTCCATTCTGTGCCCCATCTGTTGAATTGAGTCCGGTACTGGCCTTCCCTGTTGGACTTAGTTTATGGTCTCTACTACTATTGTTAGAGGTACGTACGTAGCGTGGAAATTATATCTTGAGGTCATTGCGCCCACCAACGTTTTGAGAGAGCATCTATCATCGATATAGAGGCGCTTAATATATGGCTTTACTTCAGCCCATTGGGCGTCTGTTATCTTGTTCGAAGGCATTGCGTTCAACGATGGGCAAATCAAAGGTACAAAAGATAGGGTTTTCGGATGGAAGAAGCGAGGTGCTCCTGGATATGAAAGTCCCTGAACAGAAGGATGAGGAAAAGTTATGAAGAACGATGGACTGGCCGGGTAGCCTTATGTGTACCTGCTATGGCATGAGGTATATCACCATATGCGCGTGTGGTAATGGGCTTACGGGCCGCTCGCAGCCTGCAGCAGTCGAATTTTGATTGGTGTACACTATTTTATTGCCAAGGACCAGAACTCACCAGCATTCTGGAGTGAGCGAATATCGACCAGTGATGCTCGCAACCCTGAGCTGGTGTTACCCAAAGCGTCCGATGTGGACATGGGATTCTTATCAGACCGCCCTCCTAAGCCCTACGTTCCCTTGATTTCCCGATACATTGCGAATTCCGGCATATTATAACACCGTATTATCCCGCATAATACCATGCGATACTGTATGCTAGAGAACATTAAGTCAGGTACCACATACGTCCGCTTCGGCTCGAAGAAGTGGCTGAGGCTGATAGCGGGAAGCTATTGGTCGAGACATAAATGCTGGCTCGGCCTAGCAGTGTCTAACATTTATGATCAGGGCCGTCAAACATCATGCATTCTAGGAGCTACAGCTCGAGCGCCGCGTGATTGGCTTCAACCAGAACACTGAAACGAAATTCTGCCAGTATACCACTTTGATATCATGAGTAAATTTGGGGCGTTTGACTCCCAGCAATAAGATGTCTCAGTATAAATGGCATGGCTAGAACTTTAAGTGAAGTCCCTGAATGCATCCTCTTCATCAGAGTTATAGTACGGACATAGGTTACACTCCTCGGTGGCTTCAAAACTATTGTTCCTTCATTGCATCTTCGTTGTTCGTCACAGCCTCATGGCAATTTCTATGCAGGATACCGTCGCTATTGTCGACGTCGTGTTAACCCTCTCGATCGCGCTGATGACCGCCTGGAAATTCTATCATCGTTGGGAAATGAAACGGCATACGCAAGGTGAGAGCCCTAAGCGCTTTTCCCCCACGCTTCACGTTCGAGAACCCGTTACACGGCTAAGGCTGTTCAGATCCTACCTTGCAGGAGAGTGGCGAACTGGGAGACGTTCGTCCTAGCGGATCATAACGACCAAGTTGTTGCTGGTTGTTCGCATCAAAATATACGTGCAACTGCCAGCCTGATGGGACTGGATCTGGGACGGTGGGATATCAATGTTTGGTAAAGCCACATGGTATTACTAGATATCTGATGCGTGGTTCGAAGATCACCCCATGCTCTAGGACACAGTCGTTCTCTTACTTGGAGTCATTCGTTGATGATTACCAGTGGTGGAAAGGCGGGGTTTTCAGGGAAGAGAATATCGAAGATGCTGTGTGGAGGATACTTGCGAAGAATCGCTGAATTATACAGGCATAAATCTTTGACCTATGCTGTCTCAAGCCCTAACCAACCTGTCCAGACGCCCTAACGCGACAGTCCGCAACTCCCTGAATCAGCCTATTGACCCATTAAATGTGATACCTTGTGCTTCCAATGATATATAACCCTGGCCTGGTACTGGATGACGGTGTCCCTATTTGGGGTTGTTCGTAGGTGGGGGCTTGGGTTGTACGGTACGGATCGGACCTATATGTTTTCCACCGCGAGTCGGTCGTTCGTCTCCTGCATATGAAGCGTCCCAATGCATTTGTTCGTCTTCGTAGAATTGGGCAGCGTGTGCAGCTTGGTAATCCGTGTCGTCTGGCCCATCATGACTAGAGCCTACTTCATCGCGTGTTTCGGCCTCGTTGTTAGCAGTAGGCTTGTCGTTATCGTCGTTATCGTCGTTGGCGTCGGGKGTATCGTTGGTATCAGGTATGTCTCTAGTTTCGGCCTTGTTGTCGGACTCTATGCTAGCCATTGTAGACTGAAAGGCCATGCTTTTCAGTTTATTGACTTGCAGGATTTCATCCCTTATTACTTACCTTAAATCATTCAAAGATGGTGGTAGTATGTCGCGAGCTTGTTTCGAGGGTGCGTCGAGTTCTAGGCAATTGAATCGCAACGATTGAGTATCACCATCAGAGCCTACCTCATAACCTGTGAGGGATAAAATGAGGCTCTGAGTTATGAGCGGGGTACAACTCATAATGGCGTCTCAGCCTGCTTGCAGCTTAAGTGTATGTGCCTAGTGAGATTCGGAAATCCGCCTAGCCGCCCGGCTTGTGAGCAAATGTGCAAGATAGCTGTAGGCCTACTGCATATAAGAGGACGTCCTCATAGGACACGGTTCCATGAAAAGCAATCTTCATAATAACAATAAGTTAAGTGCCAAAGAAGATGACTACCATGATATCTGAATTGTCTGGAATTTCCATATCGATGTTAGATTTCCATGAGCCGACGGAACAGGAGATCAATGAACGTCCCTGGTAAGGTGTGATTATTCAAATGTTGTGATGGGGTTACTGAGTAGGCTCTCGATGTCCTTAGGAAATACATAGGCTACAGGGATTTCGCTTCATACGTTGCCGCAGATCCAGATTTCTTCGCTGTTCGAAGGTTTGGGAGACTTCATACGCGAGCCATATTGACACTCCAAGATCACCTAAGCGAACTTGAAGAAAGACTCGATGAGATGGACGCACGTTTTAGTTTGAAGGCAACAAAGATTGTTAGATCGGATCCAGCCATTGACGCTACTAAGGACCCACAAGAGCCTTCAGGGGCTCGGGATGTCAACAACGGTACTATTAGGGATGATGTGCCAGAAAGAGTGGAACTTATCGCGCATATAATCGCCAAACTAAAAGAATACGGTATGTCTTTTGCTGGTTACCTACGTACATGATGTAACCTAGCAGTTGCACATCGTTCTGACTTTTAATTTCCAAATTTACCAGATAATCTATTGTTGAACCACTGTCAGTTGGGGAACATGATAACAGCCCCCAAAAGGAACATCAAAAATATGGAGTCTTGGCTCCTGTCAAATCCCGGCGCAATCATGGACGAAGAGACACGTTTTATCAAACACCATAATGATCTTATATCTGGCTGCAGAGATAAATCTTTTCTTCGGGAATTCTTCGAGGACCAGATCGTGCTGCGTACAACGGTTTTGTTCAGTCTCTTTAAGAGACGGGCGCCGCCAAGTATGAGTCAACGCGATCAAAACGAGGTATACCACTTCAGCGACCAGGCTATGGATGTCTTTGGATCAATCTCAGTTTTTATTGTAGCGCTGTTGATGCTGGTTGCCCCGCTATGGATTCTTCAGGCCCTAGAAGACACCCATTGGAAACTGGCTATTATTACGTTCTTCGTGGTTATTTGCTTATTATTCCTGACCTTAGCTACGCTGGGAAGACCGTTTGAAAGACTGGCAGCGACTGCGGGGTAAGCTTCTTCGCCCATAAAGCCCAGCCACAAGTGCTAAAAATTTCCGCTCTAGTTATTCTGCTGTGCTCGTCGTTTTTCTCCAGTTGGGGAAGTAATTGGCGTTCATATCCCGGGCTTAACCGTATGGACCATTAAATGCAACACCCTTATCAATGTAACACCTTAAATTTAATATCATATAACTTTATAAGAAGATTATACCATTAAAACGCATCTAAATAAATTTAAAAAAATTATCACAAACTTTATTATTACTTCTTTTTTAACTTAAATATTTTTATTATTATATAATTTTTTACTTTTTTATTTAATAACGGCTTATTTAAAAGCCTTTTTTTTTATTTAAATTATATATTTTTAATTTATAAAAAGTTTATAAAAACGTTATTAAAATTAAATTTAACATTTTAATAAACGTTAAAAATTATTAAATTAAATTATATTTTTAAATTAAAGTTATTTATATATAACTTTATAATTTAATTAATATATATTATAAACACTTTAATTATTTTATTAATTAAATTATATATAAATTAAAAAATAAGTTTTAAATTTTTTTTAATTTTTTTTAATTAATTAAAAAGTTTTTTAAAACTTTTAAAAATTATATAAACATTTTTTAATAACTTATAAAATAATATATTATAAAAAATAAAAGTTAATTATTATAATAATATTTTTAATAAAAAAAATAAAACTTTTATTAAATTTAAAAGTTATAAATTTAATTTATATTATTTATATAATATATTATAAAATAAAAAGGTTTTTTTATTTATTATAATATAAATTTAAAATATATATTATTTATATATTAACATTATTATTATATAAGTTATAAATAACTTTATTTTAATTTTAAAATAAATTTTTAAAAAAAAAAATATATTTATATTAAATAATTATATTAAATTATTTACATATATTAATAAATAAAATAATAAAATTTTATTTTAATAAATTTATTATATAAATTTTAATAATATATATAAGTTATAATTATTTAAAATAAATAACTTATATTTTTTTTAAGTTTTAAGTTTTATTTTAATAAAAAAATATATTTAAATTAATTTATTACGATTTTATTATTAATTTAACTTTTAAAAAACGTTATATATTTTCACTTAATTATTTTTTTATTAAATTATTATATTTATATTTTCTTTTTATTAAATATTATAATTAAGTAATTTTTAATATTTTTTTTAAAAATATATTTAATTATTATTACTTATATTATAACTTTAAATTTAATAATATATATATAATAATTTTATAATATAAAATATAATATATATATTAAAACTTATTATTAATATTAATTTTACATTTATTAAATTATTTAAGTTTTTATTTTAATTTTATAATATAATTTAAATAAATGTAATAATAATAACTTTAAAAAAAACTTTTTTATAAACTTTTTTTTATAATATTTAATCGATTATATTTTTTTTTTACTTTAAAATTAATTATTATTAATTATAAATAATTTTTTAATATAATTTAATTATTTTAAATTATTATAAAAATATAAATAATATTAATATATATTTTTAAATAATACGTTATAACAATATATTTTTATACATTTTTATTATAATATATATAATATATTACTTATAAACTTTTATATCTTTTATTTTTAATAATTAATTTAAAGAATTAATGGTATTATAATAAAAAAAAAATTAAGTATAAGTTATTTAAAAAACGGTTAAAATGTTATATTAATATAAAAGCACTTATTTAAATGTCACATTAACTTAAGTTTTACTTAATTAAAAGTTTTTTAATTTAATTTCCTTAATTATAATTAATATATTTTTTAATTTAAAACTTTTAAAACTTTTTTAAAATAAGCTTTATTATTTTTTAATTCTTTATTTTTTTCTTTATATATATTAATTTAAATCATAAAATTTAATTATTTTATTTAATTATTTAATATTTTAACAATTAAAATATTATTCCTTTATTTATTATTATATTTTTTATTATTTTAATTATCATATCATTAAAGTTAATTTACATTTTTTTACCTTTTACACTTTTAAAGCTTTTAACGAAAAGATTAAATCGTAAATTTATTTTTTAATAAATCGATATTTATTACTTAATATATCTTAATTTAAATCTTTTATTAACATTACATATTTTAAATAATAATAATATTTATTATAATATTACATATTATATTTATTACATTTTAATTTATAACATATAAATTAAAAATAAAAGAAAATTTTTAAATAAATAAATTTTTAAAATTCGGTTTTAATTATTTATATTTTTAATAATAAAGTTTTAAGTAATATACTAACATAAATTATTAAAGCATTTTTTAATTTTAAATAAAAATAACATTAATTAAATAATTTTAATATAATAACGAGGTTATATATTAATATTAAAGATATTAAAAATATTAAAAATAATATAATTACTATCTTTTTAATTAAAAATAAATTAATAAATCTTTTTAATTATATATCACCTTTTTTTTCGTTAAGTAATAATTTATTAAAATTAATTATAATTCTTTAAAATAATATTCTTTATAAAAATATATATTATTTTTATATTTATCCATATTTTAATTATTATCGATATTTTATTATACCTAATTTTAATTATTAAAAATTCCTTAAAATAATCTTAAAACCTTAAAATTCATTAAAATATTTAATTATTAATAAAATCTTTAACCTTTTTACTAAATTAAATTTAATCCCTTCTTAATAAATTAAAAAACCTTTCTTATCTTTAAATTATATTACAATCACATTATTAAAACATAACAAAATTTATAAAATAATAACATATTTTAATTTAATTAAATAAAATTATATCATTTTTAAAATATATATTAAATAATATAAAATAAATAAGATAAGAAAATATAAAATTACCATTAATAATAACGTTAATATAATTAATAATTACCTTAATATCATTTTTTTTCGTTTTAATATTTATTATATTTTTAATAATAATTATATCATATTTTTTTTTAAACTTAATTTATAAAATAATAATAAATATAAACTTATTACATATATACTTTATATATTAAAAAAGGTTATAATTAAAAATTTAAAGATTATTATAAAATATTAAAATTAAAAACTTTTTTTTATTTATAAAATATTTAAAAAATATTTATTTACTTACTTTACTTTTTCTATTTTTACTAATATATCATATTTATTAATAAAAAATAAATTTAAAACTTTCTTTTTTTAAACTTTTTAACGATAAATTAATAAGCTTTAAAAAAGAATTTTTAATTTAAAAAAGTTAAAATTATTTCAAAAAATTAAAACGATAATAATTAATTTAATAATTATTAACATAAAATATATTACATTAATTATTAATAAAAATATTAATTAAAATATTAATTTTAATAAAAATAATTTATTAAATAATAACATAAAATCTATATTATTATATTTTAACTTATTAAATAAGCTTTTTAATTACTTTTTAAATTTAATTAATTCCTTTAAAAAGGATTATTAATATTTATTTAAATAAAATCGGTTAACATTAAAAAAGTTTAATAAAAACATTTAAAGTTATAATTATTAATTTAATATAATTAAACCTTTATTTAATTTATTATTAT